>CM038225.1:45917581-46063689 GCA_021442155.1 Cymbidium sinense | reverse complement strand
ATAATCACACCTACACCATTTCTAGTTCGAATTCTACCAATACCAAAGTTTAAAACCTAAACTATCAATCTCCTTGGCCTTCTCCCCAACCCATTTAGTTTCTTGAATATATAAAATATTTATTTTTCTATGAACCATAATATCTATTAATTCCATTAATTTACCTGTAACAGTACCTATATTCCAAGATCCTATCCTAATTCTAGTTTCATCGACTAACTTCTTTGCCCGCATCCATCCATAATGTGGGAACTCTTGCTTATTTAACACTGCACTGGAGCATGCTCTAGCACATTTTTCATGTATTCAAGTCATACATACACCTCCGGGACACCCTAGCATTAACACAATGATTTAAAGGATTCATGTCATGATTATTTTGACAAGTTTTACTCTGGCCGTCGACTACTTATCGCAACCCTCTATTTTTCACATCCGACTTGGGACCGCAAAGGTAGTGTTAATATTTAACTCTTTTTTCATATTATGAAAATTTTATTTTGAATTTTATATTATCTTTTTTATATCTTCAAATATTATTTTATTATATAATAAGTTTGCTCACTCTCAAAAGAGAGGCTAGTTCCATCTCATGGAATTATCGATGTATTTTTTATCTGAAATTTTTTTATATGTTTTTCTGTGAAAAATTTGTCGACAAAATTCCACTAGAAATTCCAGTGAAATCCTATGTTAGTTGATCTAGTTGTGGAAACCTAGTTAGAACCTCCATGTATCATGTAGAAGTTCCTTCTACACTCCAATCAAATTTCGACTTGTTAACACTATTAATTCAACCCACCTTTAACATGTATATCAATAGATCTTTATGATCATCTATTATGAAAGTCATCATCAGGTAGGAAATGAACTCCTAAGACTAAGTAAAAGTTTCTGAACTTCAAGACCACGACACTCGACGATTCAATTGCTCTAAAATCTGCCGATAGACTGCTATAAAGTCTTTTTCGGCATCACAATGTAATGATTTTCTTCATGATTGTTCAAAGAGAGTTAAATTCTAATGTTTAATTCAACTCTTGTATAATATAAGAGTGCTCATTGCTCTAATCTTAATTGATATTTGAGACGGAAAAAAAAACATAATATCATATAACTAGACAAGCACTAACATTTATAAAATAACATTTTAAAGTAATAATTTTGAATTTTTATTTTAATTTTTTCATTAAGAAAATAAACAGTTAATATGACTTTCACTTTGTACATGTTATTCAAAGAGGCCTGCCTATACATACATGATGAATCAATGTATATGATTATGTGATTTTGTAAAATTTGATTTTTTTTTTATTTTTTTTTAATATGTAGACTCTCGAAGGAAATTTTATATAGTTATAATCATAGTAAAACTATTATTTTACAGAGAAAAGTCATAAAAATACAGTTGAATTTTATTGCCAAGAAAAATGAATGATGATTTTAATGCTGTCTTTTTTTTTGGAAAAAAATAAAATAAAAAAATATTTTTTTATGAAACTCCTCTAGATTTTTTTTTTTTTTTTTTTTAGGGAAACCCCATGATGCGGGGGTATTTTATTGCCACAAAAAAAAGGGTTACAAGATCCTTAAAGGGGATAAACTCCGAAACTATTGCTCAAAGAGCTACAATCAGCCTAAGGAGTAAATCCCCATCTAAGTACATCCAAAAGCAAAAGAAAACATTAAAGCAATCAAAAGATATAAGATGATTAACATAATAGGCTAAAGGAAGGTTAAGGCCAATGCTCTGATGGTTGTAAGAGTGCTTGGTAATATAGAGCAAACCTGCAAGATAAAAAGAGAGAAACACCTGCAAAGTTATAAAGAGAGAGAGAGATTAGAGCAGTTAAGGTAATACAGACAAAAAGGTAGAAGGAAACAATATAATATGAGTATGATAATAAGGAAATGTGATAGAGAAGGCTTAGGCTCAATCACACCATGTTGGGCGATGCAAGTATGAGCATCCAAACTAGAAGGCATACTACAGTGAAGTGAGTGGGCAATTGCCCACCCTCAATTTTTTATATTATAGGTTTTCTTTAAAAAATTAATAATTTTTCCCTCAAAAAAAATCTTGCCCAATAAAACAAATTTTTTTCATTTTATTAGTTTGCCCACCCTAAAATTAATAAATGATAATAAAAATTTTGATTGAAATTTTGATAATTAGTTTGCCACCTTGAAAAAGTATTATTCCTAAGCGTAAGGGTTACATCACATGAGCTACTACCAAACCAAAAGGAGTGAGAACATCAGCCATCATAGCCAACAAACTGAGAGGGGAAGCACCCGTTGTTGATATTCTTGTGAGCTTTATTAAAAACCTAAGCAAAATCATATCTAAAATATATAGGTAATTGCTAAGAAAGGATAAGGAGTCTCATTCAAGAAAAATATCATCAATATAGCCATCTTGACATGAGAATATATAAACATAAGTGAGTGAGCCATCTTAGCGTAATCTCATGAATAGCCATATTCGAAAGAAATTAGTTCAGATATAATCCCTCCATAAGAAAATGGAGGAGACAACTTTCAAAACTTAAATAAGTCAATGAGCCTATAATTAACACCATCCCAATCACATGATATGTAAATGAATCTTTCGAGAAAACAACCCGTGAAACAATCCCTTATTAATGTCTGGAGAAAGCAATAGTAAAGGAAGACGCATAGCTCAACACAGAAATGAACGCAACCAACCAAAATTAGCACCCGAAAAAATAGTTAGAGCAGCCCAATAGCGATTCAAGGCCTCCATTCATAATCGGATCAACAATCAATCTAGAGAACAAGACAAAGAAAAGGCAACAACATCCAAGATAGGAAGGGATTAAATCGGCCATAATACCATTCTTTCGAATAAATCGCTCATAAGACCGCACAACCGAAACGAGGTAGCGTGATCGGAAAACCAAGCCCGGAAATAGCAACCACAAGCGTAAAATAGGGAAGAGTTACTCACCGGACGAGCCATATTTTCCAACCGTGAGATGAGCAAACAAAGAAGACCAACACAAGAATGAGATCGAGCGAACCCAGCCTTTTGAAATGAAAAAAGTAGCAAGGCCTTCAAAATGAAAAAAGGCAGAAGGTCAATAAAACAAATAGTAAATTAAACACCATTGAAAACATTGACTAATTTGAATATTAAACCAATTGTAACAAGAGAAAATAAAGTCCCCATTAGAGATGGGGGGAGCGGAATGCCAGATCAACAAAAGCAAGTAACACAGGGTGCTTAACATAGGATGCTTCATCATTCTGACCAAGTATGAAGACAAGATGCAATGCCTTACAAATGATATTAAGATCTAATATAAGAAAAACCCGTCTTATCCAGGTTAACCAATCCTTGTAAGTGTTTAGGAAGAGAATGTTTATCAAAATTAATGGGCTCATTCAATCTAGTTCCTAAGTTAGCAAGGTAATCAGCACAAGCATTTCCTTCCCTCCATATATGAGTGATTTTGTAACTAAATTGGTTGAGAAAAGTTTTAGTTCGCTTGAGTAAATAATATAATTCAGCATTGCCATTTTTTTTGGACTGCAGGAGATCGATTAGTAGTAAGGCATCCACTTCAAGCCAGATATTAAGCCAACCTTTCTGTAAGGAAATGTCAAGAGCATTATAAACCGTAAGTTCGAAAAGGAACCGAGTTAGTAATAAGAGGATTAGCAAAGGCCAAGAGGACATCACCATTAAAATTTCTAAAGATGCCACCACATCCAGAAGCATTAGGAGATACAGCTCCATCGGTGTTAATTTTGATGACATTATCATGTGGTTTGGCCCAATAAAGTATTTTGGCTTGATTAGAAGTGTCTTTATCCCAATAGCAAACCCAATTTTGAGGCTACAAATTTACACCCTTTAAAATGTTTATATTTAATAAGGTTGGCTTTAAATAAATCACGATTTTGAATTTAGTTTTAGAATTATCTTGAAATGATTCATAGTGATATCGTTATGCTTAGCATCATTTCTAGCCATCCAAATAAACCAAATAATAATGATAGCAGTAACGTTTTTAATATGACCTTTGATATTGTTTTCAAAATATATCTCGAGGAGCTGATAAATAGTAAGTGAGCCATTGAATTTTTCAATGGAGAATAGATTATCGTACCAAAGCCAAAGTTTAGAGGCAATCGCTCCATTCACAAATTGGTGATTAACATTTTCAATATGGGAGCAACAATGACATTTTGACGGAAGGTGAAAACCTTTACCCCACATCAAGGAGTCAATAGGGACAAAGTTTTTTAAGATAAGTAAGAATAGAGTATGAGGTGGGGATATTGTTATGCCAAAGTCTAGCATACACTTTAGAATAATCACGTGTTTCTTTGATCTTAAGCCAAACATTTTAAAAGCTGAATTGCCATTGAGAGAGTTTAAAGAGAATCGATCTTTTTTGTTGGGTGTAATGTGTATATTATTAAGTTTGTCAAAAAAGGAGAAGGGATATACTCGATGAGCTTGGAAAAGTTCCATCTATTATTATTCAAAAGATTTGACTTTGATAGTATCAATAGAATATGAGGAAATTAATTCATCAAGGAATTATTTCCAAGCCGCCATCTTGCCGAAGAAGGAGTTGCGAGTTAATGCCCCCAAAAAATTAATGATTTCGCCTTCCATTTGATATTACAAAGTCTTTTCCAAATGGGAGAAGCATTAGTTTTGTAAGAGCAATTCAAGGGGTGCTTTGATAGACAGTATTTGTTTGTCATGAAGTTAGCCCAAAGGCTATTGTTGCTTCTAAAATTCCACCAAAGTTTATATGAGAATGCGGTGATGGTGTCTTTAATAGGTTTACAACCAAGACCACCTTCCTCAAAGATGCCACAGATTTTGTGCCAAGAGGACCGTGTATTTTTGAGGAAGAGGTATTAGAACCCCAAAAAAATTTGTTAATTAGCCTCTCAATTCTGTTAATGCAAAAGTTGGTTGGCACGATAGTTTGAATAAGATAAAGAGGCATCGAGTTAAGGGTACTCTTAATCAGGGTTAACCTCCCTCCAAAAGGATAGAAAATGGTATTCCCAAGAGGAGATACGGTTAGATATTTTGTGGATTAATTCGTCAAAAAGATAAGATCTTTTATGACCTTTGAAAAGAGGGGTACCGAGATAATTGATCGGAAGTTGTTGTTGAAGAAAGTTAGTGATCCTCGTTATATGATTAATCCTATTATTGGTGATTTTATTAGCGGTTATGAAACAACATTTATTTTTGTTAAGGAGGAGACCACTTTCTTTGCCAAATTTTTTAAAGAATTTCATAATGGTTTTTATGTGAGATATAGAAGCATAGCAGAAAATGATAAAATCGTCAGCAAAGCAAAGATGGGTAATAGGAAATCCACCTTGAGTTTTGTAAATCATAGTCGACTTATTATAGAATAGGTCGCTCGTTCCTCGGATAAGTAATCGACTATAATAAAAGCAAGGGAGATAATGGATCTCCTTGACGTAAGCCATGTTTAGAAGTGAAAAATCAGCCTATTCTCCATTAATGATAACAGAACCAAACATTAGTGACACGTTTTTAATGATATGAATAAATTCTTTTGAAAATCAAAAGTTCAAGTATAGAAAAAGAAAATCCCAAGAGAGTTTGTCAAAGGCTTTAGTAATGTCGGTTTGAAGGCAATGTTACGCCTAGTAGGAACGTCAATATCATGAATCATTTCTTGAGCTAAAAGAATATTATTAGCTATAGTTCTCCCTTTAATGAAACCAGTTTAATTCTGGGAAATAATATTCGGCAGCAAAGGGTTGATTCGGTTGGTGATTATTTTGGCAATTAGTTTGTTAAAGAAGGTGCAAAGACTAATCGGTCTAAAGTCATTCTAGTTTCGGTTATTATTTTAGGGATAAGAACTATGGATGTACTAGAGAAGGATCTAGGAAGGGGTTGCCATTGAAAAGTCTATAACAGACTTCAATCGATCGATTTAATAATGGACCAACATTGTTGAAAGAATATAGTTGTATCCATCTGGCCAAAGAACCAATTCATGCTTCATGAAGAACAAGATTTTGATTCGTGACACCTAATAAGAGAGATGTTTTGGTCAAGTAATCATGGAGGGAATCAGATGAGGATTTGAAATAGTTTCCGTGGTAATGTTGTTGTTTAACAAATTTTGAAAATGTTGGATAACCGAATCTTTAATATCATTTTTATTCGATATCCAATTATCATTACTGTTTTTAATTTTATTAATAGAGTTTAGAACTTTTCTTTTGTTGAAAAGATGAAAATATTTTGTGTTTCATCGCCATCGTATATGTTTACTAGCGACTTTTTGCCGCCAATAAGTTTCCTCCATGTTTTGATATTTAATCAAATTGTCTCTAGCTTCGATGAGCTCATCATTTTATTAGTGATCAGCCTTCTTCAAGAGAGGACAAGATCTTCCATTATTTTAAGATTTGCAAAAGTTTTTAAAATGGTGTTTATTCCACCGTTGAGTTTGTTTTAGTCTTTTAAGTTTAAGCTAAAATGGATCATGCCTTTAATGGAGTTATCGATGAATTGGGGCCCAATTAGTCAAACAACATCATAAAGTCATTATGTTGCAACCACATATTTTGGAACCGAAGGGGACGATGGTAATGTAGGGGAAATTTTCAATCGAGAGGGGCGGATCGACGTGGTTCTACTTAAGTGTTCTCAGGTATTAGGCCATTGATCAATCCAAAGGGGGTTAAAAAGGGTACGATCGAGATGTTGCCAAAGTCAGAGTTGTTCCACGATAGTTGGAACACGAAAACCCTATATCGGTAAGATTACGTCAAGAATCATGTTAGCAAATCTTCCATAGAATTAGATTAGGGAGGACCCTCCCTTCTTTTAGAAGTAGAGAGGATGGTGTTAAAATCTCCGCCAACCAACTAGGGTTGAGTGACAGAGGAAGCAAAAGATCTTAAATTATTCCATAGGATGTTCCTACCGGCTCTATTATAGGATGCATAAATAAAAGAGCTCACCGTGGTGAAATCACCCACAGAAATATGGACATTAATCAATTGTTGCTGGTTGTCAAGGATATTGATGTTGATTGAGTTATTCCAAAACAACCAAATTTTGTTGTTAATGTTGTAAAAAAATTAGGAAAACCTAGTGTTCTAGCGGTAGATGCAATCTTAGAAGAGTGGATAAGTGGTTCGGTGATAGTAAGGAGAGATATGTTATGAGTGCGACAAAGGCTTCTAACTCGGTTGTGAACTAGAGTAGTCCCAATACCACGAATATTCCAAATGATAAAATTAATCATAATGAAAAGATTGGAAAAAATTGATTGGGTGAAAGTGAGGAAAAAGGAAATTATTGATGTAGAGTTGATGAAGATCTTGCCGCCGCGGCTTTTGATTTTGAGTGTTTTCTTTTTCTTTAGAACATTTTGAAAGTGTCTATCGGTGTCCAAGGTGTCTCCGTCCGAAAAAGAATAGTTAGTGTGATCCAAAGTTTCATTATTAAGCAAAGGAATCATGATGGTAATTTCCCCTTCTTCCATATCAGAGATCGACTGGTTAATTATGTTATCATGTTGGTCATTCAAAGAGTTAGGGGAGGGAGGGATTGCTTCATCTTCTTTTTCTAGATTAATGGTCTGATTTGTATATTTTTGTTGTTGATCCAAAATATGATTTTCAGTCGAGGTGATGTTCCCAAGCCTAAGTTCAGCAGAATTTCTTTGTTTTGGATCGAGTTGTATGAGCATGCATGTTACCATTGGAAATAGTAATAGCAAATTTTCTAAGTTTCCATAACCAACTATGTCATCGTGTCATTATTCAACACCGATTAGTTTCCTTGCAAATCGAGGGTAAAGGTGAAGCGGGTTTTGTGAAGGAGGATTAGTTTGGTTTGCTTTTGGCACATAGGCCATTTTAGTGGGTTGCTCCTTAGTAACCGAAGTAGTAGTGATAGGAAGTTTATTTTTTTGAGATGTGGATGTAGAATAAAATAATCGTATGTTCATGCCCATGGATTTTGCGAGAAAGAGGGAAAGTTTTCAAATTCTACCTTTTGATTATAACCCATTTTTTCGATCCAATCACTTCTTTTGGATGTTTTTTAGTTATATCAATTTCAACAAGTATCCAGCTACCGAGGCGGATCTCACCGTAGCTTGATCAATTTGAAGAGGCCGTCCAAAGATAGCCCCCACAGCAAACAATACCTGGTGTGTAACAAAATGTATACGCATGTTGGGCAAAGCAAGCCAAATAGGAACAATTGGAGATTCTTCTTTAATATCAAAACTAGGTGTCCACTTAAGAAGTCATTTGGCAATTAAAAACAAAGTAAGAACGACGTGAAAAACTCTTGAATAATCCAAGTCATTAGATAATTGAATTAGCACATGCCTAAGATCGATCAATCCCACAAAGGTGCGTAAGTTTATGAAAAAGGAGAATGTTTTCTAAAAAGTTTAAGGGTGAATTTACCCACCAAAGAGAATTCAAATGGCTTAGCAAGAATTTCCACATCAGAATCCGAACACATTACGGCAGGCATACCACGGAAATCAGTAGAAAGTAGTTTAACCGAAGCAGTAGGGGAAACGGATTTACCAGAGAGAGCATCCTTGAAAGATTTAACAGGAGCCGCAGGTAAGGGTAAAGGATCGAGCATACCGGGATGGTTTATATCCGGAGTAAGAGCGGAAAAGACCATTTCCGCCATCAAAAGAGAGGCGATTTACATTACCGGCTAGAGGAGGGGTGAGATCAATACCAAAACACGGATTAGCTGTAAAAACAGAGTTTGATCGCAGCGAGCAAAACACGAGAGCCGCCAGGAACGCGCTAGGTTTTCCTCTGTCGCGAAAAAGCACGAATGAGGTATGCATTTTATGAAACTCCTCTAGATAAGTTATGCTTTCTTAAAATCTTCTTAGATTTAAAAATATAAAATTGAATGGGAACAACTTTCGAACAAATTAGCACAACTAGAAAAAAATGTTTAATCATAATAATATAGAGTAGATATATTCAAGAATACATCAAAAATTATATAATGTCAATTAACCCTCAGATGCGCAAATCAATCAATATTTTCCTTAATATATTAAGTATTACAAAATAATAAAAAATCAAATTTAATCAAGCAAATAAAAAATTATTTCAAAAATTAAGTATTACAATCATCACCAGTAAAGAACCATTCAATACTAGAAACTCAGAATAGTTTCATGTCAAAATATAAGATAAATAATTAAAACAAAATGGTATTTGACCCATAGAGCATTTTGAAATCTATTTTATTTTTTATATATATATATATATATATATATATATATATATATATATATATATATATATATATATATATATAAAACTCATCTACAGAGTTATTTTTCCACAAGCCGAATGATAAAAAAAATTATAAAAACTACTAGAAATATTCTATATTGAAAAATAACATTCAGATTTCTATTTTTTAAGAGAAAATCAAAGAAAATGTTTTGTATTTTGATTAATACGTGAAAGTCTTGAAAAATAACTTACACTCCAAATATAAATTTTAATTTGTGGAACTTCTAATACAAAATTTCTCAAATCTTAGCGCCTTAAAAGATAAGCTACTTTTTTTTTTGCGTAACTGAATTTAATTATTATGTTATCTTTGAAAGAGAAGAGAGATTTGATACTATTATAGCAGTTCTAAAGTTCTAAAAATTCCTCGCAACATCACAAAAAAAATTTAATTAAATCAAGCATGAATCCCAAATAAGGTATGTACTAGATTATAAATCATTCAAAATCCGATTTTAACAAATTTACAGTTAAATTAAATGTCTAGTTTCAAATCAAGTTTCAAAAGTATAACTAGAAAATTCAATTCATTAGTTGAATGATTAAATGATCTTCAAATCGGCATGTTTTAGTTGAATTGCCGACGAGGAATCTAATGAGCCCAAATCACCCAAATTGAAAGTTGTTAAGACATTTTAAATCATCAATAAATCATCCAGAACAAATAAATCAATTTGGGTCGTTCGATAAAGTGTTTTAGAATTTTGGCTAAAATTATCAAAATGTCATATTCAAAACTCTATAAATATAACTTTATTCTCACAGTGAGAGGGGGAGGAGGCTTGAAAAAGAGGTGAAAACTTAAGCTTAGAAACTTGAAGACATTCACCACCAATAGCTATTTACCTCCCGACCATCATCGACAACCACTGGGGGCTAATACAACCTGCCACCACCATAATAAGTTATAACATTATTTTAAGGCTTTTGTTGCTTGATTTATATACATAACTTTGTATCCCAATCTCCTCCATTATTAGATAAGTGTGAAACTTTGTATCTCAAAATACATAATGTATTTTTTAAATTGAGTGAGGCCCTCTTATTTTTTATTCTTTTCCTGGGGGTTTACTCTCTTAAAGTTCTGGTATTCTTCATACTCTCTCTAATTATTTGTGTGTCTAATAGATTTTTATACAAATTAAAATCCAAAGATTCTCACTTTATTGCCATAAATATTATAGTACATAATAATTGGCATCGTTTGTGAAACATATCTTCATTATATCTTCATAATGATTGACAATCAGACTTCAAGTCAAGAGTAATACAATCCACATGATGAAGAAAATTCTTCTTTAGAGGAACACATGTGAAAATTGCAGAAACATCAAACTTATATATTTCAGCTCTTGTTGGAAGCTAGGGGCAACTCTTATTATTATTTTAAAAGATCATTCATATCAATACTTTGGACATAATTATAATTAAGAATTTTTTTAATCATATACTCGATTATTAGTTTTAGAAATAAGTCAAGATTGAGGGAGCAATTTTAACCTTAATAAAAGATATCCTAACACAATTGTGATTATAAAGCTCGATCATTCTATCATGAAAAATAAAGCATTGATTGATAACCAACTTTGGCCATAAACTCAATGATTATCTTGATAAAAGAGGATTCGATTTGATCTCTTTTACATAGGTTAATATTATCGAGTAACAACCAATCTCAGATATGAGTAAAAACTTTTAATATCATCCATACAGGTTAATGTCATTGAGTAATACTCTAACAAATAACCTCGGATAAATCAAAAATCATTTGTGAATTTACGTCCGGAAGGCATGCCCTAAGGAAACCTCGATGGAAAGCTAATAGTGGATAGGGTCATCGCAAGAAAGACTCCAATACTATAAGTGGTTGATAGGGTCTCCATTCATAAAAAAATCTTAGAATGCCAAAAACCTCAGAAGATACTAGTATAATAAAATTTCAAATGGTAAAAATCTCATAAGGAAAAGCCTCAAAAGGTATAAGTACATCAAAAATCTCAAAAGGTGAAAGTCTCAGAATGTACATACATAATAGAAAATATTAGAAGGTAAAAGTCTTAGAAGGTATATGTAAATCAAAAATCTTAGAAGGTGAAGTCTATAGAAGGTACATACACATTAAAAATCTTATAAGATGAAAGTTTTAGAAGGTTTGTGTATATCTAATGTCTCACTAACTATTGTCAACTTCATGTGTGTTCCACCTTCACCAAAGCTTATCACAACACTTTGTGAGTGAGCACTGACCATCCGGTAAGAAGTAAGCTAGAGAAAGAATTTTCATTCTTCATGACATATATATGTATGTATGTATTTAACTCAAAGTGGTGTGTAAAGAGCCTAAACATTTGATGTTATGAATCTGCTCTCCTTCATTCGTAACAATGGAGAAATGCATTGCTGTAGTTTCTCCTTATTAAGGGCATCTGATGAAACCGAAAGGAATTATAAGTGGTAAAAGCTGTGAATGAAAACTGAATTGTCTTTGATAAAACAAACATGGTAAGGAAATATTTCTCTACATCCAACCGATGGACCCATCTAACCTCACTGAAAACATTCTTGTTGTAGCCTCATTCCTCCTCTGAAAAACCTATTGCCAAAATCATCTAAATAGATTTAAAAAAAAAAGTAGAACAAAATCTCGTATAACTAGATAAACAGTAAATTTGTTTAAATAAATAGGAATATTTTTCATAAAAAATTAATGATAATTTTCATTTCATAATAATATATTGATAAATTCCCTTGGTTCATCATAGAATGACTGAATTTGAGTTAGATAAGGCTTCAATTTTTTATATTTCCATAAATAATTTTGGCTATTTGTCGACATTTTAAATGATTATTGTTATCCCTTCAATGATGATGATGTATTGCTTGACATTTGATGTAGGAATTATATATAATGTGTGCATTGAAATTTTTTTAAACAAATTTAGGAGATAATTTTAGTACTGTGTAGATCACTACAAAGTGACTGTATAAGATATTTTGAAAGTAATTAAGAAATAAAAAAATTATTATATAAAAGAATTTTTTAATTATGCTCAAAATATTTTATACTTTTATTATGTATTTGAGGTACACAATATTAAAATTTTATCTAATTTTAAAAATAATATATTTATTATATACCTCAATACATAATAAATTTAAATGCATCAATAATCACTATTTGGTAGAACTTTATGTTGACGGTGGCCTAAATTTAGTATTTTTAGAAGTTTTTACATACACTATCATCTTATTCTTTTATATTTAAAAATTAATCATTTTTAATCTTAAATTTTAAATTGACTTTCAAATATTAAAATTCATAACAAAAGTCTAACTCATAAATAAAATTTTGAATGATTTGATTGTGATATATATAAATAGATAAATTTATTAGTTAAAAAAATAAAGAAAATGATTAAATTATAAATATGTATGTATCAGATGATTGATTTATAAATATTCCTTTTTTTATTATCATTTTTTTTTTCTAAAAGCTTACCCGCAGACCACAGTACCCTCACCCTAATCGCACGCAGCTGATCGTACCTGCACTGCTCGCAGACTCGCTCCCGCACCCTCGACGCCAAAGCCGCTGACGCCGCCGCCGACGCCACCGTTGCCCGATTCCCTCACGACTTCACCGATCAGTAGCTCCTCCTTTTATCGTCGAAACTGAAGGTGTGAAAGAGTGGTATTGAGATCGAACTACTTTCTTGTTTCATTGTTATTATTGTTCGGTGTGATTTTATTCCTCTGTCAAACAAAGATTTTTGTTTTCCTGGATGCACAATTTTGTAATAAAGTTCATAGATCATTACGATTCAAGATTAGTTTTGCCGATTACATGCTCCCAAAATCATGCTTTTTAAATTCTTCAAATTGTTAAACAAAGCTGACGGAGGGTTGCTCTTTGTTTCAATCAAATATGCCAAATAACATAACCTAGATACTGCTTGATAGATATAAATGATGATATAATTTATTTAAATATTTAACTATATGGTTAAAATGATGGATATATATTTTATAAAATCTATCTAATAAGAGAATATTATGTTGAATTTTCACAATATGGATTATCAAACATCAATTATGTAGTAGAATGAGTGATAATTGACTAATAACAGCTTAGCATCATATATTGAAAAAAATAATTATTTGATTCTTAATAAAACTATTATTAACATTATCAGAAAATATAAAATAAGTTGTAAAGCTTGCAGTTAATGTTTAACTCTTCTTTCATATTAAAATACAAAATTTTATTTTGAATTTTATATTATCTTTTTTTATATCTTCAAATATTATTTTATTATATAATAAGTTTGCTCACTTTCAAAAGGGAGGCTAGTTCCATCTCATGGAATTAAACCTTGTTGGGAGAATTTTTTGTGAAAAATCTGTTGTTCCGACTAAATTCCCATAGAAACTCCAATGAAAACCTATTTTAATTGATCTAGTTCTGAAAACCTGGTTTGAACCTCCATCTTATCATGTAGAAGATCTTTCTACAGTCCAACCAAGTCTAGACTTGATAACAGTATTAGTTCAACCCACCTTTGGCATGTCTATCAATAGATCTTTATGATCATGTGTTATGAAAGTCATCATCAGGTAAGAAATGAGCTCCTAAGATTAAGAGTCCGTTTGGTATAGCTGCAACTGTTTGAGAAACAGTTGTGAAGTTGCTGCAGAAGAAGTTAGTGACAGGAAGTTGCTATTGCTGAAGTTGTGATCTATTTGGAAAACTCAGTTCAGAATCTATTGTATTGCAACTGTTTATATAGAAAAGACTAAAATATCTCTATGAGCATATGAGTTGAATAATATGAAATAGAATGAAGAAAAATAAGATTACTAGTACTCATATATAGTCATAAATTAACTAAATTACATTAACAGATTATACATCACTTAATAAATAACATTAATTAGATGTTATACATCACTTAATTATATAGTCATAATTTAGAAGCATTATATTTCATCAAGAAGTGAAGATAATCATCACTCTACCATGAATGAAGTTCTAAGAAAATGGAAAAATATCCATTCCCCAATTAAATGTTCTTTCGGTCACGTGAAAAGACTTGTTAGGAAAGATGGGGTTACCATCACTACATACGAAGTCGGAGAAGAAGACGAGTCCCTGCAGGCGAGATCGACTGCGGCGAGCAGATTCCGTAGGAAAAACCCACTTTTTCTTTAGCAAAAGATGTTTCGAGGGCACACGGGGAATACAGTCCTTCGGCACGGGATGTTAAAATGCGAGGGATAATTTAGGGGAAATAAAATCTATGATCGTGGGCTGCGAAAGGAAGAATCGAGTCATAGCTTTGCGGCAACTGCGGCTCAAAATCTAGAATTTCTCCCACGGAAAGTAAACCAAACGGTCCATGTGGCACGGTGTAAGCCACGCTGTGGGCAGGCATTGGTCCCAAATGAACCCTAAGTAAAAGTTTCTGTACTTCAGGGCAATGATTCGATTGCTCTAAAATCTATCCAATAGATTGCTATAAAGTTTTTTTTTTTGGGCAACACAATGTAATGATTTTCTTCATGAGTGTTCACAGAGAATTAAATTCTTATGTTTAATTCAACTCTTGCATAATATAAGAGTGCCCATTATTCTAATCTTAATAGATATTTGAGAAAAAAACATAACATCATATTACTAGATAACCAGACATTTATAAAATAACAATTTAAAGTAATATTTTGAATTTTTATTTTAATTTTTTCATTAAGAAAATAAATAGTTTACATGACTATCACTATGTACATGTTATTCAAAGAGGCCTGCCTATGCATACATGAGGTTGTTGTTGGTTGATTTCTATACATAACTTTGTAACTCGATCTTCTCCATTATTAGATAAGTGTGAAACTTTGTAACTCAAAATACAACCTGACCAGCCATCATTGACAACCACTGGGGGCCAATATGACCTGAAAACCACCATAGTAAGTTGTAACTTTATTTTAAGGCTGTTGTTGCTTGATTTCTATACATAACTTTGTAACTCGATCTCCTCCATTATTAGATAAGTGTAAAACTTTGTAACTCAAAATACATAGTGTATTATTTAAATTGGGCGATGCACTCTTAATTTTTCTTGATTTCTAGGGTTTTTTATCTAAAAGTTTTGGTATTCCTCATACTCTCTCAAGTTATTTGTGTGTCTAATAGATTTTTATATAAAATTAAAATTTAAATATTTTCACTCTATTATCATAAATATTCTAGCACAATAATTGGCATCATTTGTGAAAAATATTTTCAATATATTTTCACAACGATTGACAATCAGGCTTCAAGTTAAGAGTAATACAATCCACATGATGAAGTACATTCTTCTTTAGAGAAACACATGGGAAAATTGCAAAAACATCAAACTTAAATTTTCCAGCTCTTGTTGGAAGCTAGGGGAAACTCTTATTATTATTTTAAAAGATCATTCACATCAATACTTTGGACATAATTATAGTTAAGAATCTCTTTAATCATATACTTGATTATTAGTTTTAGAAATAAGTCAAGATTGAAGGAGAAATTTCAACCTTAAAAGAGGATATCCTAACACAATTGTGATTCTATAGCTCGATCATTCTATCATGAAAAAAATAAGGCATTGATTATGTGGGCTCCAAAAATCTGCCACCGACCTCTCACGAATGAAGAGAGTTTGATTTAAAGTGTCGATGAAACTTTCAGAAGGCAGATGAAATAGTAGATAAGACAGATTTCGCCCTCACTTTGTGAAAACTTTAGATCTAGTTCGGGCTTCCTACACACACACAAGCACCTATAGTTAATTACTCCTCCCAATAAGTGAGAGAGAACTTTCGAAAAGCTAGTCATTAGATCGCTTAATGCATAGTGTATAGTAGCAGCATGTGAACTTTAAAATTTGGAGTTTAGATTTATAAAATTCATTATATTTAACTTAAAGCGGATGGTTCGGGGAATAATGACATACACAATCTAGATCTCATGGTTCCGTCATCCCGGGTTATTGCAGTCCCTAGTCTACTTAGTTAGAGGAGATAGTTGACCCAACTTGATAGAAGGATCCTTGTTAGCAATACATGGGTTACGTCATCCAAGGAATCCTTGTAGACCTAGGGTGGTGTTTGTCTAAGGAGACATGCTTAAGTATAGCTTAGCTGATAGAGATATTTTTTCCATATTAAGTGTATCCTATGATTCACAACTCAAATGGTAGAGCCATTAGAAAGCATACGGGCTACGGTCGAGATCATATTATAATGATTCCATTTGGTGGGAACTACTCTTGGATCGAGGACTCGGTCATAGGCATTATATGAGGAGCCTATTGGCCAAGCCATGCAGAAGACACCAGCCACGCCCTACTAGCATGAGATTGATTGAGAGTGAACATAGAATACTTGATTTGACTTTGGCTCCTTTGTGAGCTAGAGTTTTTTAATTTGTCATCTTTAATAAAAGTTCAAAGGTGGATTGGATTTTAACTTTAACTTTTAGAGATTGAATTTCATTTAAGCATTTAACACTTAATGACATATTAGATTTTGCACTTAGATTGATATTTGATTTTGATTAATTCAATTTGAGCTTGCAACCACATTTTGATGGTAGGTATCCCGTTGAAATCTTCATTAGACATAGCCATCATCGGGTAAATGTATTATTTGATCATTTAATTTGTTATTTCATCCGCCAACTCTATTAGTTTAATAATAGAGGATCGATCAATTATATAACAAAATTATTTCCCATATATTTTAATAAATTAAAATTCTTATAATAATTAAACTTTTAGGTTTTGTTTGGGACTTGGTCCTAAGACCAAATCGAAGCAACCCATGCAACATCCTCACACCAAGTTTAAGCATTAAGTGTAATTGGGGCCCATGGTTTTAATATTTCAGATAATTTTATTTCTGAATCATCAGATTAATTTTATATTTTCATTTAATTCTAACTTAGCCAACGCAGCCTTTTTAGACATTAAAATTTGCACTTTAAATCTCTATGTCCGAGCACATGTAGGAGTTTTTAGCATAGATAATTTCATCTAATTAATGAAATCATTGATTTCAAAAATTATAATTAGAATGAAATTCCTTAATTTTTGGATTGAAAGAAGCTCCATAATTCATGAAGAATTTAATTTAGTCTCGCATTCTATCTGCTTATATAAAGAGTTAAAGATCTGGTGGTGATTTTAGAGCAGACTAAGTTTCTATTTGCAATTCAAAATATTGCATCTTTGCTTGACTTATTAACAAACATATAACTCTCCATTAGTCATCACATTCAAGTTTTGTTCTCCCTAAGCAATCTATTATATCTTCTTTAAGCAAGCTTATCCAAATTGAGGCTCTTTTCAAATATGAGTCAATTATTCACTAAGAAGTCTTGACCATACTTGCTAATAAGTTATTTAGTTTCAATGAGAATTTCTTATGAAACTCATTTGATTTTTGCTTTAGCTTGAAAGCAACACTCAACCAATCTCTTGTGCTTCAAACTTGACTTTAAGTGCAAGATCCAAATGATCCTTTTAAAGGCAACATTCATGAGTAATCATGAGTTGCCTAATTGAATTTATGCATATAAGAAAGCTACCAAATTTCTTCCTCACTTTTATTTTCAATTTGAAATTGGACATTTGGATTTACCACGATTATTGGTTATTTGATATTCAGTTGAAATCTTTACTTCACTTGACATCAAATGCGATTGTTCAAATGCTCAATTAATATTGTTCATATTGATTTCTTGTTTATGAATTTAACACTTTGAATTTTCAAAGAGAAGCTTTATTCACATAAGAGGAGTTCAAATCCAACATGAATTTATCCTTAACTCCACATCAAGTTCCATTTTTATTCAAAATCAGGTTTAAATTCATTACCAATCATTTGTTATTTCACATAATATTCAATTAAAATCTTTACTTCATTTGATATTAAATATGATTTGTTCAAATAAAATAAAATTTAGATCTAATATGAATTTCTCCTCAACTCCAGATCAAGTTTGATATTTATTTAGTAACTGGACTTTAAATTTATTTTAAGTCTCTTGTGAATTTCGGTTCATGTATATCAAAGGAATTCAAGTTTATTTCAAGTTTTATAGGTTCACTTGAGTTTGGTCCCTATTTTTTATTTAAAATATGATTTCCAATTTTATTTGCACTCAAGTTTCTTTCATATTCATTTCAAGTTTATTTATATTTAATTTCTAATTCATTTCTTGAGGACTTTATATTTTATATTTAACATAATGTTAAATCCTTTTTTTTGTTAAGTCCCAAAAATTTGATCAAATTTCGGTAGCACTTCGGCAGTATTCCGACGTCATCTCGCGTAGGGAGCTACATCGAAACTATTTTGGCTTACCCGGTATGCTCTATTGAGCATAGCGGATGGTGTCTTGTGACACCATAGCCACTAAGCCCTATTGGGCATTAATGGGACCTTCAATCACCTGCATGTAGCAAACATATATAATTTTCATATATTTAAGCTTCCTCCTTTTTTTTTCTAAGTCCCAGATTTAATCAAAATTTTGGCAGCATTTTGGCATAGGGGGAGCGACATCTAATAATTTTTTGCTTACTCGGTACGCCCTAATGAGCATAGTGAGAGGTGTCTTGCGAGAGCACAACCATCTCTTTGCACCCACTACGCCCTATTAGGCATTAGCGGGGTCTTGAAACCCCAAAAAAAGAAGCATAAGTTCCATATACACATTCAAGCTTATTTTGTTGCACATTCACAATCAGCTTTGGTTTTGTAATTCACCACTCATTTCAGTTGAAGAGAAGGCCATCGTTTCACTATGAGATACTGATATAGTCGAGTATGGTAATTTGAATTGTTTCCTTCTTCTTTAGTTGCTTTTGATATAAAATAAGTATTCCATCTCAATGGTGGCTGTTGACCTCATTTTTGAGATGAGCTCTCAATCCTTTTTTCTTAGACATAGGACTTCTCTTAGACATTAAGATTTTATAAGTCTTAAGACACTTCTAGTGATTAGGTGAACCCTCAACCTAGCCTAAAGACTTAGAAGAGCCATAGAAATAGGTCATGCCTTAGGGGTGTTAGGAAATTTTCTACCCTATAGCTTGAACCAAATCCTCACTTCCTTCTTTCAAGTCAAACTTAAATCAATTCCAAATGATTGAAACCCATGATTGAATTCCAAATTTCAAAAAAATCTTTCCTAAGTCACTTTGATTCTTCTTATGGACTTAGCCTAAATCAAATCTAAATCAATTCAAATTCAAGAAATTTTCTCATAACCCATTTATATTCTCATTTATATTCACAAATAGAAATGAAATATAAATTCAAATATTAAAAATAAATTCAAAATTAAATCCAAATTTAACCAAAATCCAAAGATAAGTCTTTCAAGTCAAAATCTTAAACTTAGCTAAATCAAATTCAAATCAAGCCAAACCCTTGATTTTTCTTCATGATTCAATCAATCCTTCAATCATAATCCAAATATAAATACAATCTTCAATCATCAAACCAAAACTAAATTCAAAAATCAAATCCAAATTCAATCAAAATTTAACCCAAGCCTTTCAAGTCAAATTCTTGAACTTAGCCAAATCAATTTCAAATCAAGCCTAACTCTTAATTTTTCTTCATGATTCAATCAATACTTCAATCATGAATCTAAATATAAATACAAACTTCAATCATCAATCCAAAAATTAATTCAAAACTCAAATCCAAATTTAATCAAAATTCAACCTATGGTTTCCAAGTCAAATTCTTGAACTTAACCAAATCAAATTCCTAGCTATTCTTGATTTCTCTTCATGATTAAATCAACCCTTCAATCATGAATCCAAATATAAACATAAAATTCAATCTTTAAACCAAAAATAAATTCAAAAAATCAAACCCAAATCAAACTCATGTTCACCTCTTTGAACTTGAAATTGTCAAATTAATCGAAGCCATTTGACTCCAAATCACTTGCAAATGGATTTATATTTTAATCATAAGTTCATATGTGAGTTCAATCAAACTTGATTCAAGCCTTGATCAAGTCAATTGACCCACTTAGGCTTACTTGACCCAAAGTGACCTAAAGTACCCTTTTTGAGCCAAATTCTAAACCTACCCAAATTGAATTGAACTAAGCCCAACTATGCCTCATATTGTGAGCAACAATTATCATGAGATGATCAATCACTCAAATTGGGTCAAACCAAGTCAAACCTAAGGGTTGACCAAGTCAACACTCGGCCAAAATGAAAGCTAAACTAGCCAAAATCCACCATAGGTCAAATTACTTGAAACCATTGATCAAAACTCATTCATGATCAATGTTTAAACTTGACCATGCCATCATTTGCGCCTAACCTAGCCCAATTGGCCACTTGACCCAAGTTGAACCAACTTGACCTAAAAAGTCAAAATGTGTCAAAAATTGATCTAAGCCAAATTGATTGAAACCAATGGGTCAAGTTCATTCCAAATCACTTGTTGAAGTTGACTACAACCTTAATTTTCCAACTAGACCTAACCTAGCCCAATTGACCTGGAACCCAACTTGACCTAAAAGGTCAAATTGAGATAAATCCAAATATAAGACAAATTGATTGGAAACAAAGATACCAATACATTTCATATAACCAATGAAGCCTAAACCAACCCATGAACTAACCCAAATAAGTCAATGAGTCAACTTGACCCATTTGACCTAAATGAAATCAAATGAATCAAATTCAAATATAAATCAAATTAAACCAAATGAATGATGAAAAAACATTTCAAATGGTCATATGAACTTGACCCAACCTTTTGTTTGACCTAATTTGACCAATTGATCAACTTGATCAAAGTTGACCCATTTTGACCTAAATGGTTTAACATGAGCCAAATCATATCAAACTAATTCCAAATTCATTGGAACTTGCTCAACCCATTTTTCAATCATACCAAACCTACTCAAACTGAAATCCAAGACAAATGTCCATTTTACCCCTAGGCCATAGGATAACCTAAAATCAAAACCACTCGAATTTGGTCAATTCTTTTTCATGGACACTTGGCATCCTCATAGTAGATCAAATGGTCACTAATGAGGATGGTGCACATGACCCAATGGGTTTGGGTCAGCCTAACCCAACCTAATGGGTTTGGGTCAGCCTAACCCAACCCAATGGGTTTGGGTCAGCCTAACCCAACCCAATGGTCAAATTGACCACCTCACTTGACATGAGCACATGGGAATCATTTTGCCACCCATTTCAAGCACATGGTAGTCCGCCACTACCTCTCTTTAGCCAAATCGAACCATGTGCAAGCCCTACCCTAAAAAAAGTCATTCCATCTCATCAATTGATCAAAATGGAAGGAGAGCTACCATCCGATCCTTCGGGGAGATATACTTCCCTAATTCCACTTGAATTCAAGGCACTCATACTCGATTGAACTTAGGAAACTCATAGCAGCACCCCAAGGTTCCTCCAAGCTTCCTCAACCCATTTCCATTTCTCTTCTTCTCGGTTTCTTCAAGCCAAAAAATAGGGGAGCTCCACCATTTTTCCATCTCACTCAATACTTAATATCAAGCCAATTCCTCTTGCAAGCATCTTCAGAGGACTCAATCGAGCTTGCCTAAAGCTTAATCCAATTTCTTAAGGCACGGGAGAGGGGAGCAAGACCAAGGCTGAACCTAATTGAAGAGGAACTTGGTCCATAGGAAGATACTTCATCCCAAGGCTTGAATCTTTCATGAGCTTTCTTCTCTAATAAGCTTCCTCAACGGGTAGTGCTGATAGCCTCCGTGAGGTATGGATCGAGCCTACAATAGGGAGTGTGTGGTCTTTTATGAAAGAAATTTTCATCGTAAGTAAAATTAGCCATTGGATATCTTCTCCCTTGCATGATGATGGTGTGGGTTGAATTTGAGTTCAATCCGAGCTCAATCGAGCTCAGATCTTTCCCTAGAGAGTGGATAGTTCCCCTCTCCCATAGGCAAACTTCGGATGATCATGGACTATCCATCCGGGCATTTTGGATGGACGGTCCTGGTCAAGGCGAGTAGGATCTCTGATTTACCCCTTAAGAACCACGGTTTGATCTCAATCGTCCGATCTTTGATAAGACGGGTGAGGAGAAAGCGCATAGCATCACCGCTGATGTGGCACCGGATGTGACAACTTAAGAGACCAATCCCGTGCCAATGCGTGGAAAGCATGCACGCCACGATCCACGAAACGGATTAGTTATTTAATTGAGGATTTAATTAATTATCCTTAATGGTTGAATATTCATAATTGCATAACTAATTCTAGAGAAATCATAAAAATACAAAGTAATATGCAATGTAAAGATATTTCTTAGGAGAATAATCTAAAATTATTTTTAATGGATTTTAAGCAGTGTATTTTACTCAATTAGGGCTTTAATGAAAACTTAATAATATAATTCATTAATTCATTTCAAATTTTTCGGGTGTATTTAGTGGGATGACCTCTACCTCTCCTAATTTTCTTGGTATTTATTGATGAGTTAATTAAGGAAATCATATAATTAATCCTTAATCACCCTCTTAATATAATTAATCTTAATTAAGTATGTGAATAGTGGTTTAATCCCTTTATTAAGTTAATTAAGCTTTGCACAAGTGAAGAAGAGGTTTATGGAATGGATTTGGGGAAATTTTCCCTAAACCCCTTTCCTTCCTTAATCCAAACTTAATTAATCTACTAATCACCTACTTAATTAAGAGCTAATCCACTAATCACCTACTTAATTAACTTGATAAAATTTTTTAAAACATTCCAAAATTTAACCAATTCATCTTGGGTAGGTGCTTAGGTGTTCAATAACTTAAGTAGCTTAAGGAAATCAAAATTCAACCAACATGTGTGGGAAACGTTATGAAAGTACTTAAAAGAAACCCTTTAGCTTAATTAATCATTAATTATAAGCCAATTGCATTAGGCCCTTTCTTTCCTAGGTGCATTACTGATTAAATTTCTTCTATGGTTTTATGTCATACATTGGCTCATAATTATTTGATTAAATAAGTTAAAGTGGTGTAGGTAAGGGATAATTAATGCACTTAATTCACACCTTAACCTAAACAAAAATATAAAAAAATCATCTAATGGTTATAAAAATTAAACTAAAATGACATACATGTGTGGGAAATGGGTTAGGACCAACAAACCTCTTCACATTTCTTAAATTCAAATCAAACTAAAACAAAACAAAAAATTTTTAAAACTAAATTTGATTTACTTTAAATAATCCTATATTATAAGATTGTCTTTAGAATTAATTAGGTGAATGAATTTACATGCTTTCATCACTTTATTTCTTTCCTAGCATGCTAAATGTGTATTTCATATGAAAATCATGCATTCATGCCTTTTAAAAATCAAATTAAAAATGAAATGTTTCCTTTATGTCAAATTGCTTTTGGCTAAAGTAAGGATATGAATGGCTATTATCACTATTAAGTCTAAACATTATTTTAAATTTATGAATTAAACATAAAAACTGAAAGGAATGCTATTTTTAAGTACTTATGAGCTTGCATGTGAATAGCATAAAATGTATTGTGTGATTCTCCCTCTCTTTCTTAACATAGAATTGCATAGGATTTGCAAAGTATATAGTCTATTTGAAAAGGACATAACAATTCCTTAAATCCATTTCTATACACTTCTATGTCATGACTTACGAAGGAATTCCACATCACACATATAAACTAAACAATCAAACCAAAGTCAAACAAGTATAAACTTTTAGCATGATTCTCTTTTCATGCATTTCTTTTTCTACATGCACGTGTATTTAAGAAAAATGATATATTAGTCTAGGCAACCGAAGTAGTAGTGATAGAAAGTTTATTTTTTTTGAGATGTGGATGTAGAATAAAACAATCTGTATGTTCATGCCCATGGATTTTGCAGTGTGTACAGAAAGAGGGAAAGTTTTCAAATTCTACCTTTTGATTATAACCCATTTTTCAGATCCAATCCAGACTTCTTTTGGATGTTTTTTAGTTATATCAATTTCAACAAGTATCCGTTACAGGGCGGATCTCACCGTGATCAATTTGAAGAGGCCGTCCAAAGATAGCCCGACAAAGAACAATACCGGTGTAACAAAATGTATATGCATGTTGGGCAAAGCAAGCCAAATAGGAACAATTGGAGATTCTTCTTTAATATCAAAACTAGGTGTCCACTTAAGAAGTCGCATTTGGCAATTAAAAACAAAGTAAGAACGACGTGAAAAAACTCTTGAATAATCCAAGTCATTAGATAATTGAATTAGCACATGCCTAGGATCGATCAATCCCACAGTAAAGGTGCCCGTAAGTTTCAGACTGTGAAAAAAGGAGCGAATGTTTTCTAAATTCGGGCGTTTAAGGGTGAATTTACCCACCAAAGAGAATTTAAATGGCTTAGCAAGAATTTCCACATCGGAATCGAACACATTACGGGCATACCAATGAAGAAGAGTAGTTTAACCGAAGCGGTAGGGGAAACAGACTTACCAGAGAGAGCATCCTTGAAAGATTTAACAGGAGCCGCAGGTGGTAAAGGATCGAGCGCACGGGATGGTTTATATCCGAGTAAGAGCGAAAAAACCATTTCCGCCATCAAAAGAGAGGCGATTTACATTACCGGCTAGAGCAGGGGTGAGATCAATACCAAAACACGGATTAGCTGCAAAAACAGAGTTTGATCGCAGCCGGAAGAGAGCAAAACACGAGAGCCGCCAGGAACGCGCTAGGTTTTCCTCTCGCGAAAAAGCACGAATGAGGTATGCATTTTATGAAACTCCTCTAGATAAGTTATGCTTTCTTAAAATCTTCTTAGATTTAAAAATATAAAATTGAATGGGAACAACTTTCGAACAAATTAGCACAACTAGAAAAATGTTTAATCATAATAATATAGAGTAGATATATTCAAGAATACATCAAAATTATATAATGTCAATTAACCCTCAGATGCTAAAATCAATCAATATTTTCCTTAATATATTAAGTATTACAAAATAATAAAAAAATCAAATTTAATCAAGCAAATAAAAAATTATTTCAAAAATTAAGTATTACAATCATCACCAGTAAAGAACCATTCAATACTAGAAACTCAGAATAGTTTCATGTCAAAAATATAAGATAAATAATTAAAACAAAATGGTATTTGACCCATAGAGCATTTTGAAATCCTATTTTATTTAATTAAACAATACTATATATATATATATATATATATATATATATATATATATATATATATATATATATATATATATATATATATATATATATATATATATATATAACTCATCTACAGAGTTATTTTTCCACAAGCCGAATGATAAAAAAAATTATAAAAACAACTAGAAATATTCTATATTGAAAAATAACATTCAGATTTCTATTTTTTAAGAGAAAATCAAAGATAATGTTTTGTATTTTGATTAATACGTGAAAGTCTTGAAAAATGACTTACACTCCAAATATAAATTTTAATTTGTGGAACTTCTAATACAAAATTTCTCAATTCTTAGCGCCTTAAAAGATAAGCTACTTTTTTTTTTGCGTAACTGAATTTAATTATTATGTTATCTTTGAAAGAGAAGAGAGATTTGATACTATTATAGCAGTTCTAAAGTTCTAAAAATTCCTCGCAACATCACAAAAAAAAATTTAATTAAATCAAGCATGAATCCCAAATAAGGTATGTACTAGATTATAAATCATTCAAAATCCGATTTTAACAAATTTATAGTTAAATTAAACGCGTCTCAAAGTAATGATTCAATTCAAGTACAAATGAGTTCAAATCAAGTTTCAAAAGTATAACTAGAAAATTCAATTCATTAGTTGAATGATTAAATGATCTTCAAATCGATGCTTTTAGTTGAATTGAGGCCGAGAGAATCTAATGAGCCCAAATCACCCAAATTGAAAGTTGTTAAGACATTTTAAATCATCAATAAATCATCCAGAACAAATGAATCAATTTGGGTCATTCGATAAAGTGTTTTAGAATTTTGGCTAAAATTATCAAAATGTCATATTCAAAACTCTATAAATATAACTTTATTCTCACAGTGAGAGGGGGAGGAGGCTTGAAAAAGAGGTGAAAACTTAAGCTTAGAAACTTGAAGACATTCACCACAAATAGCTATTATTTACCACCACCATCATCGACAACCAGGGGCTAATACAACCTGGCCACCACCATAATAAGTTATAACATTATTTTAAGGTCGTTGTTGCTTGATTTATATACATAACTTTGTATCCCAATCTCCTCCATTATTAGATAAGTGTGAAACTTTGTATCTCAAAATACATAATGTATTTTTTTAAATTGAGTGAGGCCCTCTTATTTTTTTATTCTTTTCCTGGGGTTTACTCTCTTAAAGTTCTGGTATTCCTCATACTCTCTAATTATTTGTGGGTCTAATAGATTTTATACAAATTAAAATCCAAAGATTCTCACTTTATCGCCATAAATATTATAGTACATAATAATTGGCATCGTGAAACATATCTTCATTATATCTTCATAATGATTGACAATCAGACTTCAAGTCAAGAGTAATACAATCCACATGATGAAGAAAATTCTTCTTTAGAGGAACACATGTGAAAATTGAAAACATCAAACTTATATATTTCAGCTCTTGTTGGAAGCTAGGGGCAACTCTTATTATTATTTTAAAAGATCATTCATATCAATACTTTGGACATAATTATAATTAAGAATTTTTTTAATCATATACTCGATTATTAGTTTTAGAAATAAGTCAAGATTGAGGGAGCAATTTTAACCTTAATAAAAGATATCCTAACACAATTGTGATTATAAAGCTCGATCATTCTATCATGAAAAATAAAGCATTGATTGATAACCAACTTTGGCAATAAACTCAATGATTATCTTGATAAAAGAGGATTCGATTTGATCTCTTTACATAGGTTAATATCAGTAACAACCAATCTCGATATGAGTAAAACTTTAATATCATCCATACAGTTAATGTCATTGAGTAATACTCTAACAAATAACCTCGGATAAATCAAAATCTTTTGTGAATTTCTCGGAAGGCATGCCCTTATGGAAACCTCGATGGAAAGCTAATAGTGGATAGAGTCATCGCAAGAAAGACTCCAATAGTGTATGTGGTTGATAGGGTCTCCATTCATAAAAAAAATCTTAGAATGCCAAAACCTCAAGATACTAGTATAATAAAATTTCAAATGGTAAAAATCTCATAAGGAAAAGCCTCAAAAGGTATAAGTACATCAAAAATCTCAAAAGGTGAAAGTCTAATGTACATACATAATAGAAAATATTAGAAGGTAAAAGTCTTAGAAGGTATATGTAAATCAAAAATCTTAGAAGGTGAAGTCTATAGAAGGTACATACACATTAAAAATCTTATAAGATGAAAGCTTTAGAAGGTTTGTGTATATCTAATGTCTCACTAACTATTGTCAACTTCATCTGTGTTCCACCTTCACCAAAGCTTATCACAACACTTTGTGAGTGAGCACTGACCATCCGGTAAGAAGTAAGCCTCTGCGACAGAGAAAGAATTTTCATTCTTCATGACATATATATGTATGTATGTATTTAACTCAAAGTGGTGTGTAAAGAGCCTAAACATTTGATGTTATGAATCTGCTCTCCTTCATTCGTAACAATGGAGAAATGCATTGCTGTAGTTTCTCCTTATTAAGGGCATCTGATGAAACCGAAAGGAATTATAAGTGGTAAAAAGCTGTGAATGAAAACTGAATTGTCTTTGATAAAACAAACATGGTAAGGAAATATTTCTCTACATCCAACCGATGGACCCATCTAACCTCACTGAAAACATTCTTGTTGTAGCCTCATTCCTCCTCTGAAAAACCTATTGCCAAAATCATCTAAATAGATTTAAAAAAAAAAGTAGAACAAAATCTCGTATAACTAGATAAACAGTAAATTTGTTTAAATAAATAGGAATATTTTTCATAAAAAATTAATGATAATTTTCATTTCATAATAATATATTGATAAATTCCCTTGGTTCATCATAGAATGACTGAATTTGAGTTAGATAAGGCTTCAATTTTTTATATTTCCATAAATAATTTTGGCTATTTGTCGACATTTTAAATGATTATTGTTATCCCTTCAATGATGATGATGTATTGCTTGACATTTGATGTAGGAATTATATATAATGTGTGCATTGAAATTTTTTTAAACAAATTTAGGAGATAATTTTAGTACTGTGTAGATCACTACAAAGTGACTGTATAAGATATTTTGAAAGTAATTAAGAAATAAAAAAATTATTATATAAAAGAATTTTTTAATTATGCTCAAAATATTTTATACTTTTATTATGTATTTGAGGTACACAATATTAAAATTTTATCTAATTTTAAAATAATATATTTATTATATACCTCAATACATAATAAATTTAAATGCATCAATAATCACTATTTGGTAGAACTTTATGTTGACGGTGGCCTAAATTTAGTATTTTTTAGAAGTTTTTACATACACTATCATCTTATTCTTTTATATTTAAAATTAATCATTTTAATCTTAAATTTTAAATTGACTTTCAAATATTAAAATTCATAACAAAAGTCTAACTCATATATAAAATTTTCAATGATTTGATTGTGATATATATAAATAGATAAATTTATTAGTTAAAAAAATAAATAGGATGATTAAATTATAAATATATATGTATTAGATGATTGATTTATAAATATTCTTTTTTTATTAGATTTTTTTTTTCTAAAAGCTTACCCGCAGACCTCAGTACCCTCACACTAATCGCACGCAGCTGATCGTACCTGCACTCCTCGCAGCCTCGCTCCCTCACCCTCGACGCCAACTCCGCTGACACCGCCGCCGACGCCACCGTTGCCCGATTCCCTCACGACTTCACCGATCAGTAGCTCCTCCTTTTATCGTCGAAACTGAAGGTGTGAAAGAGTGGTATTGAGATCGAACTACTTTCTTGTTTCATTGTTATTGTTGTTCGGTGTGATTTTATTCCTCTGTCAAACAAAGATTTTGTTTTCCTGGATGCACAATTTTGTAATAAAGTTCATAGATCATTACGATTCAAGATTAGTTTTGCCGATTACATGCTCCCAAAATCATGCTTTTTAAATTCTTCAAATTGTTAAACAAAGCTGACGGAGGGTTGCTCTTTGTTTCAATCAAATATGCGCCAAATAACATAACCTAGATACTGCTTGATAGATATAAATGATGATATAATTTATTTAAATATTTAACTATATGGTTAAAATGATGGATATATATTTTATAAAATCTATCTAATAAGAGAATATTATGTTGAATTTTCACAATATGGATTATCAAACATCAATTATGTAGTAGAATGAGTGATAATTGACTAATAACAGCTTAGCATCATATATTGAAAAAAATAATTATTTGATTCTTAATAAAACTATTATTAACATTATCAGAAAATATAAAATAAGTTGTAAAGCTTGCAGTTAATGTTTAACTCTTCTTTCATATTAAAATACAAAATTTTATTTTGAATTTTATATTATCTTTTTTTTTATATCTTCAAATATTATTTTATTATATAATAAGTTTGCTCACTTTCAAAAGGGAGGCTAGTTCCATCTCATGGAATTAAACCTTGTTGGGAGAATTTTTTGTGAAAATCTGTTGTTCCGACTAAATTCCCATAGAAACTCCAATGAAAACCTATTTTAATTGATCTAGTTCTGAAAACCTGGTTTGAACCTCCATCTTATCATGTAGAAGATCTTTCTACAGTCCAACCAAGTCTAGACTTGATAACAGTATTAGTTCAACCCACCTTTGGCATGTCTATCAATAGATCTTTATGATCATGTGTTATGAAAGTCATCATCAGGTAAGAAATGAGCTCCTAAGATTAAGAGTCCGTTTGGTATAGCTGCAACTGTTTGAGAAACAGTTGTGAAGTTGCTGCAGAAGAAGTTAGTGACAGGAAGTTGCTATTGCTGAAGTTGTGATCTAGAAAACTCAGTTCAGAATCTATTGTATTGCAACTGTTTATATAGAAAAGACTAAAATATCTCTATGAGCATATGAGTTGAATAATATGAAATAGAATGAAGAAAAATAAGATTACTAGTACTCATATATAGTCATAAATTAACTAAATTATATTAACAGACTATACATCACTTAATAAATAACATTAATTAGATGTTATACATCACTTAATTATATAGTCAGTATTTAGAAGCATTATATTTCATCAAGAAGTGAAGATAATCATCACTCTACCATGAATGAAGTTCTAAGAAAATGGAAAAATATCCATTCCCCAATTAAATGTTCTTTCGGTCACGTGAAAAGACTTGTTAGGAAAGATGGGGTTACCTTCACTACATGGTGGAGAAGAAGACGAGTCCCTGCGAGATCAAGGGCGTAGATTCTAGGAAAACCCACTTTTTCTTTAGCAAAAGATGTTTCGAGGGCACACAGGGAATACAGTCCTTGGGCACGGGATGTTAAAATGCGGAGGGATAATTTAGGGAAATAAAATCTATGATCGGGAGCTGCGAAAGGAAGAATCGAGTCATAGCTTTGGCAACTCGCTCAAAATCTAGAATTTCTCCCACGGAAAGTAAACCAAACGCGGTCCATGTGAGGTGTAGCCGTGCATTGGTCCCAAATGAACCCTAAGTAAAAGTTTCTGTACTTCAGGGCAATGATTCAATTGCTCTAAAATCTATCCAATAGATTGCTATAAAGTTTTTTTTTTTTGGGCAACACAATGTAATGATTTTCTTCATGAGTGTTCAGAATTAAATTCTTATGTTTAATTCAACTCTTGCATAATATAAGAGTGCCCATTATTCTAATCTTAATAGATATTTGAGAAGAAAAAAACATAACATCATATTACTAGATAACCACTAACATTTATAAAATAACAATTTAAAGTAATATTTTGAATTTTTATTTTAATTTTTTCATTAAGAAAATAAATAGTTTACATGACTATCACTATGTACATGTTATTCAAATAGGCCTTCCTATGCATACATGAGGTTGTTGTTGGTTGATTTCTATACATAACTTTGTAACTCGATCTTCTCCATTATTAGATAAGTGTGAAACTTTGTAACTCAAAATACAACCTGACCATCATTGACAACCACTGGGGGCCAATATGACCTGAAAACCACCATAGTAAGTTGTAACCTTATTTTAAGGCTGTTGTTGCTTGATTTCTATACATAACTTTGTAACTCGATCTCCTCCATTATTAGAAAAGTGTGAAACTTTGTAACTCAAAATACATAGTGTATTATTTAAATTGGGCGATGCCCTCTTAAATTTTCTTCATTTCCTAGGGGTTTTTTATCTAAAAGTTTTGGTATTCCTCATACTCTCTCTAGTTATTTGTGTGTCTAATAGATTTTTATATAAAATTAAAATTTAAATATTTTCACTCAATTATCATAAATATTCTCGCACACAATAATTGGCATCATTTGTGAAAAATATTATCATTATATCTTCACAACGATTGACAATCAGGCTTCAAGTTAAGAGTAATACAATCCACATGATGAAGTACATTCTTCTTTAGAGAAACACATGGGAAAATTGCAAAAACATCAAACTTAAATATTCCAGCTCTTGTTGGAAGCTAGGGGCAACTCTTATTATTATTTTAAAAGATCATTCACATCAATACTTTAGACATAATTATAGTTAAGAATCTCTTTAATCATATACTTGATTATTAGTTTTAGAAATAAGTCAAGATTGAAGGAGAAATTTCAACCTTAAAAAGAGGATATCCTAACACAATTGTGATTCTATAGCTCGATCATTCTATCATGAAAAAAATAAGGCATTGATTATGTGGGCTCCAAAAATCTGCCACCGACCTCTCGCGAATGAAGAGAGTTTGATTTAAAGTGTCGATGAAACTTTCAGAAGGCAGATGAAATAGTAGATAAGACACTACCCAGAGATTTCGCCCTCACTTTGTGAAAACTTTAGATCTAGTTCCAGGCTTCCTATACACACAAGCACCTATAGTTAATTACTCCTCCCAATAAGTGAGAGAGAACTTTCGATTAAAGCTAGTCATTAGATCGCTTAATGCATAGTGTATAGTAGCAGCATGTGAACTTTAAAATTTGGAGTTTAGATTTATAAAATTCATTATATTTAACTTAAAGCGGATGGTTCGGGGAATAATGACATACACAATCTAGATCTCATGGTCATCCGGGTTATTGCACCTAGTCTACTTAGTTAGAGGAGATAGTTGACCCAACTTGATAGAAGGATCCTTGTTATACATTACGCCATCCAAGGAATCCTTGTAGACCTAGGGTGGTGTTTGTCTTAGGAGATATGCTTAAGTATAGCTTAGCTGATAGAGATATTTTTTCCATATTAAGTGTATCCTATGATTCACAACTCAAATGGTAGAGCCATTAGAAAGCATACGGGCTAGGGTCGAGATCATATTATAATGATTCCATTTGGTGGGAACTACTGGATCAGAGGACTCTGGTCATAACTGCATTATATGAGGAGCCTATTGGCCAAGCCATGCAGTCAGAAGACACGAGCCATGTCCTACATGAGATTGATTGAGAGTGAACATAGTAGAATACTTGATTTGACTTTGGCTCCTTTGTGAGCTAGAGTTTTTTTAATTTGTCATCTTTAATAAAAAGTTACGAAAGGTGGATTGGATTTTAACTTTAACTTTTTAGAGATTGAATTTCATTTAAGCATTTAACACTTAATGACATATTAGATTTTGCACTTAGATTGATATTTGATTTTGATTAATTCAATTTGAGCTTGCAACCACATTTTGATGGTAGGTATCCCCTCGGGTTGAAATCTTCATTAGACATAGCCATCATCGGGATAAATGTATTATTTGATCATTTAATTTGTTATTTCAGATCCTGCCAACTCTATTAGTTTAATAATAGAGGATCAGATCAATTGTCATATAACAAAATTAGCTTCCCATATATTTTAATAAATTAAAATTCTTATAATAATTAAACTTTTAGGTTTTGTTAACTGGGACTTGGTCCTAAGACCAAATCAGGAAGCAACCCATGCAACATCCTCAGACACTAAGTTTAAGCATTAAGTGTAATATCGGGGCCCATGCGGGTTTTTAATATTTCAGATAATTTTATTTCTGAATCATCAGATTAATTTTATATTTTCATTTAATTCTAACTTAGCCAACGCAGCCTTTTTAGACATTAAAATTTGCACTTTAAATCTCTATGTCAAAGCACATGTAGGAGTTTTTAGCATAGATAATTTCATCTAATTAATGAAATCATTGATTTCAAAAATTATAATTAGAATGAAATTCCTTAATTTTTGGATTGAAAGAAGCTCCATAATTCATGGAGAATTTAATTTAGTCTCATTATATATAAAGAGTTAAAGATCCGGTGGTGATTTTAGAGACTAAGTTTCTATTTGCAATTCAAAATATTGCATCTTTGCTTGACTTATTAACAAACATATAACTCTCCATTAGTCATCACATTCAAGTTTTGTTCTCCCTAAGCAATCTATTATATCTTCTTTAAGAAAGCTTATCCAAATTGAGGCTCTTTTCAAATATGAGTCAATTATTCACTAAGAAGTCTTGACCATACTTGCTAATAAGTTATTTAGTTTCAATTAGAATTTCTTATGAAACTCATTTGATTTTCGCTTTAGCTTGAAAGTAGCACTCAACCAATCTCTGTTTCAAAGTTGACTTTAAGTGCAAGATCCAAATGATCCTTTTAAAGGCAACATTCATGAGTAATCATGAGTTGCCTAATTGAATTTATGCATATAAGAAAGCTACCAAATTTCTTCCTCACTTTTATTTTCAATTTGAAATTGGACATTTGGATTTACCACCGATTATTGGTTATTTGATATTCAGTTGAAATCTTTACTTCACTTGACATCAAATGCGATTGTTCAAATGCTCAATTAATATTGTTCATATTGATTTCTTGTTCATGAATTTAACACTTTGAATTTTCAAAGAGAAGCTTTATTCACATAAGAAGAGTTCAAATCCAACATGAATTTATCCTTAACTCCACATCAAGTTCCATTTTTATTCAAAATCAGGTTTAAATTCATTACCAATCATTTGTTATTTCACATAATATTCAATTAAAATCTTTACTTCATTTGATATTAAATATGATTTGTTCACATAAAATAAAATTTAGATCTAATATGAATTTCTCGTCAACTCGGATCAAGTTTGATATTTATTTAGTAACCGGACTTTAAATTTATTTTAAGTCTCTTGTGAATTTCGGTTCATGTATATCAAAAGGAATTCAAGTTTATTTCAAGTTTTATAGGTTCACTTGAGTTTGATCCCTATTTTTTATTTAAAATATGATTTCCAATTTTATTTGCACTCAATTTTCTTTCATATTCATTTCAAGTTTATTTATATTTAATTTCTAATTCATTTCTTGAGGACTTTATATTTTATATTTAACATAATGTTAAATCCTTTTTTTGTTAAGTCCCAAAAAATTTGATCAAATTTCGGTAGCACTGGCAAGATTAGCGTCATCCCCACGTAGGGAGCTACATCGAAACTGTTTTGGCTTACGGTATGCTCTATTGAGCATAGCGAATGGTGTCTTGTGACACCATAGCCACTAAGCCCTATTGGGCATTAATGGGACCTTCAATCACCTGCATGTAGCAAACATATATAATTTTCATATATTTAAGCTTCCTCTTTTTTTTTTCTAAGTCCCAGATTTAATCAAAATTTTGGCAGCATTTTGGCATAGGGGGAGCGACATCTAATAATTTTTTGCTTACTCAGTACGCCCTAATGAGCATAGTGAGAGGTGTCTTGCGAGAGCACAACCATCTCTTTGCACCCACTACGCCCTATTGGGCATTAGCGGGGTCTTGAAACCTGCAAAAGATGCATAAGCACATATTCCATATACACATTTAAGCTTATTTTGTTGCACATTCACAATCAGCTTTGGTTTTGTAATTCACCATTCATTTTGAAGAGAAGGCCATCGTTTCACTATGAGATCATATAGTCAGTATGGTAATTTGAATTGTTTCCTTCTTCTTTAGTTGCTTTTGATATAAAATAAGTATTCCATCTCAATGGTGGCTGTTGACCTCATTTTTGAGATGAGCTCTCAATCCTTTTTTCTTAGACATAGGACTTCTCTTAGACATTAAGATTTTATAAGTCTTAAGACACTTCTAGTGATTAGGTGAACCCTCAACCTAGCCCTAAAGACTTAGAAGAGTTAGCCATAGAAATAGGTCATGCCTTAGGGTGTTAGAAAATTTGCCTACCCTATAGCTTGAACCAAATCCTCACTTCCTTCTTTCAAGTCAAACTTAAATCAATTCCAAATGATTGAAACCCATGATTGAATTCCAAATTTCAAAAAAAATCTTTCCTAAGTCACTTTGATTCTATCTTATGGACTTAGCCTAAATCAAATCTAAATCAATTCAAATTCAAGAAATTTTCTCATAACCCATTTATATTATCATTTATATTCACAAATATAAATTCAAATATTCAAAAATAAATTCAAAAATTAAATCCAAATTTAACCAAAATCCAACATAAGTCTTTCAAGTCAAAATCTTGAACTTAGCTAAATCAAATTCAAATCAAGCCAAACCCTTGATTTTTCTTCATGATTCAATCAATCATTCAATCATAAATCCAAATATAAATACAATCTTCAATCATCAAACCAAAACTAAATTCAAAAATCAAATCCAAATTCAATCAAAATTTAACCCAAGCCTTTCAAGTCAAATTCTTGAACTTAGCCAAATCAATTTCAAATCAAGCCTAACTTAATTTTTCTTCATGATTCAATCAATACTTCAATCATGAATCTAAATATAAATACAAACTTCAATCATCAATCCAAAAATTAATTCAAAACTCAAATCCAAATTTAATCAAAATTCAACCTATGGCTTCCAAGTCAAATTCTTGAACTTAACCAAATCAAATTCAAATCTAGCCAAATTCTTGATTTCTCTTCATGATTAAATCAATCCTTCAATCATGAATCCAAATATAAACATAAAATTCAATCTTTAAACCAAAAATAAATTCAAAAAATCAGACCCAAATCAAACTCTTGTTCACCCCTTTGAACTTGAAATTGTCAAATGAATCGAAGCCCATTTGACTCCAAATCACTTGCAAATGGATTTATATTTTAATCATAAGTTCATATGTGAGTTCAATCAAACTTGATTCAAGCCTTGATCAAGTCAATTGACCCACTTAGGCTTTGACCCAAAGTGACCTAAAGTACCCTTTTTGAGCCAAATTCTAAACCTACCCAAATTGAATTGAACTAAGCCCAACTATGCCTCATATTGTGAGCAACAATTATCATGAGATGATCAATCACTCAAATTAGGTCAAACCAAGTCAAACCTAAGGGTTGACCAAGTCAACACTTGGCCAAAATGAAACCTAAACTAGCCAAAATCCACCATAAGTCAAATTTATTGAAACCATTGATCAAAACTCATTCATGATCAATGATTAAACTTGACCATGTCATCATTTGCGCCTAACCTAGCCCAATTGGCCACTTGACCCAAGTTGAACCAACTTGACCTAAAAAGTCAAAATGTGTCAAAATTGATCTAAGCCAAATTGATTGAAACCAATGGGTTAAGTTCATTCCAAATCACTTGTTGAAGTTGACTACAACCTTAATTTTCCAACTAGACCTAACCTAGCCCAATTGACTTGGAACCCAACTTGACCTAAAAGGTCAAATTGAGATAAATCCAAATATAAGACAAATTGATTGGAAACAAAGATATCAATACATTTCATATAACCAATGAAGCCTAAACCAACCCATGAACTAACCCAAATAAGTCAATGAGTCAACTTGACCCATTTGACCTAAATGAAATCAAATGATTCAAATTCAAATATAAATCAAATTAAACCAAATGAATGATGAAAAAACATTTCAAATGGTCATATGAACTTGACCCAACCTTTTGTTTGACCTAAATTTGACCAATTGATCAACTTGATCAAAGTTGACCCATTTTGACCTAAATGGTTTAACATGAGCCAAATCATATCAAACTAACTCCAAATTCATTGGAACTTGCTCAACCCATTTTTCAATCATACCAAACCTACTCAAACTGAAATCAAAGCCAAATGTCCATTTTACTCCTAGGCCATAGGATAACCTAAAATCAAAACCACTTGAATTTGGTCAATTCTTTTTCATGGACACTTGGCATCCTCATAGTAGATCAAATGGTCACTAATGAGGATGGTGCACATGACCCAATGGGTTTGGGTCAGCCTAACCCAACCTAATGGGTTTGGGTCAGCCTAACCCAACCTAATGGTCAAACTGACCACCTCACTTGACATAAGCACATGGGAATCATTTTGCCACCCATTTCAAGCACATGGTAGTCTGCCACTACCTCTCTTTAGCCAAATCGAACCATGTGCAAGCCCTAACAGCCTAAAAAACTCATTCCATCTCATCAATTGATCAAAAATGGAAGGAGAGCTTGCTACCATCCGATCCTTCAAGGGGGGAGATATACTTCCCCTAATTCCACTTGAATTCAAGGCACTCATACTCGATTGAACTTAGGAAACTCATAGCCAGCACCCCAAGGTTTAGGGAGGCAGAAGACATCCCTCTAATTACACCCAAGAAATTTGGGTTTAATCACTGGATTAATTAGAGAGTAATTAGCAAATTAACATTCCCAATAAAACCTAAATTTAGAGAAAATAACTATTCAAAATTAATCAAAATCAACTTTAAAATATTCTACGTTCAATTATCTTTCTAATGCAATTTATTTCATTTTTTTTTTTTTGATTTTTCTATGTTGAGATATGAATTTTAGAAACTTAGGTGATTAATTAGAATTATTTAAATCTCTAATTAAATCATTAATCCCACGTGCACGCAGGATGCGACGCGCTTTACACATCGTAGTCGACCGATGCTTAACCCATCACATCATAGTGCCATGTGGTGGCGGTGCTACGTTCTTTCTCATCAGCCATCCGATCAAGGATCTGACGGCTAAGATTAAAGCCGTGGATTTGAGGAAGAAAAATAAATATATTACACTTTTTAATCTCACCCATACATCCAAAATGCATGGATGGACGGCCAAAAATCCATCCTTATAATTCCCTGCGGGAAAGGGGATCCGTCCATCTTCTAGGCCATGATTCAATCTCGATTGAGCTCAGATTGGGCTAGAATTTGGCCCATACCTTCATCATGCATCCTAGATCACATCTAATGGTCAAAATCCCATGCCATGAAAATTTCTTTCACAAAGTTCCAAACCACATCGAATTTAAGCTCAAAAAATGGCTAACCTCACCGAAAGTGATCACCCGTGCTCGATTCCCTTAGAGAAGCTTTGTATGGTTGAGACGATGCTTTGCTAAAAGTTTAAGGGGTTGAGGTTGAGTAACTTCCCCTATGGACCAACTCCTCCTCCAATTGACCTCGACTTTGGTCTAGAACACTCTTCTTCTACCTTTGGAGTTTGGGAAAGTGTTTGGGTGAGTTTGATTGAGCTCACTGACGGAGCTTACAAAAGGGATTGCAATGATTTTGAGGGTGGAGTAAGTTGGCAATCAAGCCGAGCTCCCCTATTTTTAATGTATGAAAACCGAGAAGATGAACATTCAATCTCCCTCTAGGAAGCTTAGGATCACTTGCAAATGGCTCCTCTAGCTTTTTAACAATCAATCGACAATGGCTCCCTTGGAATGAGAGTGAATTAAGGGGAGTATATCTCCCCCTTTGGAAATCAAATGGTCGGAAAGGAGAAGCCATTTTTGATCAATTTCCCTGATTCAAAGGATTTTTCAGGCTATTTAAGATGTTGTTGAATTTGATTTTGGCCAAGGAGTGGAATGGTGAGTGGCCATGTGCTTCAATTGAGTGGGAAGAAGTTTGCCATGTGGCCATTTCCATGCACATAGTCAGTTTGGCCATTAGGTTGGGTTTGGCTGACCCAAACCCATTGGATTAGGTACACTACACTTCCTAGTGTTTACTCGATCCACTAAGAGAGTGTCACGTGAGTATGAAGAGGATTTGACTAAATTCCAAGTGGAATTTGCCAAAATTTACCATATGGCCTAGGGGTAAAATGATCATTTGGCTGATTTTGAATTTGTGTAAGTTTGGTATGTTGAGAAAATAGGTTTGGCCAAGTTTCATTAGATTTGGAGTTCATTTGGTATGGTTTGGCTCATATTGAACCATTTAGGTCAAAATGGGTCAACTTGGGTCAAGTTGACCAATTGGTCAAATTGGGTCAAACCAACGGTTGGGTTAAGTTCATATGACCATTTGGAATGTTTTGGTGCCTTTGGTTTGATTCAATTTGGTTTAGATTTGAATTTGGTTCATATGATTTCATTTAGGTCAAATGGGTCAAGTTGACCAATTTGACCCATTTGACCTATTTGAGCTAGGTCATGGGTAGGTTTAGGTTTGGTTAGTCATATGAAGTGGATTGGTATCTTTGTTTCCAATAAATTTTGGTTAAGTTTGAATTTGGCTCAATATGACCCTTTAGGTCAAGTTAAGTTTAAGGTCAATTGGCCTAGGTTAGGTCTAGTTGGCCAATTGAGGCTTTGGTCAAGATAAACAAGTGATTTAGAATGAACTTGACCCATTGGTTTCAATCAATTTAGCTTAGATCAAGTTTTGACACATTTTGATTTTTTAGGTCAAGTTGGGTCAACTTGGGTCAAGTGGCCAATTGGGCTAGGTTAGGCTCAAATGTTTACTTAGTCAAGTTCAAACATTGGTCATGAATTAACTTAGATTAATGATTTCAATCAATTTGGCCTATGGTGGATTTTGGCTAGATTGGGTTTCATTTTGGCTAAGTGTTGTCTTGGTCAACCCTTAGGTTTGACTTTGTTTGACCTAATTTGAGTGATTGATCATCTCATGATGATTGTTGATCATGATGAGAGGCTTTGGAGAGTTTGATTCAATCCAATTTGGTTAGGATTAGAATTTGGCTCATAAGGGTACTTTAGGTCACTTTGGGTCAAGTGAACCTAAGTGGGTCAAATGGCTTGGTCAAAGCTTGATTTAAGTTTGATAGAACTTACATTTGAACTTCTGATTAAAATATAAATCCATTTGCAAGTGGTTTAAAGTCAAATGGGTTTTGATTCATTTGACAATTTCAAGTTCAAAGGGTGAACATAAAATGGATTTTGGCTTGATTGTTTATTTGAGTTTTAATTTGGTGATTCAAGTTTGTATTTATATTTGGTTTCATGATTGAAGTATTGATTGAATCATGAAAAAAAATAAAGAGTTTGGCTTGATTTGAAGTTGATTTGGCTAAGTTCAAGAATTGGACTTGAAAGACTTAGGTTAGATTTTGATTGAATTTAAACTTGAATTTTGGATTTACTTTGGTTGTTTGAATTTATATTTCATTTATATATGTGAATATAAATGAGAATAAAAATGAGTCATGAGAAAATTTCATGATTTTGAAGTGATTTGAAGATGATCTAGGCTAAGTCCTTAAGATGGAAATTAAGGACTTCGAAAAGATTTTGAATTTGGAATTATAACTTGGAATTGAATCATGGATTTCAACCATGGATTTCAATCATGTGGCATTGATTTGAGTTTGGAGAAAATCAATCAGGCTAGAATTGATTTAGGTTTGATGTTGATTTGATTTAGAGTTTGACTTAAAGGAAAGAAGGAGAGTGGTTCAAGTTATAAGGTAGGCAGATTTTCCTAACACCCCTAAGGCATGACCTACTCCTATGGCTAACTCTTCTAAGTCTCAAGGGTTAGGTTGAGTGTCCACCTAATCACTAGACGTGTCTTAGGACTAAGGATCTCTTAAAGTCTAAGAGGAGTCCTATGTTTAATATGGAGGGGTTGAGAACTTATTCTAAAAATGAGATCAACAGGAATTAATTGCTGAAGTAATTAAGAAGTAATTAGCATAATTAAATTTTTACTAAAACCCAAATTGAGTGAAAGCTACTATTCAAAATTAATTGATCTTAATTTTATATTATTTCTAACTGAATTATCTTTAAAATGAACTTAAGTTTGTATTTTTTGGATTTTTCTATATTTAGTTATGAATTTTGAAAGTTTTAGCATTAAAATTGAATTAATTAGAGCTAATTAACCCCCTAATCCCATCGTGGCACATGGTGGCTGATGCAGTATGCTTTTCACGTGGCATGATGAGATAGGTTATTTAAGTTATCACATCTACTTCCGAGTGAGCTAGTGGCAGACGCACTTTCTCCACGGGCCATCCGATCTAAGATTAGATGGCCACAATTAATCCTATAGTTTAGGCTAAAATTAGAGAGGCATCTATCATGATTTAATCACAACCGTCTGTTCCAATCATGCGAACGAACGGTGTGTGATCTATCTCCTCCCGACCGGTGAGAGATGGATGTCGTCCATTGATTATCGCTGATCGAAGCTAACCTGAGAGTTCAAACTCACCCCACATCTTCGGGGATGCACAAGAAAGTGATTCAACTGTCAAGATCTAATATGATTATAATTACCTTCACAAAGGACCAAGCAATTTTTATTTTAGGATCGATTTTGAACAATACCTCATCGGAGGCTATCAACAACACTTCCAATGGAGGAGGTAGCTTCATCTGGTAGAGACGAAGCCCTGTTGAATGTATCAAGCTTTGATTTGAAGTGGATTGCTCGGTTGGTTAAGCTCCCCTTCGATGGAAATCATCTTTGATCAAAGTCCTCCTTCTCGTGGCTTGGTGGCTTGGGAAATAACTTGATTGAGCTTGATGAGGTCCCTTGATGGTGCTTGCAAGAGTAATTTGGATTTGATGGAGAGTTGAGTGAGTTGTAATTTTGATTGGCCTCTTCTATTTAGGCTTGAGTAAAATTGAGAGGGAGAAAATGGGGATAGCTCATGAATGATTGCCAAGGCTTGGAGAAGCTTGCTTTTTATTCTTAGAGCTCAATCAAATTCAATCCTCTTCATTTGAGTGGGAATGAGGGGGAGTATATCTTCCCTCCTGGATGATGAAGACTAGAAATGTTATTTTTTTATTAATGGAGGAGATTGGCTGATCGGTTTGGGATGTTTGGCATCCCATGTGATTCATTTTAGGTAGGAGGGAAAGAGAGTGAGTGCCCATGTGCTAGGTGAGTGTAGGGTGATCCAAGTGGTCAATTTCCATTGGAGGGGTTGGTTTGGCCTTGGGTCAGGGTCGACTCAAACCCAGGTCATGTTCACCACCCTCTTGGTATCCATGTGGACTACGAGGATGATAAGTGGCATTGAGAAAGAATTGACCAAATTCCAAGTGGATTGGCCATATGTTACCCTTTGACCCTAGGGTAAAATGGTCATTTAGTCTTACTTTTGGTTTGGGCAGATTTGAAATGATTTAAAAAATAGGTTGGGCCAAATTTAAGAGATTTGAAGTTCATTTGGTTTGAATTAGTTCAATTTGACCCATTTAGGTCAAGTTGGGTCAATTTGGGTTAAGTTGACCAATTGGTCAAATTCGGTCAAACCATGGGTTAGGTCAAGTTTAAATGATCATTTAAAGCCTATGGGTATTATTGGTTTGGTTCAATTTGATTTATATTTGGTTTTGATTCATTTAGGTTCATTAAGGTTAATTGGGTTAAGTTGACCAATTTGACCCATTTGACCCAATTAGGTTAGGTCATGGGTTGGTTTAGTCTTGATTGATCATATGAAATGTATTGCAAGCTTTGGTTTCAATTAATTTTGGTTTGGTTTGATTTCAAGTTGATTTGATCTTTCACGTCAAGTTGGGTTCATGATCAATTAAGCTAGGTTGCGTCTAGTTGGCCAATTAAAGTTTTAGTCAAGTTCAATAAGTGATTTAGAATGAATTTGGCCCATTGGTTGCAATCAGTTTGGCTTAGATCAAGATTTGACCTATTTTGACTTTTTAGGTTAATTTGGATCAACTTGGGTCAAGTGGCCAATTAGGTTTGGTTGATGGCTTCATCATGTTTAATCATTGGTTAAGGATTGGTTTAGATCATTGGTTTCAATTAATTTGGCTTATGGTAGATTTTGGCTAGTTTGGGTTTCATTTGTGCTAAGTGTTGACTTGGTCAAAGGCTAAGTTTGACTTGGTTTGACCCAAATTGAGTGGTTGATCATCCTAGGATGATTGTTGCTCACAATGTGAGGCTTAGATGGGCTTAGTTCAATCCCATTTGGGTTGGATTAGAATTTGGCTCAAAAAGGTCCTTTAGGTAACTTTAGGTCAAGTGAGCCTAAATGGGTCAATTAACTTGATCAAGGCTTGATTCAAGTTTAGTTGAACTCATATATGGACTTATGATGGAAATATAAATCCAATTGCAAGTGACTTAGAGTCAAACAGGGTTTGGTTCTATGGTGAAATATTTCAAAATTTCTAAAATATATACTTCCATCTTCAATCTATGCGGAATAAAATGAAGACAAAAATATACTCTTTTGCATTTGGACACCACATAGATCTACAGATATTCTTATTAAGGTGATCAGGTATAACATTGAGGAGAGGTGTACTATCTTAAAAGATAGAACTCATCACCCTATAATGGGCCTAATCACCTCAATAAGGACTCCCAAGGACAATGGGTGATATATGTAGATTCTTCCCTACTTTAGATGAAAAGTAGAGTTTATTTCAAATTGGGTTCATTAAATTCCTATGGAGGCAAGCCCCATAGTTAATTATATCTTAAGGAATGAGATTCTTTAAGAATACTCGATTAAAGTAAATGATCGTCTAAAAAATTTTGAAAAGTAGGACTATCAATCGATTAGTTTATTTTTTAAAATTCTAGTGGGATTGATCGAGGAGGGAGTTCTTATCAAGCCAAATGAAACAAGTAGGGGATGTTTAAGATACTAGGAAGCAAGTAAGCACCCCAAACTACCCCATGGTTGGGCTTACATTTTGAAAATTTGAATTAATTTATTTGAGTTGAATTTTTTATTAGAATGCTAAGGCTTACAATTTCATAGTACAAGAATATAGAAATGCTTAAGAGGTGAGGATTTATACTTATGGCTCGCAAAGGGATGAAGCAACCTCAGAACCTAAATCTAGGGAGCTTTGGAGAGGGCCAAAGGCACGACCTAAATCTAAGGTGAAAATGGGTATTTGGTTTACCTCCACAAGAGAGGATAAACCACATAACTGTTGGACTTACAATCACCTAGGGGTGGCCACCAACTAACTCCTCCTATGATTTTAAATTCATGTAGGAAAGTCATATGTTTATGCAAGATAACAAGGTTGTTATTTATTTTAGAAAGAGACTAAGTCCTTAAACTCACTTCCTAAGAGACAAGATCAAGTAAGGGCATGAAAAATGACCTAGATCTAATGTAAAACATATTACATTTTTTAGTTTTAGTTTTGGACAATCATTTGACTCATACTTATAGGATTCATATGCCTAATGCATGAGAAAATAGAATATGGGATAAAATCAGCGAGAAGGGGAGGTATGTTTCCACCATGGCTCTCAAAGGTTAAGCCAAGTTCTCTGGCAAAGGTGGAAGCCCTCCAATCAAGAGTGGAATAATATGCTTTTATGCATGATATTAGAAAAGAAATACTGATCCAACTAAGGGGTTGCTAATTCTTTTATCTTGATTTTTAGCCTAAGCTTTAGGTGGGGTTATGAGGGTCTTCATTTCTTCTTTTCTTCTTTCTTCTTCCTTCTTTCTTCTTTCTTCTTTTGGTCTCATCTTTTGGATGGTTGGAAGGTGGTTGCTCTAAAGGCTTCACATGATACATAAGATGTAATCTTATGGCCAATGCTCATCCTAATCCCCCATAACATTCATTCAAAAATCCTAATTGCAAAAATTACATAGAGAGGAAAAGTAAATCTAACTAACACCTGCAAAACAAAGATTAGCTAAACAAACCATACAAATCTCAAGCATGTATATTTGACTTAGCACCCCATACATGGGTAACCAAGGCCACCTGGCCTATTGTATTATGCTTGGGGGGTATAAGCATCTGCACAACAAAAGCATTTATATTTTTATTACAATGCGCTTAAGGACAATCCCCTACATAAGACAATCGTTTGACTAAGATCGCCTTACCATTCATTTTACGCACATTCACCCTAACATCCAGACTAGAAATAATACATCACAAAATAAAAGCAAGCATCAAACCATGCACCACCCTGACCTAAAGCTAGAAATGGTGACTTAGTCTAATGTGTGCTTTAAAAGGTTTCTGTTGTATGCATAGCTATGGCTTTAAGGCTTAGATTTTCTAAGTGTGAAAATGTTCAACTTAGATGGGTGGTTCCATTTAAGTGCTTAGTTGATTTAGGTTGATTTTATTTTTATATTTTGATTTGGTTTAAGTGAATCTTACAATTAATTATAGAGTAATAAAGAGAAGAAAAAGAGAAGAGAACTCCTCTTTCCTTCCCCACCTTATGTAATTTCTAAAGTGGATTCATATTTGATCTTGTTTAGTGAATGTTTTATTAGATGTTTTGATTAATCTTAAGTTTAGATCTACCCTAAACAAATCTGTCCAAAAGAAAGATATTTTAAGATTAAGTAAAGTGAACTAATATCATAAAACATACATCACTTCATCTCTTTCCCAATATGCATAACATGCATATGAATGAATCCTAAGTATATATATACATACAAATGGAAATGTTTAGCACACTTTATGATGAATGCTAAGAAATGTTACTTAAGAAAATTGGAATGCTTTATGATGCATGATTTTCATTAAGTGGAAAAGAGGGGTTTCTTTTATCCATTATTCACATGCACATGTGTTTGTAAGAAAGGCATAAGTGAGTATGACACCGTTGTTAGCACCAGGGGTGTAAGGTATAAGACCTACTTAGGGTTACTTAAAGCCTCGCAATATCATCGTTGTCCAGACTAATATATCACTTTCCTTAAATACAAACACATGTATAAAAGAAATGAATGGAGAAAGAAAGATGCAAAAAGTTTGAATTTGTTTGTTTATTTTGTTTATGCAATTTATATGTACAAGTGTGGATGTCCTTCTTAGGTAATAGCATAAGCAAGTGTTGTGTTCTTTTCAAATGAACTATACACTTTGCCAAATCCTATTCAAAACTATGCTAAAAGAAAAGAGAAGGAAAGCCACACTTTGCACATCTTCATATTTATATCCACATGGAAGCTTATAAATAATTATAAGTAGCACACTTTTAGTTTTAGGTGTTTGATTTATAAAGTTTGAAAATAGTTTTTGATTTAGTAGTGATAATAGCAATTCATATATTTTATTTAGCCAAAACATGCAATTTGACATAAAGAAAACATTCCATTTTTAATTTGATTTTAGAAAAAGTATGAATGCCTGAATTTCATATGACATACACATTTAGCATGCTAGGAAAGAAATAAAGTGATGAAAGCAATGTAAGATCATTCACCCCAATTTATTCCTAAAGACAATCTTAAGAAATAAGAAAGTTCAAAGTGAACCAAAATTTGTTTAATGTGATTTTTGTTATGAATTTGCTTTATGTTTGATTTGGGAAATTTAAAAGAATGTTTGCTGGTCCTACCCCATTCCCCCCACATCTGAGTTAATTTAGTTTGTTCTTAGGTTTATTAGGTGATTTTTATACTTTATTTAGGTTAAGGTGTGAAATAAGTGTGTTAATTACTCCTTACCTACACCACTTTAGCATACTTAATCAAATAATTATGAGCAAATGATATGACATAAAATGACACAAGGAATTTAAATGCACACCTAAAAGGGCCCAATGCATTTGGCTCATGTTTAATGATAAATTAAGCTAAGAGGTTTAAGTTAAGTAATTTCATAATCCTTCTCACATATGTGAATTGGATTTTAATTTTCTTAATGTACAAGGTTATTGAACAACTAAGCATCTACCCAAAGTGAATTGATTAAGTTCTAGAAGGTTTTAGAATTTTATCAAATTAGGGTAGGTAATTAGTGGATTAACCCTTAATTGATTTTGGATTAAGGAAGAAAGAATGGGTTTAAGGAATAGCGAAAAAATATCCCAAAATTATTTCCTAAACCTCCTATTCATTTAAAGAAACTTTAATTAACTCAATCAAGGATTTAAACCACTAATTACACACTTAATTAGGCTTAATTACATTAAGAGGGTAATTAGAAATTAATCTAGCAATTCCTCTAATTAAATCATTAATAAATCTCAAGAAAACTAGGGGTGATAGAAGTCATCCCACTAATCATACACAAGAGGTTTGAAATTAATCAGTGGGTTAATTAAAGAGTAATTAAGAAAATTAAATTCCCAATAAAATCCAAATCTAGAAAATAGCACTTTTCAAAATCCATTGAAATTAAATTTATAATATTCTATATTTAAATACCTTTCATATGCAATTTATTTCATATTTGTTTGATTTTTCTACACATAGATATGAATATTTAAAGTCTCTATGCTTAATTAGGTAATTAAATAATTATGTGACTAATGTATGCCACATGGAGGTGACGATGTGCTTTCCTTGTGGATGAGAATTGTCACTTAAGTCACATCATAGTTACATCAGGTGTTACGATTTCTCCTCGTCCATCCGATCAAGGATCGGATGGCTGAGGTTAGATCCACAATTCTTAAGGGATAATTTGTGGATCCTGCATGTTTTAATCATGGTCGTCCATCCAAAATGCATGGATGGATGGCCCATGATTCTTCCTTGAGATCGCCTGGGAGATGGCCACCATCCATCTTCCATGGCATGATCCGAGCTCGATTGAGCTCGGATTGATCTCAAATTCAACCCACACCATCACCATGCAAAGGAGATCACATCTAAGCTAGCTAGATTCTCATGAGATAAAACTTCACTTCATAAAGGTCAAGACCATGGATAAATTGAGCTCAGTTTAATGGCTTATCTCACCGAGGCTATCACCACGCTCAATTCCCTTGGAGAAGCTTTGTGTAGTGGAGGCGAACCTTTGTTGAAGTTTTGAGGTTTTTAAAATTGGGTAGATCCTTCTAGAGGTCAACTTCACCTTCACTTGAGCTTAATATTGGTCAAGAGTACTCCTCCCTTAACTTAGGAACTTCAATGAAGTTTGGAGTGAGTTCGATTTGATCCTCTAAGGGTGCTCAAAGGAGAAATTGGCTTGGTATTGAGTGTGGAGTAAGTTGGATTTCAGCTTGAGTTCCCCTATTTTCGGTTTGAGAAATTGAGAAATGGAGAAGTTCATGTTGCTTGAGAGAGCTTGGGGAGAGTTCCAAATGCTTGCTCTGGCTTCCCTAAGTTCAATCAAGTATGCTAGAATGAAATTCAAGTGAAATTAGGGGGAGTATATCTTCCCCTAGAACAATCGTACAACCGTGAAGGAGCTTCCCATTTTGATCCAATTGACCACCTTGAGTGGGTTTATTAGGATGTTAGAGGTGTCCTTGCATTCAGTTTGGCCTAAGGAGTGGAGTAGTGGAACTCCAATGTGCTTAAATCAAGTGAAAGAGGGATTAATTTCATGCAAGTGGTCGATTTTAGCCTTAGGTTTGGTCAGCCTAAACCCATTGGGTTAGGTGCACCACATTCACTAGTGTCCACTTGGTCCACTATGAGGGTGTCAAGTGCTCATGAAGAGGATTTGACCAAACTCCAAGTGAATTTGGCCAAAATTTACCCTATGGCCTAGGTAGAATGGTCACTTGGCTTGGGTTTCTATTTGAATATATTTGGTTGTTGACCTCATTTTTAGAATGAGCTCTCAACCCTTCCATCTTAGACATAGGACTTCTCTTAGACTTTAAGAGTTCCTTAGTCTTAAGACACATCTAGTGGTGGACACTCAACCCAGACCTAGAAGAGTTAGCCATAGGAATAGGTCATGCCTGGGGTGTTAGGAAAATTTGCTTACCCTTAGCTTGAACCATTCCTCACCTTCCTTTCTTCAAGACAAACTCCAAATCAATCTTATTTAACTTTCTTCAAACTCAAATCAACTCCATATGATTGAAATCCATGATTGAAATCTATGTATGAAATTCCTGAGTTCAAATTCTTCTTAAGTCCTTAATTTTCCTCTTAAGGACTTAGCACAAATCATGTTCAAATCAATTCAAACTCATGGGATTTTCTCATAACTCATTTATATTCTTATTTATAGTCACATATATAAATGAAATATAAATATAAATCAATCAAATCAAATCCAAAAATTAAATTTAAAATTTAAAATTCTTCTTAAGTCCTTAATTTCTCTCTTAAGGACTTAACCTAAATCATGATCAAACTAATTCAAACTCATGAGATTTTCTCATAAATCATTTATATTCTCATTAATATTCACATATATAAATGAAATATAAATATAAATCAGTTAAAATAAATTCACAAATTCAAATCCCTGCTCCAAAATTTCATATGTCCTTTAAATTCTCATTTAATGGACTTAGCCTAGATCATGAGCAAATCACTTCAAATCCTTGAAATTTTCTCTTAATCCATTTATATTCTCATTTATATTCACATAAATAAATGAAATATAAATTCAAACAATCAAAACCAATTCCAAAAATCAAACTCAAATCCATTCAAAATCCAACCTAAGCCTTTCAAGTCAAAATCTTAAACTTAGCCAAATCAACTTCAAGTTAAGCCAAACACTTGATTTTACTTCATGATTCAATCAACCCTACAATCATGAATCTAAATATAAATACAAACTTTAATCATCAAACCAAAATCCAATTCAAAAAATGAAACCCCAAATCCATTCATGTTCTTCCTTTGAATATGAAATTATCAAATGAGTCAAAACCCATTTGACTTCAAACCACTTGCAAATGGATTTATATTTCAATCATAAGTCCATATACAAGTTCAATAAAACTCAAATCAAGCTTTGACCAAGCCATTTGACCCACCTAGGCTCACTTGACCCAAAGTGAATTAAAATACCCTTATGAGCCAAATTCTAATCCAAACCAAATTGGATTGAATCAAACTCACCTATGCCTCTCATCATGATCAACAATCATCATGAGATGATAAATCAACCAAATTGGGTCAAACAAAGTCAACTTTCAATTTTTATAATTGATTCATATATTTTGAAAATAATTTGAATTTAATAGTGATAATAGCCACTCATATTTTTAACTTAGCCAACACATGCAATTTGACATAAAGTGAATATTTTTCATTTTTAAATTTGATTTTTGAAAATCATAGATGCATGAAACCACATGACATACATATTTAACATGTTTGGGAAAGAACTAAAGCAATGAAATTATGTAAACACGTTCACTTTAATTATATCCTAAAGACAATCTTATGAAATAAGAAAGTTTAAAGTAAATCAAAGTTCATTTAGTATGATTTTTGTTTGATTTTGAATTTGATTTAATTTTGAAAATGTAGATTGAGTTTTCTATCCTAACCCATTCCCACATGTGTTTTCCATTTTTTTTTAATTTTTAGATGATTAGATTCATTTTTGATTTTGATTAGGTTAAGGTATGAATTAAGCGTGTTAATTAACCCTTACCTACAACACTTTAGCATAGTTAACCAAATAATTATAAGCCAATGAGATGACATAAAACCTCACAAGGAATTTAAATTTGTAATGCAATTAGGAAGAAAAGGACCTAATGTAATTTGGCTTATGATTAATAGTTAATTAAGCTAAGGGTTTAACTTAAGTAATTTCAAAACACCCCTCACACATATGAGTTGAGTTTTGATTTTCTTAATCGAACTTAGGCTTTGAACACCTAAGCATCTACCCAAAGTAGATTAATTAAGTTATGGAAAGTTTTAGAAATTTTTAGAAATTAATTAAGAGGGTAATTAGTGAATTAGCTCTTAATTAAAAGAGAATTAAGAAAGAAAAGAGGTTTAGGGAATAGCTTAGGGGAAATGCCCCAAAATTATTCTCTAAGCCTCCTATTCAATGTATCAAACCTTAATCAACTTCAATAAGAAATTAAAACACTAATCAAACTTTTAATTATGATTAATTACATTAAGGGGGTAATTAGCAAATGCATTTGCAATTCCCCAAATTAAGCCATTAATAAATCCCAAGAAAATTAGGGGAGGCAAACGTCATCCCCCAAAATATACCCAAGAGGTTTGAGATTAATCAGAGTATTAATTAAGGAGTAATTAGTAAATTAAAATCTCTATTAAAACCAAAATCTGAGAAAGATACAATTCAAAATCTATTAAAACCAATTTTAGAATATTCTAGATTGAATTATCATTCAATGGCAATTTACTTCATATTTTTTTAATTTTTCTTTGAAGAGATAAATTTTTGATGTTTAGAGGATTAATTAGAATTAATTAAAACTTAATTAAATCTTTTAATCCACAAAGATGACACACAAAAGTCAAACGCACTAGGAGCGCCACTTAAACGAACCATCACCGAGCGCGTGGTGAGGTACACGATTTTACATCCACATTCGATCAAGGATCGAATGGACAAGAATTAACCCAAAGTTTTAAAAGGATAAATAGGATTTAAAAATGTGTATTTAATCTCAGCCGTCCATCCAAAATGCGTGGATGGATGGCCAGGGATCTATTCCTACCAAAGCCTATGATCCATGGGGACCGTCCATTTTCTAGGCTTTGATCCGAGCTCGATTGAGCTCGGATTAGGATGAAACTTTTTTCACACCATCTAACACTAATGGCAATCCTATACAATAACCAAAATTTCATACCATTACACTTTCTTTCACAAAGGACTAGCACACCTTAAGTCTAGTGATCAAAAAATGCCATAACCGGCGCTTGATTCCCTTGGAGGAGCTTCATATGGTAAAGCTGGGTGGAATAATTAGGTTGAGTAGCTTGCTCTATAGACCAACCCCTCCTTAGTACTTTTGTGGTTTTGATCTTGGTGAGCCTTTCCTTACCTTTGGAACTTGAGAGAGAGCTTAGGCAAGCTCGATTTGATCCTTTGGTGAAGTATGTAAAGGGAATTGAGTTGAATTATAGTGTGGAAGAAGTATGGAAATCAATGGAGCTCCCCTATTTTCTCTTGAAGAAAATTGAGAATGGATAATTTTAAATCCCTTCTAGAGAGCTTAGGATCACTCTAAGATGGCTCCTCTAACTCTTTAACTCTCAATCGATAGTGAGCATCTGAAAATTGAAGTGAATTAGGGAGAGTATATCTCCCCCTATGGAAATCAAACGGCTGAAGCTCTCTTTGCCATTTTGATCCAATTGCCAAGATTGAAAAGGTTGTCTGAGTTGCTAGAAGTTTGCACATGGTCGGTTTGAGCTAAGGAGTGGATTGGTATCCTCCCATGTGCATCAAATTGAGTGGAAGGAAGTTTTTTATTTGGCCAATTTAAGCCATGTGCTCAGTTTTGCCCTTGGGTCCATTTTGGCTGGCCCAAAATCATTGGTTTGGTGCACCATTCTCCATAAGGTTTACTTGACATATTAAGAAGGTATCAAATAGATATGAAGAGGGCTTGACCAAATTCCCCATGGATTTGACCAAAATTTGTTCTATGGCCTAGGGGTAGAATGGTCATTTGGCTGATTTTTGAATTTAAATATGTTGGGTATGTTGAGAAAATAGGTTTGGCCAAGTTTCATTGGATTTGTAGTTCATTTGATATGGCTTGGCTCATTTTGACCCATTTAGGTCAAAATGGGTCAACAATCAAGTTGACCAATTGGTCAAACCAAGGGTTAGGTCAAGTTCATATGAATATTTGAAATGTTTTGATCAATTGGATCAAAATGACAAGCTCCCACCATCCGATTGCTCAATGGGGAGATATACTCCCAATTTCACTTGAATTTCATTCTAGACACCTCGATTGAACTGGAAGCCGAGCAAGCATTTGAAACTCTCCCAAGCTCAAGCTACTTGAACTTCTCCATTTCTCAATTTCTCAAATTGAAAATAGGGGAACTCAAGCTGAAATCCAACTTACTCCACATTCAAAGCCAATTCCTCCTTTGACCCCTGAGAGGATCAAATTGAACTCACTCCAAACTTCAAGTTCCTAAGGGGAGGGAGTACTCTTGACCAAGACCAAGCTCAAGTGAAGGTGAAGTTGGCCTGAAGGATCTACCCAATTTCAAAACCTCAAAACTTCAACAAAGCTTCTCTCACCACGCTTGTCCGGGAATGCACGGTGATAGCCTCCAATGAGGTAAGCCATTAAACCAGCTCAATTTATCCATGGTCTGGTTCTTTGTGAAGTGAAGTTCTATATCATGAGAATCTAGATGTTATATGTGATTTCCTTTGCATGGTGATGGTGTGGGTTGAATTTGAGATCAATCCGAGCTCAATCAAGCTCAGATCATGTCGTGGAAGATGGACGGTGGCCATCTCCTACATGCGATCTTAGGGAAGAATCATGGGCCATCCATCTGTGCATTTTGGATGGATGACCATGATTAAAACATGTAGGATCCATAGATTATCCCTTAAGAATCGTGGACTAACCTCAGCCGTCTGATCCTTGATCGGACGGACGAGGAGAAATCTTGTAGCGCCACCGCTAATGCGACGCTATGATGTGACAACTTAAGTGACTATTCCCATCACGCCATGTGGAAAGTGCGTCCAGCCTCCACGCATAAATGGTATTAGTCACAAAATTAAGCTATTTAATTATCAAATTAAGCATGAAAACTTCAAGTATTCATATCTATGTGTAGAAAAATTAGAAAAATGTGAAATAAAATGCATATGGAAGGTATTTACATCTAGAATATTATAAAATTGATTTCAATGAATTTTGAAAAGTGTTATTTTCTATATTTAGATTTTATTGATAATTTAATTTTGCTAATTACTCTCTAATAACCCACTGATTAATTCCAAACCTCTTGTGTATGATTAGTTGGATGACTTATGTCTCCCCTAATTTTCTTTGGATTTATTGATGGTTTAATTAGAGAAATTTCTAGATTATTTTCTAATTACCCTCTTAATGTAATTAAGCCTAATTAAGTGTGTAATTAGTGGTTTGAATCCTTGATTGAGTTAATAAAGGTTAGTTTAAATGAATAGGAGGTTTAGGAAATAATATTGGGATATTTTTCCTAAGCTATTCCATAAACCTGTTATTTCTTCCTTAATCCAAAATCAATTAAGGGATAATCCACTAATTACCTACCTAATTAGTTTGATAAAATTCTAAAACATTCTAGAACTTAATCAATTCACTTTGGGTAGATGCTTAGGTGTTCAATAACCTTACATTAAGGAAAATTAAAATCCAACTCACATGTGTGAGAAGGATTATGAAATTACTTAACTTAAACCCCTTAGCTTAATTTATCATTAATCATGAGCCAAATGCATTAGGCCCTTTTCTTCTTAGGTGCATTGTTGATTTAAATTCCTTATGTCATTTTATGTCATACCATTTGCTCATAATTATTTGATTAAGTATGCTAAGTGGTGTAAAGGGTAACATTACATTAATTCATACCTTAACCTAAATAAAGGATAAAAATCACCTAATGAACCTAAGAACAAACTTAATTAACTCAGATGTGGGGGAAATGGGGTAGGACCAGCAAGCATTCTTTTACATTTTCCAAATCAAACATAAAGCAAATTCATAACAAAAATCACATTAAACAAACTTTGATTCAATTTGAACTTTCTTATTTCTTAGGATTGTCTTTAGGAATAAATTAGGGTGAATGAATTTACATTGCTTTCATCACTTTATTTCTTTCCTAGCATGCTAAATGTGTATGTCATATGAAATTTATGCATTCATACTTTTTCTAAATCAAATTAGAAATGGAATGTTTTATTTATGTCAAATTGCATGCTTTGGCTAAAGTAAAAAAATATGAATGGCTATTATCACTACTAAATTAAAAACTATTTTCAAAATTTATAAATCAAACACCTAAAACTGAAAGTGTGCTACTAATAATTATTTATAAGCTTGCATGTGGATATAAATATGAAGATGTGCAAAGTGTTTTTCTCTTTTCTCTTAGCATAATTTTGAATAGGATTTGGCAAATTGTATAGTTCATTTGAAAAGAATACAACACTTGCCTAACCCATTCCTATCCATTCCTATGCTATTGCTTAAGAAGGACATCCACACTTGTACATATAAATTGCATAAACAAAATAAACAAACAAATACAAACTTTTTGCATCTTTCTTTCTCCATTCATTTCTTTTGTACATGTCTTTGTATTTAAGGAAAGTGGTATATTAGTGTGGATAACTATGGGATTGTGAAGCAGTAAGTAGCCCTAAGTAGGTTTTGTACCTTACACCCCTTGCTTAATAACAAGTGTTCACTTATGCCATTCATACATACACATGTGCATGTGAATAATGGATAAAAGAAACCCCTCTCTTCCACTTAATGAAAATCATGCATCAAAAAGCATTCCAATTTTCTTAAGTAACATTTCTTACATTCATCATAAAGTGTGCTAAATATTTTCATTTGTATGTATAGATATGCTTAGGATTCATTCATATGCATGTTATGCATGTTGGGAAAGAGCTAAAGTGATGTGTGTTTTGTGATTTTAGTTCACTTTACTTAATCTTAAAATACCTTTCTTTTGGATAGGTTAGTTTAGGATAGATTTAAACTTAGGAATAATTAAAATATATAATAAAACATTCACTAAATAAGATCAAATATGAATCCACTTTAGAAATTACTTAAGATAAGGAAGGAAAGAGGAGTTCTCTTCTCTTTTTTCTCTCTTTACAACTCTGTAATTAATTGTAAGATTAACTTAAACCAAATCAAAATATAAAAATAAAATCAACCTAGATCAACTAAGCACTTAAATGGAACCACCCATCTAAGTTGAACATCTTCACTCTTAGAAAATTTAAGCCTTAAAGCCATATCTAAGCATACCACACAAACTTTTTAAAACACGCACATTATACTAAATCACCATTTCTAACTTTAATATAGGGAGGTGCATGGTCTGATGCTTACTTTTATTTTATGATGTATTATTTCTAGTCTGGATGTTAGGGTGAATGTGCGCAAAATGAATGGTAAGGCAATTTTAGTCAAACCATTGTCTTCTGCAGGGGATTGTCCTTAAGAGGCATTGTAATAAAAATATAAATGCTTTTGTTGTGTAGGTGTTTATTCTCTTAAGCATAATACAATAGGCCAGGTGGACTTGGTTACCCATGTGTGGATTGCAAAGTCCAATATACATGCTTGGGATTTGTATGGTTTGTTTAGGTAATCTCTATTTTGCAGGTGTTAATTAGATTTACTTTTCCTCTCTATGTAATTTTTGCAATTTGGGTTTTAAAATGAATGTTATGGGGGATTAGGATGAGCATTGGTCATAAGATTGCATCTTATGTATCATGTGAAGCCTTTGGAGCAACCACCTTCCAACTATCCAAAAGAATAAACCAAAAGAAGAAAGAAGAAAGAAGAAAATAAAAATGAAGACCCCCATAACATGAATTTCCTTACTTGATTGTAAATTAATTCATTTGTAATCTGAGTTGTATAAATGTAGAGCTTGGCTACCCAATTTATTTTCGAGTTTGTGCGGTGTTGCCCGACCACAAATGGCCTTTTATTCTTTTGTGTTAGCTTTATAAAATGTTTGATTTTTTATTTAGTTTATGCATTAAGATGACATGTTTTTATAGTTTCTTCCCTGATATATGGCTGGATGATGATTAGGCTCATAGGGAAAATAAATCTTCTACCAAACTAAACAACTCAAAATTAAAAAAAACAACTCATAACTTCACCTAAAGCTTAGGCTAAAAATCAAGGTAAAAGAATTAATAACCCCTTAGCTGGATGAGTATTTTTTTTCTAATATCATGCATAAAAGCATATTGTTCCACTCTTGATTGGAGGGCTACCACCTTTTGCAGAGAACTTAGCTTAACCTTTGAGAGCCATGGTGGAAATATACCTCCCCCTTCTTGTTGATTTTGGCCCATAATCTAATTTCTCATGCATTAGGCATATGAATCCTATAAGCATGAGTCAAATGATTGTCCAAAAATAAAAGTAAAAAATGTAATATATTTTGCATTAGATCTAAGTCATTTTTCATGCCTTTGCTTGATCTAGACTCTTAGGGAGTGAGTTTAAGGACTTAGTCTCTTTCTAAAACAAATAATAATCTTGCTATCTCGCATAAACATATGACTTGCCTACATGAATTTAAATCATAGGAGGAGTTAGTTGGCAGCCACCCCAAGGTGATTATAAGTCCAACAATCATGTGGTTTATCCTTTCTTGTGGAGGTAAACCAAATACCCATTCTCGCCTTATATTTAGGTCATGCTTTTGGCCCTCTCTAAAGCTCCCTAGATTTAGGTTCTGAGATTTCTTCTCCTCTTTGCGGGCCATAAGTATAAATCCTCACCTCTTAGGAATTTCTATAGCCTTGTACTATGGAATTGTAAGCCCTAGCATTCTAGAAAAAATTCAACTCAAACAAATTAATTCAAATTTTCAAAATGTAAAGCCCAATCATAGGGTAGTTTGAGAAGCTTATTAGGCTTCCTAGTATCTTAAGCATCCCCTACTTATTTCCATTTGGCTTTGATAAGAACTCCCTCCTCTTGATCGATCCCACTTGACTTTCCAAAAATAAACCAATCGATTTATAGTCCTACTTTTTCGAAATCTTTGGAGACAATGATCATTTACCTTAATCTAGAGTATTCTTAAAGAATCTCATTCCTTAAGATGTAATTTAACTATCGGGGATTGCCTCCATAGGAAATTTAATGAACCCAATTTGAAATAAACTATACTTAACTTTTCCATTTAAAGTAGGGAAAGAATTTCTGGTACATGTGCAGACTCATTATCCTTAGGAGTCCTTATGAGGTGACATTACATAGGGTGGCAACTTCTATATTTTGAGATAATACACCTCTTCTCAGTGTCATACCCGATCACCCTATTAAGAACATCTGCAGATCTACGTGATGTCCAAATTCAAAAGAGTATATTTTTGTCTTCATTTTATTCCGCATAGATTGAAGATGGAAGTATATATTTTAGAAATTTTTAAATATTTCGCCACAGAACCAAAATCCATTTGACTCTAAGTTACTTGCAATTGGATTTATATTTCCATCATAAGTCCATATATGAGTTCAATCAAACTTGAATCAAGCCTTGATCAAGTCAATTGACCCATTTAGGCTCACTTGACCAAAGTGACCTAAAGGACCTTTTTGAGCCAAATTCTAATCCAACCTAAATTGGATTGAACTAAGCACATCTAAGCCTCACATTGTGAGCAACAATCATCCTAGGATGATCAACCACTCAAATTGGGTTAAACCAAGTCAAACCTAGCCTTCAACGAAGTCAACACTTAGCCCAAATGAAACCCAAACCAGCCAAAATCTACCATAAGCCAAATTGATTGAAACCATTGATCTAAACTAATTCTTAATCAATGATTGAACATGAAGCCATCAATTGAGCCAAACCAAGCCTAATTGGCCACTTAACCCAAGTTGACCCAAATTGACCTAAAAAGTCAAAATAGGTCAAATCTTGATCTAAGCCAAATTGAGTGCAACCAATGGGTCAAATTCATTCTAAATCACTTGTTAAACTTGACCAAAGCTTCAATTGGTCAACTAGATGCAACCTAGCTCAATTGACCATGAACCCAACCTGACGTGAAAGGTCAAATCAACTTAAAATCAAACCAAAATAAAATTGATTGAAACCAAAGCTTGTAATACATTTTAAATGATCAACCAAGCCTAAAACAACCCATGACCTAACCAATTGTGGGTCAAATTGGTCAACTTAACCCAATTGACCTAAATGAACCTAAATGAACCGAAATTAAATTTAAACCAAATTGAACCAAACCAATAATACCCACAGGCTACAAATGATCATTTGAACTTGACCTAACCCATGGTTTGACCCAATTTGACCAATTGGTCAACCTACCTAAATTGACCCAACTTGACCTAAATGAGTCAAATTGAAGTTATTCAAACCAAATGAACTCCAAATCACTTGAAATTTGGCCCAACCTATTTTTGAATCATTTCAAATCTTCCCATATCAAAGGGTAACCTATGGCCAAATCCACTTGGAATTTGGCCAATTCTTTCTCAAGGCCACTTATCATCCTCCTAGTGGTCCACATGGAGACCACAGAGAGTGGTGAACATGACCCAATGGTTTTGAGTAAGCCATGACCCAACCCAAGGCCAAACTGACCCTCCAATGGGAATTGACCACTTGGATCAACCCGTACACTCACCTAGCACATGGGCACTCACTCTCCTTCCCTCCACTACCTAAAATAAAACACATGGGATGTTAAACAACCAAAACCGATCAGCCAATCTCCTCCGTTGATCAAAAATGACATTTCTAGTCTTCACCATGATCCAATGGGGGGAGATATACTCCCCCTCATTCCCCCTCAAATGAAGAGGACTGAATTTGATTGAGCTCTAAGAATAGAAAGAAAGCTTCTCCAAGCCTTGGTAAGCATTCCCGAGCTCTCCCCATTTTCTCCCTCTCAGTTTTGCTCAAGCCTAAATAGGGGAGGCCAATCCAAATTCCAACTCACTCAACTCTCCATCAAATCCAAACTACTCTTGCAAGCACCATCAAGGGGCCTCATCAAGCTCAATCAAGTTATTTTCCAAATCACCAAGCCATGGGAAGAAGGACTTTGATCAAAGCTAATTTCCATTGAAGGGGAGCTTGACCAACCAAGCAATCCACTTCAAATCAAAGCTTGATACCTTCAACAGAGGCCTCTACTACGAAGCTACTTTGGAAGTGGTGATAGCCTCCTCATGAGGTATTATTCCAAATTGATCCTATGATAAAATTGCTTGGTCCTTTTGAAGGGAATTGTAATCCCATTAGATCTTGGTTGAATCACTTTCTTGTGCTTCCTCGAAGGTGTGGGGTGAGTTTGAACTTTATCCGAGCTCAGGTGAGCTAGTATCGAGCGATAATCAATGGATGACATCCATTCCGCATGATTGGAATAGACGGTTGTGATTAAATCATGATAGATCCCTCTCTAATTTTAGCCTAAACTGAAGGATTAATTGTGGTTGTCCAATCTTAGATTGGATGGCCCATGGAGAAAGCGCATCCTGACTGGGTAGTAGATGTGTCAACTTAAATAACCTATCCCATCGCACCACGTGGAAAGCACGTCGCATCAGCCGCCATGTGCCACACGTGATTAGAGGTTAATTAGCTCTAATTAATCCATTTTTAATAATGAAACTTTTAAAATTCATAAATAAATATAGAAAATTCTAAAAAATATAAACTTAAGTTCATTTTAAAGATAATTCAGTGAAGAATAATATAAAATTAAGATCAATTGATTTTGAATAGTAACTTGCACTCAATTTGGATTTTATTAGGAATATAATTATGCTAATTACTCCTTAATTACTTTAGCAATTAATTCCAAACTTTATGCTGATCTCATTTTTAGAATAAGTTCTCAACCCCTCCATCTTAGACAAAGGACTCCTCTTAGACTTTAATAGATCCTTAGTCCTAAGTCACATCTAGTGATTAGGTGGACACTCTACCTAACCTTAGAGACTTAGAAGAGTTAGCCATAGGAGTAGGTCATACCTTAGGGGTGTTAGGAAAATCTGCCTACCCTATAGCTTAAACCAATCTCTTTACTTCTTTCCTTCAAGTCAAATTACAAATCAAATCAACATCAAACCTAAATCAATTCTATCCTAATTGATTTTCTCCAAACTCAAATCAATTCCACATGATTGAAATCCATGGTTGAAATCCATGATTCAATTCCAAGTTGAAATTCCAAATTCAAAACCTTTTCTAAGTCCCTAATTTCCATCTTAAGGACTTAGCCTAGATCATCTTAAAATCACTTCAAACTCATGAAATTTTCTCGTGACTCATTTATATTCTCATTTATATTCACATATATAAATGAAATATAAAATCAAATAACCAAACTAAATCCAAAATTCAAGTTCAAATTCAATCAAAATCTAACATAAGCCTTTCAAGTCAAATTCATGAACTTAGCCAAATCAACATCAAATCAAGTCCAACTCTTAATTTATTTTCATGATTCAATCAATCCTTCAATCATGAACCCAAATATAAATACAAACTTCAATCACAAAATTAAAACTCAATTCAAAAATCAAGCCAAAATTTATTTCATGTTCACCCATTGAACTTGAAATTGTCAAATGAATCAAAACTCATTTGACTTCAAACTACTTGCAAATGGATTTATATTTTAATCATAAGTTCATATGTAAGTTCAATCAAACTCAAAGCTTTGACCAAGCCATTTGACCCACTTAGGTTCACTTGACCCAAAGTGACCTAATTCTTATGAGCCAAATTCTAATCCTAACCAGATTGGATTGAATCAAACTCACCTAAGCCTCTCATCATGATCAACAATCATCATGAGATGATCAATAACTCAAATTGGGCCAAAATCCACCATAGTCCAAATTGATTGAAACCATTAATCTAAGTTCATTCATGACTAATGTTTGAACTTGACCAAGTCAACATTTGAGCCTAACCTAGCCCAATTGGCCACTTGACCCAACTTGACCCAACTTGACCTAAAAAATTAAAATGTGTCAAAACTTGATCTAACCTAAATTTATTGAAACCAATGGGTCAAGTTCATTCTAAATCACTTGTTTAACTTGACAAAAGCCTCAATTGGCCAACTAGACCTAACCTAGCTCAATTGACCTTAAACCCAACTTGACCTAAAGGGTCATATTGAGCCAAATTCAAACTTAACCAAAATTGATTGAAAACAAAGATACCAATCCACTTCATATAAGTAACCAAACCTAAACCTACCCATGACCTAGTTCAAATAAGTCAAATGGGTCAAATTGGTCAACTTGACCCATTTAACCTAAATGAAATCATATGAACCAAATTCAAACCTAAACCAAATTGAATCAAAACAAAGCCACCAAAATATTCCAAATGGTCATCTAAACTTAACCAAACCCTTAGTTTGACCTAATTTCACCAATTGGCCAACTTGATCCTAGTTTACCCATTTTGACCTAAATGGGTCAATATGAGCCAAACCATACCAAATGAACTCCAAATCCAATGAAACTTGGCAAAACCTATTTTCTCTGCATACCAAACATACCTAAATTCAAAAATCAGCCAAATGATCATTTTACCCCTAGGCCATAGGGTAAATGTTGGCCAATTCCACTTGGAATTTGGTCAAATCCTCTTCACACTCACTTGGCACTCTTTTATTGGATCAAGTGAATACTAGGGAGTGTAGTGCACCTAACCCAATGGATTTGGGTCAGCCAAACCCAACCTAATGGCCAAATTGACCATGTGCATGGAAATGACCACATGTCAAACCTCTTTCCACTCAATTGAAGCACATGGCCACTTCACCATTCCACTCTGAATTCAAGGACATCTTAAATAGCCTAACAAACCCTTTGAATCAGGGTAATTGATCAAAAATGGCTTCTCCTTTCTTGACCGTCTGATTGCCAAAGGGGGAGATATACTCCCCCTAATTCACTCTCATTCCAAGGGAGCCATTATGGATTGAGTGTTAGGAAGCCAAAGGAGCCATTTGCAAGTGATCCTAAGCTTCCTAGAGGGAGATTGAACGTTCATCTTCTTGATTTTCATACATTGAAAATAGGGGAGCTCAGCTTGATTGCCAACTTACTCCACACTCAAAATCAGTGCAACCCCTTTTGCAAGCTCCATCAGTGAGCTCAATCAAACTCACCCAAACTCTTTCCTAAGCTCCAAAAGGTAGAGGAGAAGTGTTCTATACCAAAGCGAGCTCAATTGGAGGAGGAGTTGGTCTATAGGAGAAGTTACTCATCCTCAACCCCTCAAACTTTCAGCAAAGCTTCATCTCAATTAATTCTTCTTGGGTGGATTCTTAGGTGATCAAGAGCCTAAGTACAATTAAGGAAATTAAAATTTAACTCATATGTGTGAGGAGTGTTTTGAAATTACTTAAGTTAAACCATTTAGCTTAATTAATCAATAATCATGAGCCAAATTGCATTAGGCCCTTTTCCTCCTAGGTGCATTGCTGATTTAAATTCCTTGTGTGGTTTTATATCATCTCATTGGCTCATAATTATTTTATTAACTATGCTAAGGTGGTGTAGTAAGGGTAATTAATATGCTTAATTCATACCTTAACCTAATCAAAATATACAATAAATCTAATCACCTAAAAAATTGAACAAAATATCAAACACATGTGGGAATGGGTTAGGAATAGCAAACTCACCACACATTTTCCAAATTAAATCAAACTCAAAATCAAACAAAAATCACATTAAACAAACTTTGATTTTCTTTAAGCTTTCTTATTTCATAAGATTATCTTTAGGAATTAATTAAGGTGAATGTGTTTACATGCATTCATTACATAATTCTTTCCTAACATGCTAAATTTATGTGTCATATGATTTTATACATTCATGCTTTTCAAAAATCAAATTTAAAATGAAAATATTTCCTTTATTGCAAATTGCATATTTTGGCTAAAGTAAGAATATGAGTGCCTATTATCACTATTAAATCCAAATTATTTTTAAAATATATGAATCAATTATCAAAACTGAAAGTGTGTTACTTATATCTTACTTATAATCTTGCATCTGTGTAAAATATAAGCATGTGTTGAGTGTAGTTTTCCTTCTCCTCTCTTTTGGTATAGTTTTGAATAAGATTTGGCAAAATGTATAGTTCATTTGAAAATAACATAATAATTGCCTAATTCCATTTCATATATGCTATGACTTAAGAAGGACACCTACACTTACATATATAAATTGCATAAACAAACCAAGATAAAATAAATACCAACTTTTGCATTCTTTCTTTCCATTTATTTCTTTTGTACATGTGTTCGTATTTAAGAAAAGTGATATCTTAGCTTGGACAACCCTGTGAGAGAGTAAGTAGTATCTTATACCCCTAGTTAATAATAGCATCATACTCACTTATGCCTTTCATACATTCATATGTGCATGTGAAAATTGGATAAAGTATGTTAAACATTCCCATTTGGTATGTATATATATGGTTAACAATAGTCTGGACAACCCCTTTTTCTACTTAATGAAAATCATGCATCATAAGCATTCAAATTTTCTTAAATAGACTATTTAGCATGCATCATAAAGTATGCTAAACATTCCCATTTGGTATGTATAGATATGCTTAGCATTCATTCATATGCATGTTATACATATTGGGAAAGAAATGAAGTGATATGTGTTTTGTGATATTAACTCACTTTATTTAATCTTAAAATGCCTTTCTTTTTGAATATGTTTGTTTAGAGTTCATCTAAACTTAGGATTAATTAAAACACATAATAAAACATTCACTAAAAAAACTAAAACATGATTCCACTTTAGAAACTACTTAGGTTAGGGAAGGAAAGAGAAGATCTCTTCTCTTTCCCTCTCTTTATAACTTAGTAATTAATTATAGGATTCACTTGAACCCAATCAAAACATAAAATAAAATCAACCCAAATAGCTAAACCACTTAAATGAAACCCTCCTCTAAGTTGAACATTCTTCACACTTAGAAAAGTCTAACTTAAAGCCATAGCTAAGCATACCACCTAAAAAAAGCACACACTTTAGACTAGATCACCACTTCTAGCTTTAGGTTGTAGTGCATGGTTTGATGTTCACTTTTATTTTGTGATATATGTTTTAGTCATAAAGGTGTGAATGTGCATAGAATGAATGATAGGATGATTTAGTCTAATCATTATTTTCTGTGGGATTGTACTTAAATAAATAAAAATATAAATACTTTTGTTGTCCAGGTGCTTATACCTCTAAGCATAATCCAATAGGCCAGGTAAACTTAGTCACCCATGTGTGGGGGTGATAAGTTCAATATACATTTTTGGGATTTTTGTGATTTGTTTAGCTAATCTCTATTTTGTACGTGTTAGCTAGATTTACTTTTCCTTTTCATGTAATTTTTGTAATTATGATTTTAGAATAATTGTTATGGGGATTAAGATGATCATTGGTCATAAGATTACATCTTATGTACCATATGAAGCCTTTGGAGCAACCACCTTCTAACCATCTAAAAGAAAGAACCAAAGAAGAAAGAAGAAAACATGAAAAGAAGAATGAAGAGATGAAGCTTGAAGACCCCCACAACATTGAATTTCTTGCTTAATTGTACTTAATTCATTTGTAATCCAGGTTGTATAAGGGTAGAGCTCAGCTGCTCAATTTATTTTTGAGTTTGTGCGGTGGTGCCTAACCACAAATAGCCTCTTATTCTTTTCGTTAGCTTTATAAATTGATTGATAATTTATTTAGCTTGTGCATTAAGATGACATCTTTTTCCTAGTTTCTTCCTTGCTTAATGTATGGCCTAGATGTGGATTAGGCTCTTAGAAAAATAAATCTTCTACCAAATTTAATAAAATTAAAATAAAGAACTCATAACCTCACCTAAAGCTAAAAAATCAAGATAAAAGAATTAGCAACTCCTTGAGTGGATGAGTATTTATTTTGTAACATCATGCACAAATGCATATTATTTTCACTCTTGATTGGAGGGCTTCCACCTTTTCCAAAAAAACTTGTCTTGACCTTTGAGAGCCATGGTGGAAACACACCTCCTCCCTTCTCACTGATTTTGGCCAATAATCATACTTCTCATGCATTAGGCATATGAATCCTATAAGCCTGAGTCAAATGATTGTTCAAAAATTAAAATAAAATGTAATATGATTTGCATTAGATTTCAACCATTTGAAGCATACCCTTACATGATCTAGTCTCCTTAGGGAGTGAGTTTAAAGACTTAGTCTATTTCTAAATAAATAACAACCTATCTATCTTGCATAAAGCATATGACTTGCCTACATGAATTTAAAATCATAAGAGGAGTTAGTTTTTGGCCACCCCCAGGCAATTGTAAGTTCAAGCAGTCGGGTGATTTTTCCTCTCTTGTGGAGGCAAACTAAATATCCATTTTTGTCTTTGATTTAGGCTGTTCTTTTGGCCCTCACTAAAGCTCCATAAATTTATGTTTTGAGATTGCTTCTCCTTCCATGGGCCATAAGCATAAATCCTCACCTCTTAGGCATTTTCAAAATCTTATATTGTGGAATCATAAGCCCTAAATTTCTAATGAAAAATTCAACGCAAATAAATTAAATCAATTTCAAAATTGTAAACCCAACCATAGGATAATTTGATATACTTGCTAGGTTTCCTAGCATCATCAGTATCTCCTACTTATCTTCCTTTGGCTTCAATAAATAACTCTCTCTCTCTCTCTCTCTCTTTGATCAATCCTATTTGATCTTCCAAAATAAACTAATTGATTGATAGTCCTACTATTAAAAAATCTTTGGAGACAATGATCATTTACCTTAATCGAGTATTCCTAAGGGATCTCATTCCTTATGATGTAATTAACTATGGGGGATTTCTCCTATAGGGAACTTAATGAACCCAATTTAAAATAAACCCTACTTTACTTTTCCATGTAAAGTAGGGAAGAATCTGTACATACGACCCATTATACTTAGAGTCTTTGTTGAGGTGATTATGTCCATTGTAGGGTTGTGACTTCTATCTTTTGAGATAGTACACCTCTCCTCAATATCGCATTCATCACCCTCAATAAGAACATATGGATCTACGGGTTTCAAAATTGCATAAAAAAAGATGTAGTATCTTCACTTTATTCCGCATAAAGTGAAGATGGAAGTATATTTTTCTTTAGAAATATTAAAATTTCACCACACTTCCTAGGGATGATTAGTGGGATGACCTCGACCTCCCATGATTTTCTTGGAATTTATTGTTGGATTAATTAGGGGAATTGCTTGATTCACCCCTAATCACTCTCTTAATTAATTAAGTGATTAATTAACCTATTAAATAGTGATAAATCCATTAATTAGCTTACTAATCATCATGAATTAGTGAATGGACTTAGGGAATGAGATTAGAATTTCATTTTCCAAATCTTTTCCCTAAGTTCATTTCATTTGGAAAACACTTAATTTGCAAGTTAATCAATGACTTAATCACTTTATCAATGGCTTAATTAACCAAACTCAAAACCAAATCATTCCAGAACTTAATCACTTAATTCTTGGGTAGATTCTTAGGTGTTCAATAACCTAAGAGTCTTCAAAGGAAATTATAATCAAACTACATGAGTAGGATGGTTATGAAAGTACTTAATTAAACCATTTAGCTTAATTAATCAATAATTGTGAGCCAATTGCATTTGGACCCTATATTTCTTAGGTACATTTGCTGATTCAAATTCCATGTGGTGGCATATCATATGTTGGCTCATGATTACTTGAATAATTTTATTAAAGTGGTATATATAAGGGGTAATTAATGGATTTAATTCATATCTTAACCTAACCAAAACACAAAATCAACCTAATTATTCTAAAATTAAACTAAATTGATTCACACATGTGGGAAATAGATTAGGACCAAAAAACCCTCTTCACATTTTCTAAGTCAAATCAAATCCAAAAAAAAGAAAAAAATTTCTTTAAAGAATTTTGATTCATTTTAAATAATCCCATTTTATATGATTGTCCTTAGGAAGTAATTAGGGTGAATGAAGTCATGTGCTTACATCCCTTTATTTCTTTCCAAGCATGTTATATATTATTTTCCATATGAAATCATGTATTCATTTCTTTTAAAAAATCAAATAAAGAAAATGTTTCCTTTATGTCAAATTGCATGTTTTTACTAAAGGTAAGAATATGAATGGCTATTATCACTATTAAATCAAAAATTATTTTCAAAACTTATAAATCAAAGATTATGAAAGAAGTGATGCTATTTAGAAGTACCTATAAGCTTGCATGTGATTATGGCATAAGATATGTCTTCTCTTAACAAGGATTTAAATAGGATTTGCAAAGTGTATAGTTCCTTTAAAAAGAACAAAACACTTGCTTAAATCTATTCCTATGCATTTCTATATTATGACTTAAGAAGGATCTTCAGATTTACACATGTAAATTGTATAACTAAATCAAACTTAATCTTTTGTCATTTGCTTTCTTTTGTACATTTACATGTATTTAAGAAAAGTGGTATATTATGGACGACATCCGGGTGAGGCTTTAAGTAGCCTTAAGTAGGTCTTGTACATTATGCCCCTGGTGTAAAAAATAATGGCATCATACTCACTTATATTTTTTATATATATGGATGTGCATTTGATTAATAAATAAAAGAGTCCTTCTTTTCTATACAATAAAAACATGCATTCATGGGATATTCAAATTTCCAAATCATGTCTCTTAGCATTCATCATCAAAGTGTGCAAAAATTTACATTGCATGTATAGCTATGCTTAGGATCATTCATATGCATGGCATACACAGTGGAAAGAAATAAATGGGTGTGTGTTATATGATAAAATTCACCCCAATTAATCATAGGAGGCCTTTCTTATTGAATAAGACTATTTAGAGTAAATCTAAACTTAGGATTTAATAATAATACATAATAAAACATTCACTAAAGGAAAATCATTAATGAATCTAACCTTAGAATTACTTAAGGTAGGGATGAAAAGAAGTTCTCTTCTCTTATCTTCTCTTTACAACATTTAGTAACTAAATGTAGGTTCATTCAAACCAAATCAAATCATCAAATAAAAGTGAAAAATTAACTAAATCACTTAAAATGAAACCCACCCTCTAAATTGAATCCTTCACACTTAGAAAATTTCAACCTTAAAGCCTAGCTAAGACATGACACACAAGCCTTAAATGACACACACATTAGGCTAAGTCACCATTTGTAGCTCTATGTTAGAGATGCATGGTTTGATGCGATTTTATTTTGTGATATAATATTTTTAGAGATGTTAGAGTGTATGTGCATAGGCGGATGGTAGAGGCGATCTTAACCTAATCATATCTTCTATAGTGGATTGTGCTTAAGGAGCAATGTAATAAAAATATAAATTCTTTTGATGTTCATGTTGCTTATACCCCTAAGCATGATCTAAACTAGGACAGGTGGGTTTGGTTACCCATGTGTGTGCTAAGTCCAATTTATTCATATAATTGCTTGGGTTGTGTGATATGTTTAGCTAAATTTCTGTTTTGCAGGTTTAGTTAAATTTATCTTTCTCATTTTGATGTAATTTTTGCAATTAAGATTTGGAATGAATGTTATGGGGGATTAGGATGCACATTGGTCATAAGACCAAGTCTTATGTACCATGTGATGTATTTGGAGCAACCATATTCCAATCAAGCCAAAAGAAGAAAAGGAATGAAGAAAGAAAGAAATGAAGAAAGAAAGAAATGAAGAAAAGAAGAAATGAAGAAATAAGGAATGAATACCCCCATAACATAAATTCCATCTAAATTATAATTATTTATTTGTAATCCGGGTTGTATATGGGTAGAGCTAGGCTACCCTTTTTTTCGGGCTTATGCGGTGAAGCCCGACCACATCGGTCTTTTATTCTTTTGTGCCAAATTTATAAATTGATTGATGTTTTTTTTATGATTGGGCAATTAGGATGGCATGATTTCCTTAGTTTCTTTATTATTTGATGAATGGTTTGGATGTGATTAGGCTCTTAGGGAAAAATAAATTTTCTATCCAATTAATAAACTAAAAATTAAAATTAAATAACTCATAATCTCACATAAAGCTTAGGACATAAATCAAGATAATAAAAGATTTAGCAACCCCTTAGCTGGATGTTGTATGTCTCACATCATGCATAAAATATATTATTTCACTCTTGCTAATGGAGGGCTTCCACCTTTGCCAGAGAAAATGGCTTGACCTTTGAGAGCCATGGTGGAAACACACCTCATTCTTTTTCTAATTTTGGCCATAATTAATCTTCTATGAAATCCATAGTCAAATAAAAATATCTAATAATTAAAATAAAATTAACAAAATTTGCATTAGATTAAGTTATTACTCATACCCTTCATGATCTAGTCTCTTAGGGAGTGTGTTTAAGAATTTAGTCTCTTTTCTAAATAAACAACGACCTAGCTATCTTGTAAAGCATAAGACTTTCCTACATGTATTTAAAATCATAGGAGAAGTTAATTGGTTGCCACCCCCAAGCGGTTGTATGCCTAACAATCGGGCGGTTTATCCTCTATTGTGAAAGTAAACCATGTACCCATTTTTCTCCTTAGATTTAGGGCATGCCTTAGCCCTCTCCAAATCTCCCTAGATTTAAGATATGAGGTCGCTATTTTTCTTTGCGGGCAATAGGCATAAATCCTCGCCTCTTAGGCATTTCTACAATCTTGTGTTGTAGAATTGTATGTTCTAGATTTCTAATAAAATTTAATCCAAATAAATAATTCTCCTTAATTTCAAAAATATAAAACCTAACCATAAGATTATTTGGGATGCTCACTAAGTTTTCTAGTATCATGAGTATTCCCTACTCATGCCCCTTTCGTTTTAATAATAACTCCCTCTTTTTGATCAATCCCACTTGATTTTCCCAAAATAACCAATTTGTTGATAGTTTTATCTTTGAAATATTTTGAGACAATGATCATTTACCCAATCAAGAGTATTCTTAAAGAATCTCATTCTTATGATGTAATTAACTATGGGGATTGCCTCCATAGAACTTAACTTACCCGATTTAAAGTAAACCCTACTTTACTTTTTCATGTAATAAAAAGATCTCTGTACATTTGAAGACTCATTGTCCTAGGAATCATTATTAGGTGATCAGGTCCATTATATGATCTTTACTTCTATCTCTCAAGGTAGTACATCATTCCACAATATCATACTTGATCACCCTAATAAGTACATCTACGGATCTACATGGTGTCCTAACCCTCATCCCAAAAAAAAATAAACACCATAGTCATCTTTTGGTTACGCCTTATTTTTGGTCCCGAAAGTCAATGCAGACACGAATTTGACCATTGTTCTTTCTAACTAAGACAATGTTGGCATTCCAATCTGCATACTTCTCCTCGGATGAAGCTTGCTTGATTAGCTTCTTAGTTTCTAATTACCTATTCTTCAATCTCAATCTCATTCTCCTAGGAGTTTGCTTAATAGCATCTAGGTTTAATGGCAAGTTTATGAACTACATATTAGGGGATAAGCTAAGCATTTCAGAATACGTCCATGCAAAATAATCCCTGAATTCATAAAGTAGTAGTTTTAGCTCTTCAACTTTCACATTAGGTAGAAGGGAACTAACAAAAGTTAGACGGGGATCATCCTCAACTCTAGGTTGATTTTTTCTTAGTTCATCCATAGTAATCATTTGTCCACCATCTTGAGTTCTTCAAGTGCTTGGCTTTTACTTCTTCATTGTTTGTAAGAAGAATTTCATAGATCATCTTCTTCATCACTATTAATTTGACTTCTATTACATTATAACAAACTTTATTTTGATGAAATTTGTGGATGAACTCAAGAACTTTAGTGATAAACTTATTCTTCATGTTTCTTTGAGGACTTCTTTGGCTTCACATCTTGTTAAAGATTCAATATGAATTTCAAGCTATGCACCATTCTTCGCAATTTCTATGGATAGTATATTAGTATTCTTATTGGCACTATCTCATCAAAATTTTCATGTTGAGTAGGCGATCAAAATTGCGGTCAGATACTTTATATTTATAAAATAGAGTTACTATTCTACCACTCACTCAATGGTGAAACATAGAATGTTATCAATTCTTCAATGTTATGAATTTCTAGTGGAGATTTCTTTGAAGTACTTGAGGGATGGTATAATTTTGAAGAGTCCTCTACCACTAAAATGAGTTATCCTTCTTAATGTGATCACCTGAACTCTATTTCCATAAGTAGATTCAAAATCATAGTTAGAAATAGAGTCACTTATTTCATACTTTTTCTTTCTTGAAAGTTTATAAGTTCTCTTAGGTTTGATAGAAATATTTTCTTATTCTTGTGTGTCACTTCCATGTGAGGAACTTATCTTCTTGATTTGTGTAAAATCAAGTGCTTTAGGGAGAGTCGGCATTGCCTTCTATTTCTTTTGCTTATGCTCTTTCACCTTATGAAGTTGCTTTTAGTTCTTGAAGTGGATGCTACCTCAAGGCTTTGTTGGCTTAGGCTCTTTGGATAAAATATTTTGAATCTTTATAAATCTTTGCTTCATGGATGGATAATGGTTGTAGGTTACCAAGAATTCTAAACTCTTTTCCATCTTTTAGGTACTATATACACTAATGCATAGTTGACGGGACCATACCATACTCATGCAGCCATGGTCGACCCAAGAGAGCTCTAAAAGATGTATCGATCGATTACATGAAACTTGTATACAAATCTAAAAACTTGAGTGGGAGAATAAAAGAACGTGGTTTTCACCTTTCTCATTGAAACCATGAACAATGAACTTATCCCTCCCAAGATGTTGGATATCAAGTGATAATCCTCTTAATACTTTTATACTCATAAGATTGATAGAACGGATCAATTAGTATTTGGCTGATCAGGATGTCATCACTGAGGTAACATATAGAGGATGGTTGTGATATGCTATTCTCAACATAAGATCTTTTTCAGAAAATATAACTACTGGGAGATCTTGAGTTAGTAATGATTCAGTCATACATTTTTTTGGCAAAGTAAGCTTCATAACTCTCTCGGATCTCTGAGGGCCTGTATCAAAGTTTCTCAGGTCTTTTGACATTAAGAGAGCCTCATACACACTCAGTTGTGCAGGGATCTTTCTCAGATGTGATAGAATATTATAATCTATCTTTTCACTTGATTTAGGCTTTATTCTAGGATTTTTAGGAATGATATCTTCATTGACTTCGATTTGTTTGACTTTATCTTTATTTGAATTCCCCTTCTTTGATGATGGTGGTAAGACTTTACCACTTCTCAATTGAACTTGAATCACCTTGTCTTGCTCAAATTCTTCTAAAGAGGTAGTTTCTTCAAATTCACTTCTTATTCTGGAGGATTGACTAAAAGGGCTAGACTTATTTTTTAACTTTATAAATTTCATACGTGATGATATCGATGAGTTCGACTCTTTTCCATCGGAAAACATAAATCTTCATCTGAACTATTATCCTTTTGATGAGTCATTAAACAAAATTTAGATGTTAACTCCTTAGTCTTTTCTTGCATTCCTGATAAAAATTTTGATGGGTTGGCCGAGTCTATCTGACTACCCTGGACATTTTGGTGAATGATTTGAAGAACATCTGATATCACATAAATGATTTGACATGTCTCTATTGGACAAGATTCACCATTATCTTCTACATCCGATTCAATAATATGAAGTTTAGGCATAAAGTCTGCAAGCCTAAAGGGTTGTCTTGTCGGCTAGTGATACTCCTCTAAATTATTAATAATCTTTTGAGTTATAGTCTTCTTCTTCTTTCTCTTCTTCTTAGTTGTCTTCTTTGATTTATGAGGCCTATTTAGTAGACTGCTTCTCATGTTGTGATGAAGTAACCTTATCAAAATGCCAGAAGCCAAAATACTTGGTTTAGGCATCTCTTTTAAGTCCAATATAGGTTCAAGTGGTGATTTCCAACACTAGGGACACCTTTTAGTTGCTTCAACATTTTATGGTCTTCTTGGTTTCCCATTCTTCATCAACTAATTTTTTCATCTTTTATTTAATGGATGATACGTAAGGGACATAATCATCCATGTACACTCTCTTTCAAGTTGACTAGAACACTGTCAGATAATGTAAATTCACCTCATCGATACTTCCTTTCTATCCTATCTTTGAAGACATAATAATCTTCAATATGATGGCTGATCATCCGATGATAAGAACAATAATTTGGATTATTGACTTGATCAGCTTCTTTAGGCCGTTTAATTTTGTAATTGTAGAATGCTTATCAAAATAATTTATTGTCCCTTCTAAAGGAATATGCTTTGTTCACCTTTTCCTTAAGAGATGACTGCATTCACTAACCATCTCTTGTTGCTTATTTTGGACTCTCTTCACCACTTGGAAAAGTCTGAGGTTTATCATTGCCTCCCAATACTAATTTTGGCTGTAAATTAGAATGGACAATCTTCTTTCCATTATTGTCATTGCACATTAGCTATTTTCCTTTATCTACATTATAGATTACTCATTTTCACCACTTGAGCTATAGAAGCATCATTAGTTTCATTTCTTGAATCGAAGGTTTCTTTGATTTATCTATATAGATTTTAGACTTAGGGCAATTTAGCTTTTTAAATTTGGCCACCCTATCAAGCAAGTCATTGAATATGTAATTGATGTCATACATAAAAATGGTGTCATTTTATCATCCATATTGTCCCATTAATAGTTGGATCACATGTTCTTTCTCCAATTATTATTCACATTTCATGCTTAGGTTACACCAACGAGTTATAAATTTTATCACTGACTCATCTTTTTTTTTAACAAGGCAAGGTTAGCGATTGTTATCTTTATGGTTGCACTAGCAAACCTTTTCACAAACATTGTCTCTATCTCAGTGAAGGTTTTGATCAGATCATTCAGCAATTTTGTGTGCAATTTGAAAGCAGTTGAGACCAGGCTGCTAACAAACTAGCAGAAGAGTAGTGCATCATTCCCTCCAATGTTACCACAAGTAGCCTTGAATTGGGCTAGATGCTATTTTGGATTACCATACCCCCTGAAAATATTAAATTTTGATACTGAGTAACCTTTTGGGTATGACACTTGATCATATTCAACTGGTAAAGGTGACCCTTACTCACCAACTTTTAGCCTAAAACTATACCTTTATCTTTTATTAATTATTATTTCCAATTGATTAGTTGTTCGTGCATTAGCCACATTTTAATTATAGGTTGAAGAGTTAGATTGACTTCACTCCTCCCTTGACATATCATGTACGTGGAGCTTGCGATCGGAATCGGTGGTATAGGTTGTATTATTAGCTACTTGATTAGATGAAATAGGTTCTACATTTGATGTGATATTCTTCTGCAACATGCCCATCATGATATTCATTTGTACCATCATGTCATTCATCTTGGTACCAAGCTATGCAATTTCTTTATCTTTGACTTCCTTTTGACACTGCATTTCTCTTTGCTCTCTAGCTAGCGCCACAACATCAATCAATATAGGCTCTTCTTCTTCCTCTATTTCTTTTTATTGTTCTACTCTCTACTCATCTTTAGGGGAAAAACTTGACTGTCCTTCTCCTTGTGCATTTACAGGGATAGCTATTGTTTGGGCTGAATGACAACACTCACTGTAAAAGCATATACCAGGCTGATCATTTCTTGGTTCAACCACATAAACTGCTTCAACTCTCATAACTTCATTTTCATTTTGATCTTCTTCTTCTTCCTCTTTAGCAGAGATTTAAGATCCATCTTCTACTTGCTTCTGTGAAGGCTCTTCTTCATAAACATCGAATTCATATTCAGGTTCCCTGGATCCATATTGTTGTTGATGGTACCAAGCAAAAATTTCATCTATATCCCTGACCATATAGACGACTTCCACTTCCATAATGTCCTTTTCATCATCTTCTTTTTACACATGAATTTCTAATCGACGTTTCTAGTGGATCTCTAGTTTAGTGTACTGAACAAACACTTCTTCTATTAAAGGACTACGATCAATGTCAACCTTCTCTTGTGGGGGGTGAATCTGATTGATGATAGGATCCCTTAGAGGATTCTCCAAGTGTCAAATCATGTCTTTTATCGTGATATCCCTTCTTAGGTATCCACTTATGATGAGTTTTTTTTGAGGTGGAATTTTTTGAATATGTGCATTAGATGTCACACCTCTTTCTTTCTTCAAGATTTCATTCCTTGGCCTCCATACCTGCTTACCCTTTCGTTGGGACCTTTCGGTAGTGAATTCTTGGACACGCAATCCAAGTGTCACGCTCTGATGCTCACCATGCAAAGCATACTTGGCTCAATGACTAGTTATTATAAGAGATGGAAACCTCTTTGGTGAGGCTTCAGTATTTCCAATCATTGTGGGCCTTTGAAACTTTCTTTTCATTAAGCCTCTGTCCTTAGCTACTTTAAGGACATTGTGTATTCTAGCGGACAGTGTTTCAAGTTATCTCCTCTGCGGTGGTGGATGTTGTTGTTGTTAAGTCTAGAAAGACTGCTTCACCTCACCAGTAGGGCTATTATTTTTTACCCATTTTAGATTATCAAAATTGTTATGGGTAGGAAAACTCACTTATGGTGGTAATATTATTTGTTCACTTGGTCGTTCAAGTAGGATCTGCTAAGCTCCCAACTCAATATTTCTTCTTCTTCTTTGTCTTTTGGTTAATTTGCTTCCTAATGAGGAAGCTTCATAATCATGTTTTCCTAGTACGAAAGGTTTAATCGACGAAGCAATTGTACCATGAGGCATCAAAGATACAGTATGCCCAATGATGGTTCTCTTCATTACAGGGGCTTCAGATTGACCTAGTATTTCAAAAATTGAAGTTCTCTGTCGGGAGAACTCCTTAATAGTGGTTGATTGCTGAGTTTGTTGGCGAGCATGATGAGTATGAGCTTCAGTAAACTAAGGCCTTCTAGCATGGCCTCAGACGAGTGCACCACGGGCGGGTACTTCAAGAGTTGCAGCTATAATAGCAGAGAAATTCAAGTTACCAAATTGAATGGTAGCTCTAACATCTCATGTGTTGATGAACCACGTCCTAACTAAATAGTGAAAGGAGTGCTCTATAGATCCATTCTGCAAAAGTGAAAGATGGAGATTAGTAATTAGTAATTATTATTTTACCCCATACTTTCAAAATGTAGAGGTACTACGGAATAAAATAATAGTATAATAAAGATATATTCTATAAAATAATTCATTCGACATAGAGCCTCATATATAAATAATTCAAATTTATTACACATTTAAATAACCATTTTTTGTTTTGAATTTTCAAATATTTTGTTGCTACTATATCAATGATATGACTAAAAGATGAAAGAGAATCTCCCCGGTCGTATAAATCTGGGCACCAAAAATTCATCACAACCTCTGAATGAAGAGAGTATGATTTAAAGTGTCAATATAATTTTCAGAAGGTAGATGGAATAGTAGATAAGACACTACCTAGATATTTTGCCCTCATTTTGTGAGGACTTTAGATTTGGTTCCAGGTTTCCTCTAGGCATAAGCCCTTATAGTTAATTATCCCTCTCAATAAGTGAGAGAGAACTTTTGATTAAAGTTAGTCAATATATATCACTGAATGTGTAGCGTATAAGAAGATCATGTGAAGTTTAAAATTTAGAATTTATGAAATTCATCATTTTAAATTAAAGCGGATGGTTGGGAGAATGATGACGTGCTTGATCTAGATCCCATAGCTTTGTCATCCCAGGCTATCGCGGTCTCTAGTCTATTTAGTCAGATGAGGTAGTCGACCCAACCTGATTGAAGGATCCTTATCAGCAACACATGGGTTACGTCATCCAAGAAATCCTTGTACACTTGGGGTGGTGTTTTTCTAAGGAGACAGGCTTAAGTCTACCTTAGCTAATGAGGAGATTTTTTGCCCTATCACCCCTATGATTCATAACTCAAAGGCGAGCCATTGGGGAGCATATGGTCTACGGTCATGATCGTAATATAATGGTTCCATTTGGCGAATCACCGTCGAGGACTCATAACTACATCATATGTATCTAGCCTACTGCCAAGCGTGAGGACATGGCCAATGCCCCACCGCCTGAGATTGAGAGTGAATATAGAATACTTGATTTGACATTAGTCATTTGTGAGCTAGAGTTTTCTTAATTTGTCACCATAAACTATTGTGGAAGGTGGATTGGGTTAGATTTTGCTTTAAGTTTTAGAGATTGAATTTCATTTAAACATTTATATAATGACATTTGAATTCACATTTGATTTGACACTTAATTTGAGTTAGTTTAATTTTAAATTAAAATAACATTTTTTTTTATGGAAGTATTTCCTCTAGTTGAAATCACCATTCAATACAGCCATCATCGGAGTAGATGTATTGTTTAAGATCATGTCGACTCTATTAGTTTAATAATAGAGAATCACATCTACTGTCATGATAGAATTAACTTCTCATATGTTTCACTAAGTTGAATTTCTTATAATATTATTATTGGATTTTTAGGTTTTGTTAACAGGAACCCGATACTAAGACCAAATTGAGAAAAAACCCACGCAACATCCTCAGACACTAAATTTAAGCATCTGCCATAGTGTCGGGGCCCATGCGGATATTTTTTAAGAATACTTGCATAATTTTCATTGAATTTTGAGTTTTAATCCTACTTCATAATATGTGCAAGAGTTTAATTTTAATTAATGTCTTTATTTGCTTAATGATGTATGAATGATGGCATATATTTCAACTTTATATTTCCAATTCAAAATATTGCAGCTTCACTTATATTTAATTTTATAGCAAAATAAAAAGGCTCTTTAGCTTATGCACAATGATAAAATTTTACATCTCTATTAATCATCATGTTCAACTTTCATTCTCACCTATAAACAAGCTATTATACCTTTTTTTAACTTAGCTTATTAAATATAAGCCTTGTTGCTTAATTCACGCTTGAATTGCATTTGTATTTGAATGTTAGCTCTCAAGCTTAATATAAGTGTCTTGTGACTTTGATTATACATCCAATTAGATTTTCACTTAGATCATTTAAAGTGACATATTGTAAGAATTATATTCCTGATTATTGATTATGTATCAAATTCTTTATATGTCTCACTTAAACTTTCTCGATACTTCTCAACTTGCTTAGTGTGAATTAAACCGTAATTCATTTGTTAATCGAGCAGCTTTGTAATTCTTGTTATTGTTCAATAATTTGATATTTGGAATAATCAATGATAAATCTTGTTCATGTTAGCTGATGAAATATCGAAATTTAGATTTTCTCATAGGTAAGTTATCGAATTTCATATTTGTTCTCCAAGCTTAATTGTGTTTAATTTAAATCACTTTTAATAAGTTATACTAATTTCAGTGTTTATTGCTTTAACCATATTCATATTTATTAGTTAGCGTCGTAGTCACATCCATATTCATGTAAGAGCTATTAAATCTAATCTGGATTTATTATTAACTTTACATCAAATTTAATATTTATTTAAAAGACACTAAACTTCGTATTTATCATGAGTCCCTTGTGAGTTTATTATCAGCCTCCTCAAGCTTCACTTGCATTTGACTTGAATATCCTCATTTGTTTCAACATATAATGCAATACACTCAAGCATTCATTTGATGGTAAACTAAGTGAATGGAGCCCATTTTTACTTGATTCACTTTATATGGTATTAGTATTTATTAAGCTCCTTCAAATTTAATTATAAATTCATCATTTTAGAACTTTATATTTTATATTTAACTTAATGTTAAGTCATTCTCTTTTTTGTTTGTTAAGTCCAAAAAATTTGACTATGACAAAGATTCCAAAGACGGGGGTCGATATTACGCTTTTGAGGTCTTCCGCCACACCACGATGACAGCTGTTTTGCAACATATTGGTCAATTTCTATCTCGTCACACCCTGATAAACGTGAAGAGGTCTTCAAACCTGCATAAAGAAACACTAGCATATATACTTATATTCACATATTTCTTTATACATCTACCACCAACTACAAAGATAAATCTTGGCATCTAAACTCAATCATATAATAAGTTTGCTGGAGTGGTAAATTCAAAGGAAGGAAGGGAATGAAAAAAAGCCGAAGATCGAGAGAGGAACTCGCCTGATGATAGTGTTCCTTCTCAACTGTGGCAAAAGGAAAGGTCGGAAGAGTAATTCAGTGGCTATGCGCTCGATTAGAGGAGGAATCGAGAAGGTATACTGAGAGGAACCCGCCTGATGATGGAGTTGACTCTCGGCTACCCTCGCTTATAAAAAGAGTAGGTCGGCTAAGGATGAATTCGGCAAAGGGGAAGTTCGGCCAAGGAAGGTTTGGCCAAGGGAGGTTCAAGAGGGAAAGGGAGAACAGGAGTTTGGTTTGAAGCAAATCAATCTATGTGGTTTGAGTGGAGACGAATGGGAAAGCTCTCAATTTCCTAAAGGCAATTTTTTTAAATTAAGTATGGTTAGAATCTGAATTAGGTAATTAAGTACGGTCAAATAAAAATTTAAAAATAGGTATAACCATTAGTGACTGAGAGCTTCGATGACGTATGAGTTGCCATCGTTGAAATGAGGCAAATGGCCTTTAATAATGGTTTAAATAATTAATTATTCTTTCCTTAATGTATATAAATGTAAGGTGATTGTCGATTGAAGATCTAAAAGTCAATGTTTGAATCACTGCATTTAAATTCTGTTTTTTGGAAAATAAATTTCTGAATTTCCTTTTAATAAGATAAATATTATTACTCGAATGCGATTTACTAATATTTTTAATTATATATATAAATATATAACTTAAAAATATTTATATAATTTAAATAGATAAATAACTAAATAAATTTATATATATATATATATATATATATATATATATATATATATATATATATATATATATATATATATATATATATATATATATATATATATATAATTACTTTATTTATATAATTTATAAAATATTTATATAATTTATTCCTTTCTTTATTTATTTATTAAAATTTATTTATTTATATATTTTAAATATTTTTATATTATATATTAATAAAAATTAATAAAAATTATATATTTTAAATAATTATATTAATTAATAAAAAAATATTAAATAAATTTATAAATTTATATATATAATTAAAAATATTTTTAAATTATATATTTAATTATATATATATAAATAAATAAATTAATAACTAAATATATAAATATTTAGTTATTAAATATTTTATAAAAATATTTTTAAATTATATATTTTAAATATTTTAAATAATTATATTAATTAAAAAAATTAATAAAAATAAAACCTCCTCTTTTGGGTGATATTATATTTAAAAATAATCCCTAGTATATAATAGTTTTAAATAATAATAGTTTTAAATAATAATAGTTTTAAAATATAGATATAATTATAAATATTTATAAAGCTATTGAAATAGTTAACTATTTCACTCAATTTTAATGAATGAAAAATAATTATTTATTTTCAAATATAATAAAAAATAAATCGCATTTCAGTAATAATATTTATCTTATTAAAAAGAAATTCAAAAATTTATTTTCCAAAAAACAGAATATAAATACAATGAGCGTGATTCGAACACGTGACTTTTAAATCTTCAATTTGACAATCTGCCAACTGAGCTATCAATTTTTAACATTAAAAAAGAATAATTAATTATTTAAACCATTATTAAAGGCAAGTCGCCCAATTAGTGGGCGACTTGCTCATTTGAAGGCAAGTCACCTTATTTTAACGTGGCATCGACGTGGCTCATAAATCGCCCACTAATTGGGCGACTATACCTATTCTTAAATTTTTGTTTGACCGTACTTAATTATCTAATTCAGATTCTAATCATACTTAATTTAAAAAATTTGCCTTTCCTAAATGAGAAGTGGAGGAGGAAGGATTTTCGGCCAAGGGAGGTTCAAGAGGGAAAGGGAGAAACAACCGAAGGAGGAGGGAGGGGAATAGGAAAATGGAAAGAGGAAAGCTTATGGTTCCTTTGTTGGACTCAGTTCATCCAATCCAAGGGAGAAACGATTGGAGGAGGAGGGAGGGGAATAGGAAAATGGAAAGAGGAAAGCTTACGGTTTGAAGCAACGAAGGAACGAGCCCTTCTATTTTAAGGATCAAGAGCAGAGTTCTTAGGAGGGAACGATTGAAGAAAGTCGAACGAGACATGGAGGAGTGGCTTCGCTTGCGGGTTACATGCGAAGGGAGAGAACCGAGAGGAAGGGATCGAGTCAAACGAGGGAGATCGAAATATTATGAGTCCGCAGACGTAGCTTCGCGACTCCAATCTACGGACACCGTCCCCCTGATTTTTCCCACCGATTAACTGAGAGCAGATAACTGACGGCTTTCCCCGGCGACCCCGTCGATGTTAATATTACCAAAATACATTTCCTACCCCACCGCCTGCTAGCGCCTCTTTCAAAAGCGGAGAAGAAGAACGAGAAACATTACACGCTCGACATTCCTCGTCATAAGGATTTTTTCGCCTTAGCTCTCGACGATCGTCCGACGCCGCCGCTGGTATATAGCAAATCATAAATTGAGGTATTCTAGGTGACTACATGAGGTATTTACATGCATTCAACTTGAATGAATTTAGGGTTTACTTCTTCTCGATATAGTGAAAGATTGGCTATTTTTATATGTTATTTTGTATCGACTATCGTACCTCTTTGAGGGTACACCATTTTGACCCTTTTTTCCCTTTTTTTTGCCAACCCATATGAATAGAACATTGCATAGGAAGCATTCGATGGTAGTTTGGGTGGTTTTGTGGTTTAGTTCATGCCTCTACCTCTTTGGAGGGTACAGACCATTTTTGACCTTTTTTTCCCATTTTTTTTGCCAACCGCTTATGATTATGTTTAGAACATTGCAAAGGAAGCATTTGATGGCAGTTTGGGTGGTTTTGGGTGGGTATTTGCATCACCTCGTACCTCTTGGTCATACCATTTTGATCTTTTTTTTGAGTTTTTTCCAACTCCTTATGATTACGTGTAGGGCATTGCAAAGGAAGCATTTGATGGCAGTTTGGGTGGTTTTGGGTGGGTATTTTGCATTTGTATCCTGTGTACCTCTTTGGAGGGTACAGACCATTTTTGACCCTTTTTTCCCATTTTTTTTGCCAACTACATATGATTATGTTTAGAACATTGCAAAGGAAGCATTTGATGGCAGTTTGGGTGGTTTCTGGGTGGTTTAGTGCATCTGTACCCTGTGTACCTCTTTGGAGGGTACAGACCTCTTTTGACCTTTTTTTATAGTTTTTCCTGGCCAACTCCTTATGATTATGTATAGAGCATTATAATGGAAGCATTTGATGGCAGTTTGGGTGGTTTTGGGTGGGTATTTTGCATTTGTACCCTGTGTACCTCTTTGGAGGCTGAATTTTGACCATTTTTCCCATTTTTTTGCCAACTACATATGATTATGTTTAGAACATTGCAAAGGAAGCATTTGATGGCGGTTTGGGTGGTTTAGGTGGTTTAGTGCATCTGTGTACCTCTTTGGAGGGTACAGACCTCTTTTGATCTTTTTTAGTTTTTCTGGCCAACTCCTTATGATTATGTATAGAGCATTATAATGGAAGCATTTGATGGCGGTTGGGTGGTTTTGGGTGGTATTTTGCATTTGTACCACAGTACCTCTTTGGAGTGGACCATTTTGACCCTTTTTTCCCATTTTTTTTGCCAACTACATATGATTATGTTTAGAACATTGCAAAGGAAGCATTTGATGGCAGTTTGGGTGGTTTTCGGGTGGTTTAGTGCATCTGTACCCTGTGTACCTCTTTGGAGGGTACAGACCTCTTTTGACCTTTTTTGACAGTTTTTCCTGGCCAACTCCTTATGATTATGTATAGAGCATTATAATGGAAGCATTTGATGGCAGTTTGGGTGGTTTTGGGTGGGTATTTTGCATTTGTATCCTATGTACCTCTTTGGAGGGTACAGACCATTTTTGACCCTTTTTTCCCATTTTTTTTTTGCCAACTACATATGATTATGTTTAGAACATTGCAAAGGAAGCATTTGATGGCAGTTTGGGTGGTTTCTGGGTGGTTTAGTGCATCGTACCCTCGTACCTCTTGGAGGTACTGGACCATTTTGATCTTTTTTTGCAGTTTTTTTTTCCAACTCCTTATGATTACGTGTAGGGCATTGCAAAGGAAGCATTTGATGGCAATTTGGGTGGTTTTGGGTGGGTATTTTGCATTTGTACCCACACCTCTTTGAGGGTACTGGACCATTTTGACCATTTTTTCCCATTTTTTTTGCCAACTACATATGATTATGTTTAGAACATTACAAAGGAAGCATTTGATGGCAGTTTGGGTGGTTTCTGGGTGGTTTAGTGCATCTGTACCCTATGTACCTCTTTGGAGGGTACAGACCTCTTTTGATCTTTTTTTTACAGTTTTTTCTGGCCAACTCCTTATGATTATGTATAGAGCATTATAATGGAAGCATTTGATGGCATTTTGGGTGGGTATTTTGCATTTGTACCCTGTGTACCTCTTTGGAGGTCATTTTGACCCTTTTTCCCATTTTTTTTTTTAACAACATATGATTATGTTTAGAACATTACAAAGGAAGCATTTGATGGCTTGGGTGGTTTGGTGGTTTAGTGTATCACACCTGTGTACCTCTTTGGAGGGTACAGACCTCTTTTGACCTTTTTTTACAGTTTTTTCTGGCCAACTCCTTATGATTATGTATAGAGCATTATAATGGAAGTATTTGATGGCAGTTTGGGTGGTTTTGGGTGGGTATTTTGCATTTGTACCGTAATCTTTGGAGGTCTGAGACCATTTTGACCCTTTTTCCCCGCCAACTACATATGATTATGTTTAGAACATTGCAAAGGAAGCATTTGATGGTTTGGGTGGTTTAGTGCATCAGTACTGTGTACCTCTTTGGAGGGTACATACCATTTTTGACCTTTTTTTCCTTTTTTTTGGCCAACTCCTTATGATTATGTATAGAGCATTATAATGGAAGCATTTGATGGCAGTTTGAGTGGTTTTGGGTGGGTATTTTGCATTTGTACCACATGTACCTCTTTGGAGAATCTGGACCATTTTGACCCTTTTTTTTTTTTTGCCAACTACATATGATTATGTTTAGAACATTGCAAAGGAAGCATTTGATGGCAGTTTGGGTGGTTTATGTGGTTTAGTGCATGTACCACAAACCTCTTTGGAGAATCTGAGACCTCTTTTGATCTTTTTTATAGTTTTTTTTGCCAACTCCTTATGATTATGTATAGAGAATTATAATGGAAGCATTTGATGGCAGTTTGGGTGGTTTTGGGTGGGTATTTTGCATTTGTACCACTGTACCTCTTTGGAGGAATTCTGAATTTTTGACCATTTTTCCCATTTTTTTGCCAACTACATATGATTATGTTTAGAACATTGCAAAGGAAGCATTTGATGGCGGTTTGGGTTTGGGTGGTTTAGTGCATGTCACCTGTACCTCTTTGGAGGACCTCTTTGATCTTTTTTTTATAGTTTTTCCTGGCCAACTCCTTATGATTATGTATAGAGCATTATAATGGAAGCATTTGATGGCAGTTTGGGTGGTTTTGGGTGGGTATTTTGCATTTGTACCCTGTGTACCTCTTTGGAGGTAGACCATTTTTGACCCTTTTTTCCCATTTTTTTTATGATTATGTTTAGAACATTGCAAAGGAAGCATTTGATGGCGGTTTGGGTGGTTTTAGTTTAGTGCATCGTAGTGTACCTCTTTGGAGAATTCTGAGACCTCTTTTGACCTTTTTTTTTTTTTGCCAACTCCTTATGATTATGTATAGAGCATTATAATGGAAGCATTTGATGGCAGTTTGGGTGGTTTCTGGGTGGTTTCTGGGTGGTTTAGTATCACTGTGTGTACCTCTTTGGAGGGTATAGACCTCTTTTGACCCTTTTTTCTAGGTTTTTTTTTGCCAACTCCTTATGATTATGTATAGAGCATTATAATGGAAGCATTTGATGGCAGTTTGGGTGGTTTTAGGTGGGTATTTTGCATTTGTACCCCGTGTACCTCTTTGGAGTCAGACCTCTTTTGACCATTTTACTTTTTTGAAGTTAACCATGGGGAAAAGGATAACTTTGAGCCTACCACCTGAGAAATGTGTTCGATAATATTATGACGCTTTGATGAAGCCACCGACATTTTAAAGAAGCTTCATCTCCATCAATTCATTGACTCCACGACATCAAGCAAGACTTCGCCATTACATCGATCTGTCTCTTGGGACATAAAAGCAAGCTTTTTGGGCGTACATTCCTTTCACCTAATGAAGTTGCATTGATGATAGGGATGCCAAACAGGGAGAAGGTTGTATGGTGAAATCCCGTTGTTCACCATCGACTACAAGAGCCGACTTGAGAATTGATGGCTCGCCCGCAAAGACAGCAGGTTGTATATACGTTTTCTTCTGTCAAATCTATTTTTTGTATATCACAATTACAGGGTGGCATCAGAATTGATTGCTTACGCCGATGATATAGATAGATTTGCTGAGTACAACTGGGCAGATGCCATTTGGGACTTCCTAGTCTCCCAATTTGATGTTATTGCATCAAAGATTCAGACCCAGAGGGCAGCTGGCTACATGAGTGGATTTGTCACTCTTCTGATGGTATGTTTTATATCTCCATTAATGTGAAATATAATGTCTTGAAGTTCTTAATATATTCATTGTAGATATGGGTGGTAACATAATGCATCATAAGCCCATCATCGCAAAGCCACGTACGCGATGGGCTAAAATAGAGTTCCAAAAATGCTTTCCGGGAGGATGTGACATATAATAATATCACTTAGTTCAAATAAGAATGTATCCATTTATGTTTGTATGTCTTCAAAATTTTACCACAGCACGCCTTTCATTCGAGGACTTATTGGAAGAATTGGCTCCTTCATGAGTCCCCAACAATCCACATGTGGAACCCGATAGTTTTTAAGTCCAATTAAGCCCCACCGACTCTCCCTATATCTCTCCTGATATATTCTCCCCGCCAGTGTCTACCCACTCCCCCCACTCACATGGAGAGATGTGATGAAAGGACAGAGAGTATCATCTAAAATAATTGAGAGGTTGGATGGGTTTTTTTTTGGTCGAGATGTCTATCCGTCTACCACCCCAAATGCGGAGGTTCACTGGGAGAAATCTCAAGAGAGGAGCTTCATGGTAGAGTTCCGAAGAATTACAGAGGAACAGAGACTCAGGGAGTGGATACAAAGGGGTGGAATGACCGAGAGGTTCTGTACACCACATGACGATGCTCAAACCAGAATTGGCGATTGGCTGGTGTTAAAGCTCAGATAAGAAAGAGGAAAATTGTTACTTTCCCTTTCACACACTTAGGAAGTCTCGAGCAAGAACAAATGATGTGGTGGCCTCCAATGAGCCGACGAGGTATTAAGATACTTTCCTTTAAATTTGAAATAATAGAAATAGTCTTTAACTAAGTTTTTGTATAGGTTAGCAGATGATGCAATAAAGGTCGATGACCTTGACTCGTTGTGGTGGAGGAGCATCAGAGGTATTAAGTTACTTTTTAAATTGGAAATAATAGAAATAGTCTTTCACTAAATTTTTGTATAGGTTAGCAAGATAATGCAATAAAGGTCGATGACTCCATCGTTGTGGTGGAGGAGCATCGAGAGGTATTAAGTTACTTTCTTTTAAATTGGAAATAATAGAAATAGTCTTTCACTAAATTTTTGTATAGGTTGCAGATGATGCAATAAAGGTCGATGACCACAGTCGCATCTTGTTGTGGTGGAGGAGCATCAGACCGAGATATTAATAATCTCCTCGATCCAAAGTCATATTTATTTCTCCATCATCACTAAATTGTTTTATAGGTTAGCAAAGATGAGCCAATAGAGGTCGATGACCCTGACCGCCATCATTGTGGTGGTGGAGGAGCATCGAGGTATGCATCATATCGAGATCGAGGATTTATTCATAGTGAATGTATCTCTTCATCGCTAGCTTTTGTCATCGAATCGCTGCGCATCGAGGCACTTCATGTTGTTGAGTTCTCATCCATATTTTGCCTGCGAATGCTCGATCTTATTGACACATCGTGCTCGGTCGACAAGTAAGTCAAGCCTCACGTCCTTCAAAAAAATAACCTACTTCGTGATCACTTTAAAATATTTATTAATGCGGGTGATACATTCATGGGAATATCATTATTGCACGCGAGGCGATCGATGAGTTGCTGACGGATCAATATCTCTCAGATGCACACATTGATGCCTTCGCCTTCCTACTAGCCGAGAAATGCTCGCTCTGCCCGGGACTGTATGAACCATATTTGTACATTTCATGCTTGCATTGGGTATGTTACCCCGCATGAATGTTCGGTATTACGATTCAGTTCTTGTTTGCTTAGATGAAAGCTGTAATGTGTAATCGTTCTCTTCTTTCTACTGCAGAGTTATGCCAGGTACGGCCTGAAGATGGAAAGCAAGATGTTCATCCAAAGATATCATCCTGACGGTGAAGTTAATCTTAATGCCAGTTATAGATAATCAGCACTGGACACTCTTGGTTGGACATATTAAATCAGAGGCCTGGTATTTTTATGACTCATTGCCCAAACCAACCCATAAGAGCATTCTTCCTGAGATTGTAAGAACTATTTTCAAATCTAGTTCATCTTAACCTTTTTTTCCTAATCCAACTTATTGAAATTTTTTTATGCTATTTAGATCAAATTACTTGTTGAAGATGTCGGCGTGCTTTTGAAAATCCAAGGAAATGGCCAATCGACATAGTGAGTGGGATACCACCAAGAAAATAGTGTCGATCATGAATGTTTGTTCCGCAAATACATGGAAGCAAAGAATCAAACCTCCAGATGGGTAACCAGGATTGGCCAAAGATAATGAATATATTTAGTCGAGGCTACGCTACAAAATCCCGTGAAGTGAGAACAATATTATTTTGTCTGATATAGGATTTTGTTTAATACATCTGTTAGGTGGCTTTGAAGACTGAGCTATTTTTTTTTTTTTGAGGTGCATGACACTGGATGATATTTTACTTTGTTTAACTTATCCTCTCTCATCTCATATAGTTGAAGTGCATGGTCCGATGATATTTTATCGCTTTGAAGACTCAGGAAGTGCATGCATGACGAAGCTCCCAAAGCTAATTCCAATAAAGATTGATTTCCCGCATAGTGTGATTCTGCATTGTATATTTTCCCCCGTTATGGACCATTTCCATGTCATGAATAGTGATTCTGCAGTGTATATTTTCACATATGATACGGATCTAGTTGTATTTGATAGTGATGATTGATAATTCCTGGTTATGAGATGGATCTATAAAAAATAACTTTTCATAATAAATGTTTAGGTTTTTCGCTACCAAATGGCTCATTGTTTGTTTTATGATTAATGATATATATATCTTTAGTTGATTTGCGGTAGTTATATGTGATGATTTAATCAAGTAGTGTGGTTTGTTGCTATATATTTTTATATTTACAGAGGTAAATGTTGATTAGTAATTCTATTTACTTAGATTATTGCTTAGTTGTGCTTAACATGTCATACTTTTTCTCACTTTGAACATACTTATGAGCGAATTTATGCTTTGTCAATTTAGAGGCTTAATTTATTGATTGAGTATTTATAATGATTATAATATATCCTCAGATCAAAATGGTCTCAGTTCAAGAGGTACAGATGTATACACTAAACCACCCGAACCACCCAACTACTATAATGCATATGCAATGTTCTAATAATAAGGAGTTGGCAAAAAAAAAAAAGGGTAAAATGGTATGTACCTCCAAAGAGGTACATGAGATGCACTAAACCATAATCACCCAAGCATCAAATGATTCTATGCAATGTCCTAAACCTAATCATAAGGAGTTGGCCAAAAAAGGGAAAAAGGGTCAAAAGAGGTCCAGATTCTCCAAAGAACACATGATGCAAAACCACCAAACCATCGACATCAAATGATTCCTATGCAATGTCTAAACCTAATCATAAGGAGTTCAAAAAAAAGGGAAAAATGGTCAAAAATGGTCTCATTCCAAAGATTAAGTGATGATGAACTAAACCATAAACCACCCAAAATGCCATCAAATGCTTCCTATAATGTTCTAAACATAATCATATGGAGTTGTAAAAATAAAAGGAAAAAAAGGGTCAAAATGGTCTGACCTCCAAAGAAGTACAGGTATGATGCACTAAACCACTAATCAGCTTACATCAAATGATTTATCAATGTTCTAAACATAATCATAAGGAGTTGGCAAAAAAAAAGGAAAAAGGGTAAAAAATGGTAACCTCCAAAGAGGTACACAGGTACTGATGCACTAGACCAAATCACCCAAGTTGACATCAAATGATTCCATTATAATGTCTAAACCTAATCATAAGGAGTAAAAAAAAGGGAAAAAGGGTCAAAAGGTGTACCTCCAAAGAGGTACACAGGTGTGCACTAAACCACCCAAAACTACCCAAACATCAAATGATTCCTATAATGTCTAAACATAATCGTAGGAGTTGGCCAAAAAAAAAGGGAAAAAATGGTCAAAAATGGTCTGTACCCTCCAAAGAGGTACACAGGGTACAGATGAACTAAACCACCCAAAAACCACCCAAAATGCCATCAAATGCTTCCTATGCAATGTTCTAAACATAATCATATGGAGTTGGCAAAAAAAAAGGAAAAAAAGGGTCAAAAATGGTCTGTACCCTCCAAAGAGGTACACAGGGTACAGATGCACTAAACCACCCCCTAATCACCCAAGCTGACATCAAATGATTCCTATGCAATGTCCTAAACCTAATCATAAGGAGTTGGCCAAAAAAAGGGAAAAAAGGGTCAAAATGATCTGTACTCCAAAGAGGTACTGTGGTCTGATGAACTAAACCACCCAGAAACCACCCAAAATGCCATCAAATGCTTCCTATGCAATGATCTAAACATAATCATATGGAGTTGGCAAAAAAAAAGGGAAAAAAGGGTCAAAAATGATCTGTACCCTCCAAAGAGGTACACAGGATACAGATGAACTAAACCACTCAGAAACCACCCAAATGCCATCAAATGCTTCCTGCATTGTTCTAAACATAATCATAAGGAGTTGGCAAAAAAAAAGGAAAAAAGGTCAAAATGATCGACCCTCCAAAGAGGTACACAGGGTACAGATGAACTAAACCACCCAGAAACCACCCAAAATGCCATCAAATGCTTCCTATGCAATGTTCTAAACATAATCATATGGAGTTGGCAAAAAAAAAAAAAAAGGGTCAAAATGGTCTCAGACTCCAAAGAGGTACACAGGTACGATGATGCACTAAACCACCCTAATCACCCAACGACATCAAATGATTCCAATGTCCTAAACCTAATCATAAGGAGTTGGCAAAAAAATGAAAAAGGGTCAAAATGGTCTCAGTACCCTCCAAAGAGGTACAGTGATGAACTAAACCACCTAAACCAAAGAAACCACCCAAAATGCCATCAAATGCTTCTGCAATGTTTCTAAACATAATCATATGGAGTTGGCAAAAAAAAAAGAAAAAAAAGGGTCAAAATGGTCATACCTCCAAAGAGGTACAGTGGTACGATGCACTAAACCACCCCTAATCACCCAGACATCAAATGCTTCCATGCAATGTCTAAACATAATCATAAGGAGTTGGCCAAAAAAAAGGGAAAAAAGGGTCAAAATGGTCCAATTCCAAAGAGGTACACAGTGGTACGATGAACTAAACCACCCAAAACCACCCAAATGCCATCAAATGCTTCCATGCAATGTTCTAAACATAATCATATGGAGTTGACAAAAAAAGGAAAAAAGGGTCAAAATGGTCCACCCTCCAAAGAGGTACACAGGTACGATGCACTAAACCACCCAATCACCCAACCGACATCAAATGATTCTATGCAATGCTAAACCTAATCATAAGGAGTTGGCAAAAAAAAAAAGGGAAAAAGGTCAAAATGGTCGTACCTCCAAAGAGGTACAGTACGATGAACTAAACCACCCAGAAACCACCCAAAATGCCATCAAATGCTTCCTATGCATTGTTCTAAACATAATCATATGGAGTTGGCAAAAAAAAAAAAAAAGGAAAAAAGGGTCAAAATGGTAGTACCTCCAAAGAGGTACTGTGATGCATGAACTAAACCACCCAAAACCACCCAAAATGCCATCAAATGCTTCCAATGCAATGTTCTAAACATAATCTTATGGAGTTGGCAAAAAAAAAAAGAAAAAAAGGGTCAAAATGGTCTCAGACCTCCAAAGAGGTACACAGGGTACGATGCACTAAACCACCCCTAATCACCACCGACATCAAATGCTTCCTTTGCAATGTCTAAACATAATCATATGAAAAAAAGAAAAAAAGGTCAAAATGGTCCAGACCTCCAAAGAGGTACACAGGGTACAGATGCACTAAACCACCCAGAAACCACCCAAAATGCCATCAAATCCTTCCTATGCAATGTTCTAAACATAATCATATGTAGTTGGCAAAAAAATGGGAAAAAAAGGGTCAAAAATGTTTTATATCTCCAAAGAGGTACACAGGGTACAGATGCACTAAACCACCCAGAAAGCACCCTAAAATGCCATCAAATGCTTCCATTATAATGCCCTAAACATAATCATAAGGAGTTGGCAATAAAAAACTGGTAAACAAAAGGCAAAATTGATCTATTATTGGTACATATTTATTGATACTGTCCAATGATTACAATTTCCACAGCAGGGGATTAACTCATTCACTATTGCTTAAAGAGCTACAAACACAGCAGTGTCAAAATCTCCTAGCTATCAGAACCAACCAAAACTGGATAATGTCATGTATCAAAATGTTTTCCTGAGATAATATCCATCATCAGCTTAGTGTACCCTTCAGCCGATTGTTTCATTGTGGAGCTCGAGTTAAATTCCTGCATGTAGAACATCGTATTAGTTGATACATTCTTACAGCATCGATATATGATATTATGTGCATACCTCTGAAAAACACTTTGGCATAGCAGAGAAAGGTGATGCAACTTGTGAGGAAGCACCTTCAGCCACGCTATCAGACTGTAGTTTGGTTTCTGCAACCAAAAAAAGTAGAAGGGTTTGAAGATTAACAGCAATATTTAAAATACCAAAAAATAATACGCATAGAAAAATTACTCTTGGCTTTCTTGGATCTCTCCCAATATCCCTTAAGCCTTGAGTTGGAAACACCCTTTGGACGTTGCTTAACTGGATCTTTTAAGATGTCTTTTCCCTTATCTCTCATGGTTAACTTCTTCTTCTTAACTGCTTTGTCAGATGGAGGAGAATTCTCACTTATTATAGAGTCGACATCATCATAGTTTTTTCTAGGGATCCAAGCATATAGTCCTCGACTCTTATTGCCCCAGGCTCCGACGCTTATTTGATATGCATATCGACTTATGTGGTTCCGGAAAATAATGCCAGAAGCATTTCCATCTGTGTTTGCCACATCTCTTAATTTTTTGTATGCACTATCATTGTAAATATCCCTCTTTTTCTAGTAGACCATCGCGAGAAGATACTTGTCAATGCAACATCTTCGACTAAGAACTGATACAATGGGCACAAAGTAATCCCATCATCTCAAATTTTTGCAACTACAAGTCACTTCTAGGTAGTCCTATCGAAATACATGCCTATGTTGGATGCATTTTTATTCTCTAAGTTTCTTACCAAATACTTGTCATTATCCGACTTAGTGAGCAGACCCCAACCCCATGCAAAATTCCTCTTCAAACATAGTGTAAACCTTTCTTGTATAAAACATAGCACTTGTTTTAGAATTGACCGGTCTTAACAACAGAACAATCGATGATGCTACACTTGAAGTCTTCGTCATGTTCATTCCGCCATGTCTCCATAACCTTTTCCAACCCCAAGAAACAATCGTGAGCCGAACTTGTTGGTTTATTATTTAGATATTCCATGGCATACATTGTTCGTGGACTCACTACGTTGACAAGATGCCCATGCAATGAGTCCTTGAATGCGTGGACCACTTGGATCTAATCTTATAAAGCTCGTAAGCATGATCATGCAAATTGCCTTCTTCTAGCATGGCATACCAAGCCTCTTTAAACTCTTCCTCTGAGTCACACTTACTCATGCATTTATAAAATAGGCCTTGTACTATCTTATTACTATTGAAGCAATGAACCTTGGAAGGAGCTTTCTTTGAAATATGCCATTGGCACAACCTATGACGGCAATAATTTCAATGGCTCGCCATACCGATCTTGATCAATGAATATTGTTATAGGATGTCTGTCATTCATCAACCGAAGTTTGGAATAGCCATGAGAATGACTCAATTGTCTCTTCTGATAAAAAGGCTACTCCAAATAATACATTTTGCCAGTGATGATTCACTCCAACAAGAGGGGCACAAACGAGATTATATTTATCGATGAGCTAGTATCAAAAAATTATCACATCCCCAAAACAATCATATTCTATTCTCGGACATGCCATTAAAAAAAAAAACTTACTAAGCAATCCGACTCATCAACTTGCACATCCCATGCAAACATCCCATCCGATGCTTGCCTCTCCTTAAACAATCAGATTAACGCATATCACCATTTGCAAATCCTCGATCTTTTCTCTTCAATAAAATTGAAAGCATCTCTTTTGTGAACCCGATATTCTCTACGCCAACTTCCTCGCTAGATACTGAATGCATCGTTGCTCTAATACCATTTCCATTGTCTTCAACACGGACGCTTTTCATCGCTAATGCATCTCGTGTGATCCGAAGATGTAGGTCGTGGCTCGCCAAAGAATGATTATGACTTTCTGTATGTTTTTTAATCGTCCAATTCCCCTCCAAATCAACAGAGAATCTAATCATGGCTGGACATCCAGTTCTTGTATCAACCTTCTGGAATTTTGTCAAGCTATTTAGACTGGCAGACTTCTTCCGACCAGCTTTTGCACATAGAAAATCTTTTGATTTCAATTTCTTTGAGTTTGGCCAATAGCTAGTATGGTCCTTCCGAACACTGAAGCCAATTTGATGTGCATAGTCACAAAGCATATATGCCTCCGCTTTCAACGTGGTGCTGTGGAGTTTCTCCAAATATGGGTCATGCACATTTACGCGTAAGATACAAAAATATGTTAAAAATATGGATGGAAAATACCCACGAAATCACCCAAGTCGACATCAAATGCTTCCTTTGCAATGTCCTAAACATAATCCTAAGGAGTTGGAAAAAAAAGGTCTCAGACCTCCAAAGAGGTACACAGGGTACAGATGCACTAAACCACCGAGAAACTGCCATCAAATGCTTCCTTTGCAATGCCCTAAACATAATCATAAGGAGTTGGCAAAAAAAATGGAAAAGAAGATCAAAAGAGGTCTGTACCCTCCAAAGAGGTACACAAGGTACATATGCACTTAACCACCCAGAAACTACCCAAACTGCCATCAAATGCTTCCATTATAATGTTCTAAACATAATCCTAAGGAGTTGGCAAAAAAACCAAGAAAAAAGGGTAAAAATGGTCTCACTCCAAAGAGGTACACTGTGGTACGATGCAGAAACCACCCAAACTACCCAAACGCCATCAAATGCTTCCTTTGCAATGCCCCTAAACATAATCATATAGGAGTTGGCAAAAAAACTGGAAAGGAAGATCAAAAGAGGTCTAGACCTCCAAAGAGGTACACAGTAGGGTACAGATGCACTAAACCACCCAGAAACTACCCAAACTGCCATCAAATGCTTCCATTATAATGTTCTAAACATAATCCTAAGGAGTTGGCAAAAAAACCTAAAAAAGGGTAAAATGGTCCACCTCCAAAGAGGTACACAGTGGTACGATGCACTAAACCACTAAACTACCCAAACCGCCATCAAATGCTTCCTTTGTAATGCCCTAAACATAATCATAAGGAGTTGGCAAAAAACTGAAAAGAAGATCAAAATGGTCTGCATCTCCAAAGAGGTACACAGGTACGCAATGCACTAAACCACCCAAAACCACCCAAAATGCCATCAAATGCTTCCTATGCAATGTTCTAAACATAATCATATGGAGTTGGCAAAAAAAAAGGAAAAAGGGTCAAAAATGGTCTGTACCCTCCAAAGAGGTACACAGGGTACAGATGAACTAAACCACCCAGAAACCACCCAAAATGCCATCAAATGCTTCCTATGCAATGTTCTAAACATAATCATATGGAGTTGGCAAAAAAAAAGGAAAAAAGGGTCAAAATGGTCCAGAATTCTCCAAAGAGGTACACAGGTGATGCACTAAACCACCCCTAATCACCCAAGTCGACATCAAATGATTCCTATGCAATGTCCTAAACCTAATCATAAGGAGTTGGCCAAAAAAATGGGAAAAAAGGGTCAAAAATGGTCTGTACCCTCCAAAGAGGTACATAGGGTACAAATGCAAAATACCCACCCAAAACCACACAAACTGCCATCAAATGCTTCCATTATAATGCTCTATACATAATCATAAGGAGTTGGCAAAAAAAACCTAGAAAAAAGGGTCAAAAGAGGTCTGTACCCTCCAAAGAGGTACACAGGGTACAGATGCACTAAACCACCCAGAAACCACCCAAACTGCCATCAAATGCTTCCTATGCAATGTTCTAAACATAATCATAAGGAGTTGGCCAAAAAAAATGGGAAAAAAGGGTCAAAAGAGGTCCAGTACTCAAAGACGCACACTGGTCTGATGCACTAAACCACCCAGAAACCACCCAAAATGCCATCAAATGCTTCCTATGCAATGTTCTAAACATAATCATAAGGAGGTGGCAAAAAAAATGGGAAAAAGGGTCAAAATGGTTCAGACCCTCTAAAGAGGTATGTCTGATGCAAAATAACACTCAAAATTAAATATTCGACAAAAAAAACATCCAAATTACTTCTAATTGGAAGAAATGAACATATTCTTTTCAGAACAAGAATATCACTAATAAACCAGAAAAAATGCACGAGAAGCATTACCGATGGATTTGTATTTAATACATCCTCAGCTAAAATGGTTATTTTTTCCTCAACGTTCTCCATCTTCATGGTTCTTTTGTAAAAAGGAAATGAGATTTTCTGTATCTCTTCTCAGCTCGTTTCGCTTGGAAAAAACTAACCCTGAACCCTAAATCTGTCTATATATTTCTTTTAAATTCCTCCCGCATTTTTGAACGACTAACGGGCGGGTCTGGGAAATGTATTTACGTCCGCTAATACGCCATCGACGCTTACGGGTCGTCGGAAAGCCGTTATCTCACGCTGCTAATCCAGAAACGGGAAAATACCGACAGATATGTCGCATAGATTGGAGTCCGACGCAGTTACGCTGGACTCTAATATTTTCTTGTCGATTTGAGGGATTTAGGTTATAAATAGGTTTAGTTAATTTTTCTAAGCACTTAATCGATCTTAACATGAATTTTATGCCGATAAAATAATATAGTTAATATATATATATATATATATCAATCTTAGGTTATTCTGATATTCCGGACGCAATGGAGCAGTCTGTTTCGCGATCGGAAGCCGTTTGGTTTAAGTCGACGTCAAATTGGATCAATTTTGGCTCAAAATGCGCGTTATCACTTCCAATCACTCGATTTTTGCGTAGATTTGCCCGAATCAGGCGCGATCAATCTCATTTGATAGAATTCGATGTTTCGAAGCTAACGACGTAGTCAATTTCATGAACAAAGGTCGTTTGGATACTGTCGCAACCACTCGACTCCGGTATCCGCATCGGCACATTAATAGCTCGATCGCTTGATCAGTTGATCGTTAGATTGTGCAAAATTTATATGCTAACCAATTTCGATATTCTGAACACAATGACGAAGTCCGTTCATCGATTGGATGTCATTTCAACTGATTTTTGTGATGTTTGGTGCATCTCAGCTCCGATTTGTGAGCTGTTATATCAAATGTCCATCGAATTTGGATTTTGAGCTCGACACAACTGATATATCACACATGGAGATCAACAAAATTTTATAATGCCAACTAACCATTAGATTCACAAATCAATCAATATTTTACTTTATTATTATAAAAATAAATAAATTATTACACTCATTACCATTAAAGAACACTTCAATACTAGAAATTTAATTACTGCAATATCATCAATTTCACTTAATCTTATCTGAAAAAAAAATAATTGTATCAAAAATATAAGATAAATGATTAAAAAAAATGATATTTGGCCAATAGTGCATATTTAAATTCTATTAATTATAATTATATTTAGTCAAGCAATACGATAACAAGATTTTCACATAGGACTTATTTATAATTTAGAAAGAGATGCATCATTTGATATTATTATACAGATAAAGCTCTAAAAATCATCGAAACGTAGGGTTTGTTTGAAATCAATTTTATTTGCGTTTTTTTATTCTTTTAAATTTTAAAAATAATCAAAATAAATTTTAAATATTTTTATTTTTTACTTTTAATAATAATTAAAATTATCTTACAATAATCAAAATAAATTTTAAATAACTATTTTAAAAAATAATTATCACTATTAAATATATTTTATTTTAAAATAAAATAAAATTGATTCCAAGCATCTCTTAAATTATAATAATATTGTCATGTTCAGTGCCGTCAAGTGATTTTTAAAATTGTCAGGGACTCTTTGTCTCTTTGTGAGCAATTTTGTTTTGTGATTTTATTTTTATTTTTTATGTAATTTTTAAAAATATATTTATTTGCTATAATTTTTTTGTGTTTTTATATTTTTATTTTAAAAATACTCAAAATAATTTTTATGTATTTTATATATTTTAAAAATAATAATTATCACTAAATCTATTTTATTTTAAAATAAAATATACATATAAACAAAAATAAAAAATGATCCCAAAGCCCTTAAGTTGCATTTTCATTAGGCGTGCTTATTTATTTATTAAGTAGGGGGGGGGGTAAGGTGAGCGCACAAACTCAGCTTTCAGGATTCTTCATATTATATAGACACATCAACAATATATATATATATATATATATATATATATATATATATATATATACACACACAAAAATACACACAAACACATAAATTGTATAGATGCACAAAAATACATTAGAAGTCATATAATCATTAAAACGACAAATAAATTATTATTATTTGCATATTATCATGAAGAAACTTATTCAAGATACATTGAATACTAGAAAGCAGATAACAAAAATACCATTAGTTTTCTGTTAATGTTATGAAAAGCATACATAATCAATAGAGTTTTATATGAAAATTATTATGTAAATGATTGAAATAGAAAGATATAAGATCGATAGTACTTATTTTTTTTATCTATGCATTTCTTAGAAATTGCCACATAGTCTTCACCTCATAAATTATCACTCCATCTAGAATCAAAGCTTTGTTTATTTCTTTTTATTTATTTATTATTAATTTTTTTATGATTATCACAACTCTATGAAAGTCATCATTAGATAGGAAGTGCACCTCCATGACGATGAAGCGCATTGTTGCACTTTTTTTTTGAGATATTTGAGCGAATTTAATCGCAAATTCACACACATACGACGTATATGCAATGACTTGAACCCAAGACCTCTTGATTGAAAGCCAAAGCTCTCAACCATTGGGCACGTCATAACACAATATTTTATGATTTGATTGCTCTAACATATTAGATACTAATTGAGAGTCCACAAGTGATTCCAATTGATGCTCTAAAGCTGTAGTCCAGAAGAAGGATCTGATGCTCGTTTTGAAGGCAATCGCTCCACATTAGTGTTGGAGTGGCCAAAACAAAATTTGTTGAAGCTTTTCATATTGTAGTTCGTTCGAAAATAAAGCTATTTTTTATTTTTATTTCTTCTAATGCATGAGAAGCTCATATGTTTATTTATGTTGTTAAAGCCTAACAAAGAAGCACTCTATACAATCAATGAAAAAACTAAAATTCCACTAGTTTTCACCTAACCTTAATAAAAATGATACTTTTTGTGAAATATATAAGATAAATGATGGAAGAGAAGGATACCTGATCAATAATACACATTCAACTTTCTTCTAAGATTTTCAACTGTAATCATTTCTATTACATCTTTAACATAAAAGCATATTAGAAGTTTATTTTTTATTTTATACTTCATCACCACATATGACTATTAAATAAAAATTAAGCTACATTAAGGCTCCCAAATAAGGTTGCAAATGAATCACACTGAGCAGAGCAAGAGGTTGTTCGAACATGAGCTCATTTATCAAAAACCCATTCAAGCTCGGTTGAGCTCAATTTGAGCTTTTGAGATAATGTTCAAGCTCAATTAATTTAAAATTCATCTTATTTGAGCTTAGTTTGAGCTCAGTTCAGGCTTAATTTATTTTGATGGTTATCGAGCTCTTAAATGAGCAACTCATCTAGCCTTATCAAACCGATAAGTCTCAAATGATCAACTCAATTTTAGTCATTACTAGCAAATTAATAAGCCACGTCATTGAGCTTTTTGTTTGTTATCCAAATAAGCCTTATCAAGTTTATAAATGAGTCCATTAATGAGCCAACCCATTGAGTAGCTTATTATCTTTTTCAATGAGCTATGTCAAGCTCATAAACGTGCACCTCATCAATTCATAAGATATAAGTTATTTTTTAATTTAAAAATAATTAATTAATGATTTAATTTATTAATAGCTTCATATTGAGCCTTAAATTAAGCCTCCAATGAACTTTAACTTGAGACTTACTCAAGCTTTAAATCGAACATTATTCGAGCATCTTAATCATCTTGAATGATATTGTTCATAAATATATATGAATCAATTAATAAAATTTTCAAGCTAGTATATTTAACAATCAAGTATCAAAGGTGTTCAACCTTGTTTATTTATTTAATCAAACAATCTTGAACAAGCTCACTGAAGTCTCGATTCATATGTAGTTTTATTCTTAAGATTTCCAACAAATGACCTTCTCCATAGTCCTTCCATTGCCCTCCATTGTTGGCACGATGATTGCTGCTACTAGCATCTATTGTATGGAATGACCTTATCCTAAGCAAAACTTTCATTGAGATCCAAATGAGTTCTTAGGAAAATTCAACCACCATCGTTCAATGTTAAGCGCTATATTTCCCCAAAATTTATGTTGAGTGTCTATCTCATAAATCATCTTATTATCTCGTAACAATTTTAGCTTCATTTATCTCATTATGATGAAGCTTATCACAATGCAATGTAAGTTATCACACCATCAAATATTATTGTACTTCATGACACCCAAAACTTGAATACTTACTTATTCCCACAAATTCGATTGTAATCAATTGAGGTACCATAGATAACCCTAATTGAGGCTCCATAGTTGATCTTGAAAGAGGCTTCAAGTTTGTTCTAAAGTGTCATAGTGATGATGACAAATTTTGATGATTTTATTCATTGTGGACAAAGAGAGAGAAACATCTCATATGTTTTTTCTTATGCATGCCATAAGCAAACATTAGATATTGCTTTATAAAGTTATAGCTTATTTTGATAAACACATCTGCTTTTTTTATTTTAGTGGATCAAAATGAGATTTAAATAAAAAAAAAATGAAATTATAGCATATAAATTGAATCTAAAAAGATAGGAGTTTGACATTTGATGCTCTACTCCTTAGTACCCAACAAAGAGAGATGCATTGCTGCTGAAGAGGAAATTGAAGAATTAAAAGGATTTGTAAGTGGGAAGAGCTGTGCATAGAAACCAATTTATGCTATATGATAAAACATAGAATATAAGAAATCTGATCCTGGGATAAAACAGGCTATCTGCTTTTTCTAGAGATTACACTCACTTCCTCATTGTACTCTCACTAAAATTATTCTTATTGAACACCCTTCGACTTTCCTTCTGTCCCTACCACATGATGGAGAATATTAGACAATAGGATTTGTGCTAAGTGCTTGGTTTTACTAGAAGTTAGGGTTTAAAATATTTATTTTAAAAGAAAATTAGAATATTAAAAACTCATCAATTATTAAAAAAAATATTTATTTACTTTAATTCCAAATAACAAAAAATTTATTTTGCATCACATATAAAGCTAATGCTCGCTTTTGATATTGATATTGACTCCCATCAATTTCATCACTCATTGTCATAAATAGTGTCAATGTATGTCATTGCCCTAAAAGATGATCCACATAATCAATATTATTCATTAATTACTTCAAAATTACTTGAAAAAATTTAGTGGTTTTATTTTATAAAATTACTCGAAAAAATTTAGCCATTTTATTAGTTGAAGAGGGTTTAATCATATTTTCTTAGATTTTTTATATTAGTTGTTAATTTTTAAAGTCTAAAATTATTTTTTTAATTTATTTAAACTCTACTAATGTTTTGACATTGAAGTGACACACACTTTACATGTGGGCATGCCAAAAGATTGACTAAAGCTAAAGTGTGAAGAAAAAATTGTGGAATAAATCTTTCCCATTGATAAAGATCAGATAGTTCAGATTAAAATGATGGGTGAAAAGATATCAAACTTTTGGCGGTTTGACTCGATCATATCCCTTCATTCTAATCAAATAAAATGAACGATCTAGAGATCGTACTTCTTCAATCTCCTGTAGGAAACAAATGTCATCCGTGATGTTGCTCCCAACACAAGAAATATAGTAGGGATATCTTGAATGCCATACATTGAAAAGGATATAAAAGCCGTAATCAACTTATCCTATGCTGGATTAACCTATGATCTATGTTTTCATCAAAAAGTTTTTAAGTCAGATAAATTAGAATGAGCTCAAGAATATGACAGTCCATCTGGTTAGAACTTGAATTGCTGGATTTACAAGCTTTGTCTAGTTGCCACAAACAACTTGAATAAAGGCATCAACAGTAATTAAGTGTTAGACAAATTGAATGACCCAGACTAAGATGAGCTTCCCTATGAGAAGGTTGTTGGGAGCTCGGAGAGTGAATTGGAGAGTATATATATGAAATTATATGTATATGTATATATACATATATTCCCTCTTTATCTTCACCTACTTTGCTTCAATAGTTCTAGATCTTGTCGTGATCTCGTAAATTCTAAAAGTAAAGTTCAAACATCTCCACAGATAGCTTTATATCCAACGTAGCACTTCTTTTTCTTTTAATTATCAAATGTATTGAGTAAGCATGCAAGACACTTTAGCCTAGTTATTGAGAACTTTGGTTTTCAATCAAGAGGTCCTAGGTTCTAAGTCCTTGCACATGCAATGGTGTGTGTGAGTTTGCAAATTAATTTGCTCAAATATTCAAAAGAAAAATGTATCGAGTAAGCTTATTAATTTTCTTATAACATAGACCAAATGAAAAAAAAAATCTACTATTATTAAAACAGATAGTGTCCTTTGAAAATTACCATGTTCGAGTAGTAGCTAACTTAGAATAATTTTCTCAGAGCAACTAAAATAATATTATTTTTGAAGGGGCATGGGAAAATAATAATAATTTTGTTGAAAAATGCATTATAAAAATAATTTATATGAAACTCTTTTTTCATATCATATTATTTAAAATTTTCTAAAATTTAATAATATAGAACTGCATGGGAATACCTTTTTAACAAATTAGAACAAATAATAAAATGTTAAACCAAAATAGTATATGATCTACATATTCAACAATACATTGAAAATTATATAAATTTAATTAATCCTGAAATTCATAGATTGATTACTATTTCTTTATTACATTATAAGTGCAATCATTACCACTAATGAAATAGTCAATTCTAGAAACTCAATAACTAAAACATCATTAATTTCACTTAATTTTGTGAAAACTGGTTTTATTCTATAAGAAAAACATAAGATAAATGATTAAAATGGAAGAATATTTGATCAATAGTACGCCTTAAAACTTCTATTTTCCCCAAGTCAAATTTAGACCGTTTTTAATGATTTTTTATCAAATATCATTCAATTATAATCATTTGTCTTCCACTTTAATCATATAAATACCTTAGGATCATTTTCATATAATCTCATACATTATTAATAACTAAAATTTTAAAATAAAATTAAGCTACTCTTAGTCCCCCAAGATCTCCACCAAATAAACATGCACATGGTCTCCCCAAAACTTTGCTTGAGAATCTATTTCAGCATCAATGTCATCAGCATTGTAGCCACTGTAGTTACTGTGACATTTCTTATGCATTTACATAACACCTAAATTTTTTATTTTTATAAATATAATAGTTTTTCTATGCACGAGAAGGCGCATTTTAAATTTAAATATTAATGATGATGCTATTTTTTATATGATATTAAAGATTTAGGTGTTATTTATATCAATATGAATGCTTAAGTGTTAGATATGTAAATATATAAGAATTGAGTGTTATCCATGTAAATGCTCCAACCCCAAGGCTATCCACTTGTCCCCTATAGAAAATATCTGCCTCAGTTCACCTAAGGAACTCACTTAAATAACAGGCAATAGCAAAACCTTCAGAAAGGAGAAATTTGTTCATCGAGCATCAGTCAAAAGAAATCTAATGAGAACTGTCAAGAAAAAAGTATATATCACTTTTTGACATAAATCTATAGGTTTCTAGCAGAAGAGTTTTAAAGTCAATTGCTTTTTGCTAGCATTCATCTCCATTATAATTATAATTGGAAAAAACTAGTTTTCCCAGTACTTCTATTTAAGAATAAAAAATTTCTATTTGATAAAATATTTGCCAAAATTTTGTAAGTTCATCGATGGAAAGAGGAAAAGAAAAAACAAAAGAATTCAAGTAAGGATCATGTCAGTGCTTGATTATTTTGCCGTGTAGTGCCCTTCTCTTTCTACATAACCTTGAGTAGGTTGATTTGTATATTTGTCGCATTATATTTAGTCATGCTTATTTTCCCTCCTATGGGTACAAAATTTTGGCAAATATTATATCAAATAGAAATTTTTTATTCTTAAATAGAAGTACTGGGAAAACTAGTTTCCAATTATAATTAATTATAATGCTACCTTGACAGTCCTTTCTGAAATTATAGTTTATTCTGACCTTTATCTATTTCTATAACAAATTCTCCTTTCTGAAATCTTTAAGTATTCTCAAATTCTATAAATAAATACACCTTCATATTTTTAATATCTAATTATAAATGAAATGGTCATTGTATTTATTGGAAACTTTAATATGGAATGAAAATTTATTTGAAATGTTAGGTGTAATTCATAAAGTAACAGCCATTAATGGTCATTATTGGATGGACTTTCTGATTATCAATTATAATTTTCAAATTGTTGAAGGTCTCACCATCTATTTTCAGCGCCATCTTTGTTAAAGCATTGGTAAAGCATATCATGATACTATGTGAGTTGTCATGAGCTAAAAAGCGAGTCTCCCTGACCCATAAAACATTCTCACGCAGCCTGATACGATGCACTTCCATATTATACCCTGACAAATAAGGCTGCTCCGAAGGATTTTTCAATCGAACATTCAAATCTTCACTTGGTGATTGCTCTTGTTCCAATTGTTCCAATTGTTCCGACTGCTCCAATTGTTCCAATTGCAGTTCCTCGGTAGGGCTGGGGTTACCACAAAAAATTTTAGTGAGTTTCTTCATCGTGGTTCAAAGAGAGAGAAATTCTTATGTTTATTTATTCTAAGGGAGGCTCATATATCAATTTATAGTATTGCTGCGGCTTGAAAATTAACTCTGTTTATCTACTTTCATTAGAGGCTAAATTTGATATATATATAAAGTAAAGTCAAATATGATAAAGAAAAGATCCACACCATCTAATATTTTGAACCTCTGTTCCTTTCTTTCACGTAGGAAAATGCATTCCTGCCATGCCTGGCCTCAAGAGGAAATTGATGAAATATAAGGAGTTATGAGTGGAAAGGAGCTGTGAATGGAAAGTAAATTTATTTTGATAAAGCAAAGATGGAAAAGAAATGAAAAATTAACGCAACCATTTAATCTCATAAAAAACATTCCGGTTGAAGTCCCCATTCCATCCTACCAAGTTTCCTTCTCTGAGTAATCTGCAGCCAAAGAACCTGCCCATATAATGATTATAATCAAAATAACTATAAGGAAAAGATAAAATATAATCTCTTATAGATAGATTAGCATGAATAAATGTTTAAATAAATAAATTTTTTTATTAATGATTAATATATTGATAAATTACTAATAATAATAAAAAAAAGGATAAATTGGTCTAATTTCAAATTTAACATCATTTTTTTTTTGAAAAAAAAATATTTAATTTTTTTTAATGAAAGCTCAAAAATATAATTGTTAAACGAGTTTTGAAATTTTTAAACAAGAATTCGTTTTGTTAAGATCATAATTGACAATAAAATTCAAAAATATCATATCCCTCCATATAAGGGGAATATAGCGGCCATTATGGCGTGGCATATCTCAAAACATTTTAATTATATATTAATGCTGCTTCTCATATAAATATTAATTTTTCAATTTGTGATAATATTATAAATTTATTCTAGAATTGCTTGAAATTATCCATAGTGCTCATACAGTCAAATAATGTTTTCCCAACATGCATTAATAAGCCTCAATATCATTTTTTTTCATTTCGATTATAGATCATTAAGAGTTAAGTTGGTTGTATATAATAATTCAAGATGGATGTGTAAATAATCATAAACATAACATCTTCTTTATTCACATGTCATTGTAGTATTAGGCCATAAATAATAATTAAAAACATTCTACTTAGGAATTAGATCTTCATGTGATCCAAAAACATTCTACTTAGCCAATCTACAACCATTCTTATGGAATTTATGAGTTCAAATTGACAAATTTTGTGAGTAGATTTTTGGCAAACACAAGGACAATATCATACAAAAATCTTAATGAATCAAAGTCATGTAGTACTAAGATCTATAATACGTGCATAAATATGAGCCACATAAGATTTATCTACCATCAGAATCTAAGAAATCATAAGTGTTGTTAGAATACAAGTTCAATAATTTGAATTTTCTCTTATAAGCATGATGACAGAAGAACATTGTAGATAGGGTACATCTCTACAGTCTAGAGCAAGCTAATATATTTGAAAATCCTGTTTAAAATGAGATTCACCTAAACATTGGTGGATTGAGTGAGGTTCATACAGTTACTCAACCAAATATAATTATTTTCATTGAAAGTTTAAACTAAAATTTATAATTTTTATCTTCTTATAATTTGATTAAGTTTAGCTTGCACTATATTTTGGTCCAATGGATGGGATAAGAGGTGTAATGATGACCTAGTGGAAGCTGTCCCTATTTCTCATCTCACCGAGTCTCTCTGCCCATTGATTTATTTCTTGTGAGCACGTAGTGTAATGCTCCTTTGCCTACCCTAATCAGTGCTTAATGACACACTCCTTTTACATTGTTGTAAGGGGATTTAGTTTTTGTATATTTTTTTTATCTTTTAGCCCAATGGAAGGGATAAGTGGTGTGTTGAGCTACCTAATAATCTCTTTGATGAAACTCCCTCCAACTTTTGAGTGTTTGTGAGCACTCTTTGAATTCTTCTATGATGATTTGCTTTCATGTATCTAAGAAAATTTAGTTTTCCATATAGCAAAAGATGATGGGGACAAAATTTATGTCTCAAGAACAAAATGAGATGAGTTCATATTAAATATATTATTTTTTATAGCTTATATCAACTAAGCTTATATTTAAAGGCCTCATACATTAAAATAGAGAATGGTTAAGAAAATCAACAAAGGATATTATATTGTAAATCAAACTCTATATTTAAGTTACAATTGGAAGAGCATGGATGGGGCAAAATAACTCATAATGGTTAAGCTAGTTTGCAATGTTATGGCATGTTTGTAAGAGGAGCGACGAGAGTTTAGCGAGGGTGAGGTGTGAATTTTAGCATTGGATGGGATAGCTTAAACTCTATATTTAAGTTATAATTGGAGGAGCATAGATGAGGAAGAATAACTCATTATGGCCAAGGTAGTTTGCAATGTTGGCACACATCCGTAAGAGGAGCAGCGAGAGTTCGATCAAGGGTGAGGTGCGAGTTTTAGCGTCGATGGAGCAATCCCACACACAAAACTGAAGAAGAGAAGGAGCAATTCTAACATTTATTAAACGGAGAGGCAAACAAGTTAACCGAGGGATAATTTTGAGGAAATGAGGATGTTATATATATAAATAATAAGAAAGGAGTGCGAAATATGTATCTAAGTTTTAAGTGTTATGTATGTAAATCCTTTTAGTTTTTTTTAAAAGTATATCAAATCACTTTTTTATGTCCACTAATTAAACATTCAAATGTAGATACTAAATTTACTTTGAAATTTTTTTATTAGTAGGCTATCAATCATATAACTCTGAGTAAGATAATATAGCATTATTTGCTTATAAAGTGATATTTCAAAGTAAAACACATTTATTTTAATTTTTTATCAACAAAATAATCAACTTTTATGCCTCTAGCATAAAATTTGTCATTCAAAAAGGCTATTCATATAGGAATCATTGTATGTGATTAAATAAATTTTGATTATTTTAAAAACATGTTGACTAACCTAAAGAAATTTCTAAATTTATATTATTTATAAATTATCATTTAAAGAGAAAAGTCAAAAGGAAATTTCAACGAATTTTACAATGAAATACTTGAAATGATCGATCAATAAAGCTAAAAGATCATTTTAGAGTAATGCCATTTCTTTCATAGAATTTTTTTTTTTTGGGGAAAAAAATGGGGGATGTGCAATAGAGCACATCTCAAATCTTGTTTATTCCCAAATGTATTACATAAAATTATTTTTCTTATAGTATGTATTGCCAAATAAAAAGTATGATTTATTTAGATGAATGTACCGGTTGTAGTTGTTGAACACATGTTGATCTAAGTTGTGATAGGTAATACAAATTTTGCTTATTTTAAAAAAAAAATATTCACATCTTAGCTTTCTAGCAACCAGCATAAATTACTAGGTTGTTAAAAAACAAATCAAACTTCTTCAATATGTTGCCAAATATAGTTTTCCAAATGCCATTGGTGGTGTGGTTCAAACCAGATCAGAAAGTTACCCAAACACAGCTGTAGGTTCTATTTGGGATAGCAAAGAAAATAAAATGAGAAGAAGCTATTGTTTAAAAAGTTATAGTGGGTGTTAAGAATTTTATTTATTTAAAAAAAATAAGATCACAACTTTCTAACAGTCATAATATTCTACCAGATTATGTTGAAAAATATAACTTTTTCATCACAATATCTTCAAAATACAGCCAGAATTATCAATGATTGTAGGATTTTTTTCTCATTGGTATAGAAACGTTTGAAGCAATACTCTTTTCTCTCCATGGTGGGGGGTGGCCGGCGGTCACCTCCTCTTACAAGGGACAAGGCGGCTAGGAGGGAAGGCCGAGAAGGTGGCAAAGAAGGAGAGGGGCCATGGCAAGGATGTGCTAAGGATGGACAAGGTTTTGGTGCAAGAGATGATCTGGTGATGATTTTGACATGGAAATGCATGGAGAAGGTGGCGACTGTCCAAGGACCATGCAAGCTTCTCCCAAGAGGAGGTGCTTGGGATGACAAGTGGTGGTGCCGGTTTGGCGGAGGAAGAGATTTTGAAAAATCCAAGGTCTCGCCATCGCTCACTCGGTATCAGACTCATGCTACCAGCCGTCGGCTTGCGAGAGAGGCACAAGGGTCGGGACCCCGCGTCAGGCTGCTGGGTCGGAGGAGCTGCCGGAACGCCGCCAAGGGCGCTGGTGCATGAGCGGGAGCCGCTGGGAAGGCTGCGAATGACCGATGCGGCGGAGCTCGTCGCAGATCGCGCAGCAGCGCTCCGATTATGAGATCGCGGCAGGCAGAGGTGCGCAGCTGCGAAGGCGCCGCATGGTACTATTCACTCGGCCCGCAAGAGAGGAAGCCGGACAAGAGATGCCATCCCAACATTGCTCACTCTGCGGCCGAGGAAGCCGAGGACAAGCCAAAGCCATCCAGCACTATTCACTCCGCTCCGGCCGATTTCTACGCTACATAAAATGGCCGATCAAGTGGCCAATGGGGATGATGATATGGATGATGATGGTGAAGATCAAGATGGCCTTGTTAAGGCCAACAACACAAAAAGGGCAAATTGAAAGCATGGAGGGGCTTCAACTTGGCCAAGGTATGTTCTATAATGAGCATGATATGGGTGATGTTGCTTGCCCGGCCATATGGATGAATTTTCGTGGGGATCATGTCAACACCCAAAGGAAAGGGGAGGCTGACCAAGATGTCTCAATGGAAGATGACATCGCCCAAGACAATGCACACAAGGTGTTTGCACAAATGCCAAGGAGAACCCAGCACCTTTGCTTGGGGTGTGCTTCAAGGATTGAACAAAGGGAAGGGCAAGGCTACTACCAACCCCTTGTTTGAAGACAATAGCCTCCCTAGAGAGGCTCTTCCTAGAACTTCAAATGGTGCTAGCTCTGGCCAAGGGAGGGCAATGATCAAGCTAACCCTTGGAAGAAGAAGGAGTATGTTAAATTGGGGCTGCTGATAAGAATGCAAAGACTCATGGAGGATGGCATTACTATTCGGGATGACCAAGTCGCGTGGATGATAATCAAGTGAAGCTTGAAAGAGCACTTGTAGGAAAGGTGTTGGGGAGAAGACCACCCTATTTCTACCTTAATGCAGACCTGCAGAGGAAGTGGAGTAGATGGGGGGCTTTCAAATTGATTATGGTTGTTTGCTTGTATGCATCTTTGAAACGAGGCTAGAGATGTGATGAATGGGCCTTGTCTGCTATGGAAATGTCATTTGGTTGGATAAGTGGACTCCCACTTTCAATCCCAAATCTTTTGATGGGCTCTCCTCCGACGGTGCCTTCCCTAACCTCGCTTAACAATACTAATATTGCCGTGATCGCCTTCCTTCATTGGAGACCGTGGGTGGACCACCCAACAAACTCATGGGGGCAAAGCATGTTTGCTAGAGTATGCATCGCTTGATCTTTCAAAAACTGAGTTTGGATCCATGGAAGAAATGGAAGGTTTTTCCAACGGGTTGAGTATGAGGGGATTACTCAACTGTTTTTTTGTGGGAAAGGTGGGACACAAGGTTGACTCTTGTCCCACCAAGGGAGTTCCTCCAAATGCTACCACTCATGGTAAGACTTCCTCCTTCTCCTGCTCGACTAATGTGCGTGAGTCTATGCGTAACTTAGCCCACAGAAGGGGAATGTAGACACTACTCAAAAAATCCTACCAATGGAAAAATGTGAGACACACTACTTCACCACCATTACCAACTGAGGAGTCCACTTCTTCCGAGTATGGTCAATGGGTGGGTCACCGAAAGAAGAGAACTAACAACAAGCAAAGCAGCATTAAAGAAGGTGGGAAGCAAGGCCATAGGAGTGGCCAACCCATGCCTACTCAACCCCTGAAGAGCTCCTCTTCAAGGAGCACCTTCAAAGCAATCCCTCCCTACAAGCCTCCTCCTCCTATATTCCAAGCCAAAGCCAGGAGAAGCTCAAAAGCCAAGAGGGAGAAGGCAACCACCCAACCTACCAAGGTCTGGGATGTCTAGATGAGCCCCACCAATTGAGGCCAACTCAAGAAGAGGAAAAAGATACACTCAATCATGGGATAAATCATGGTGACTTAATGCCATCGAAGAAGACTACGGCAACGCCACATTTGGTAACGCCATTTGAAACCAAAGATTGGTGCATCTGAAGACAAAGTACAAAATGGTGGATCAATGCGGTTTTTTTTGTAAACCCTCAAATGCTGAGGCATTATCATCCTTGGAGAAAGGATATTGTGGACTTCTCCTCTCCTCGGTTCTGGCATTGGACTATTGGTTTCCTGCCAACAAGAGTTATTCAAAGTGACCTCAAACCATCAAGGACAATGTGGATCTTCAAGCTCCCATGGCACTTTAATTGTATCTTGGCTCAAAGTGACAAGAAGGGCCCTTTCATTATACACTTGCACACAGAGATGGAGGAGTGTATGGCTTTGGCATGAGTTGGAGTTTGTTGGCCCAAAGTTCACTTGGACCAATAATAAAGATGGGAGCTGTAGGATCTGGGTCCGGCTTGATCGGGTCTTGATCAAATCTGTGGCTTCCCAATTACTAGGGGATACCAAGGTTCATCATTTACCTCGGATTGCTTCTGATCATGCTCCCCTTCTTCTTCCTCTTCCGCCTAGAAAGCCCCAGATGGTTTGAAGTTGGCTCTCTATCCCATGAGTTGGAGGTCGGGAAGAACTAAGGAAGGAAGACTTTGGCTCAAAGGTCGCACTCCATAGTAAGAGTATGTTGAAGTTGAACCTCCACTCTCCGATTGACTTGGAAAAGGACATTACCTCTCTCCAAACTCTTGATTGTTCGATGATGGACTCACTCCTACCCAAGAAGGGGAGCTCAAGGTTATTGAGCTTAACTCTACACTGTGCTCAAGATTTGGTGGAGACAAAGGGCTAAAGCTAGATGGCTCAAGGATGGAGATGGGAACACTCATTTTTCCATACGGTTGCCTCGCTGCACACCGACCAACAGATTCAAGGTTGCAATCGGTGGATGGAGGTATGATTGAGAACCCTTCGAGATTTCTGCAAGCAGGGATGTCTCCCTTGATGGTTGGCCTATTCTATAGAGAGTTCCTCTGGCCAAATCTCTCCTTGAAGCCCCCTTGATCGATCAAGATATTTGGGAGGCAATTCATTCTATGGGGAGTAACCGCTCACCTGACTTGATGGGATCGCTTTTACAAGCATTTCTAGCATTGTGTGAAGAAGGATGTCGTTGCTGCTATTCAGGAGTTCTTTGAACTTGATCATATGGAGGATTCATGGAAGGAGACACTTATTGTTCTCATCCCCAAAGTTAGCACTCCTTCCAAATTTCGCCCATCTGCACGATCTATAAAGTGGTGGCCAAGATTTTGGTGAATAGTTGAAGCATTTACTACCTCTCCTTGTTTCAAGAACAAGGTGCTTTTGTGAGAGGAACATCTCTCACCATGCTCTCCTTGCCCAAGAAATCATCAACAAATTCCAAAGATTCTTCTTCCCAGTTGGTTTCATGGCATGACAAAGTTGATATGGAGCAAGCCATGATAAGATGAGTCATGACATTGAGCAAGATGCTCACCTTGATGGGGTTCCCTGATAGATTCAGTAAGTGGATTCTACAGTGTGTCACTCACCCTAGATTCTCCATCTTGTTGAATGGTAGAAGGTCTCCCTGGATTGACGCAGAGTGTGGATTTAGACAGGGCTGTCCACTCTCACCTTACTTATTCTATCGAGCTTTAGCTTTTAAGAGAGGGCCAACTGGTATGACTGTGAAGATGGGAGGTACCTCTATCTCTAATCTCTTATATGCTGATGACATTCTGATTACCTCTCAGGCCTCTATTCTGCATGCCAAGCAAATTAAAGCCATCCTTGATGATTATTGTGGCTGGACGGGCCAACGGATCAACGGTGCTAAGTCCGCCATTCTCTTTAGCAAATCCGCTAAGAGATGGAGGACTAATCGGATTGCTAGGCTTATTGTCGGAAGGTCCAAGAGATGGAGTATCTTGGCCTTAAGTTGGCTATGAGTGAGGAAGCTCTACAAGCATGATTTCAGCTCTGAAAGATTATGTCCCGGGAACTCGACATCTCCTATGTATGCTACATTTCCTCAGCTCTTATGTTGTTTATCGCCTAACACATACAACTATTCCCTTGAATGTGTGCTGGAGATTGAGCTATGTAGGGGTCCTTCCTATGGGACAAGAGTCCCACCGGAGGGGCATTCACTATGGGTACCGCTTGCTTACCTATTAAGCATGGGGGCTTGGTTTTCACTCTACCCCTCGGCCCTCTCGTGGCAAGGTTGGCTTGGGATTTTTGCCCACATTACTTCACCGCGATTCGGAGCTGGGGAAGATATTTGGAGTGGAAGCTTGAAGAGGGGGACTAAGACTTGGGTCACATTCTTAGTGGGGCTCAAAGTCTTGAACCTCTCATTCACGGAAGATCGATGGCAAAGAAAGTTCAGATTTTGGATCACACATGGTTAATGATTGTTCCTAGGAGACCGACTTTCTTATGGGACCGAGATGCGGCACGCTTCATCCATATGGATGGACATGGGATATTACACACGCCTAGAAAGATTTTGGTGAGGATCTTGTGAAGCACATTACCAAGGTGGAGCTTCATCTTAGATGAAGATGCACTTCTTCACCTCCCTTGGGAAATCTCAATACCGCTTTGATGCCCTCTTCCCCGCTAGCCACTCTTGGCTACAAAGTTCATTGCACCCGCTGAGAGAAGTTTTTCCGGTGGCATCTGAAGAATGCCTTACCAACCTACCTGGCTCCACCTTCTTTGAGGAGACTCATTGCCCTGGGTCGCATGGAGATTGAAGACTGATCATATCCTCACTACCGCTTCTTACTTCCTCTATCATGTTTTGTCCTCTTGGGAGTTAACCTCCCCCTCTTTTCTAATGCTCATGATCTGTTTCGCATTGACCACCAAGTCGACATGGCTTGGGGTAGAGTTTATTGCAAAGATGATATATCAAGTTTGAGGACACGAATGCAAGACACATGGTAGCCAACATGGGACACCAAAGGTCATTCGCTATTTTTGAGGCTTTACAAATGCATCTACCTTTCTATTCAATGGGAGCTCCACCGCTTTGTCCACTCCACTCTCCCCGGATGGCTAAAGGTGAATGTAGATGGTACTCTCCTCTCCGCTTGGCATTGAGTTATTTTCGTGGATGATGTGGTGACTTCATCAAGTCGGCTATCTCCATTGGGATAGTGCTTTCATAGAAATGCGCTATGCTTGAAGAAGCTTGTTGACCCTTGGATGTATGATGAGTACAAGGGCATCATATTGAGGGGACAACATTAGTGTGTCAATTTACTTAGAAGACCATGCAGCAGACTGGGTCTTCTCCCTCAAAGAAGCTCACTTGGCTTTCTAGATTCCCACCTGTTTCTCACACGCTTCCTGACTTCAACTGTATGACTACTGTGCTCGCCATACCAAGCAGCACTTTACTTTGGTCTTTAGATGTTTCTACTTTACCTTCTATTTTTGTTTTCGTTATTTGAGGATGATAAGAAGCATGTTGTTTTATTTAGCTTTTGTTTTAGACTCTCTCTAGCCTTTGCTAGTTCTTGTATTACTTTTTACTATTATTAAATGCAATATGCAAGTTTCAAAAAAAAAAAAACCACACCATAGGTAAAAAGTGACATAAAAAATAATATTTGAAAGGGAATCATAAAAATTTTTTGCTTAAAAAAATATATGTTTTCATGAAACTATTATACAGTATATGATTTTAAAAATTTTCTTAGAATTTCATGAAACTATTATCCAGCACTTGAAATTTCATTGAATTCAAGTGGTGGATTTTCTACCGAAAAATTTAGTAATAATACCAAACTAAACTTTTTGGTGGGAAAAATATGATTTAGGCTTCTCATTCTAGTTGACTTAGCTCACTACCCAACGAGCTAAATCTTATCAAGATTGGACACAAGCTCAATTAATATACAAAATATTAATTAAAAAAACTTTCATTATCATGATCTTGTTAATTAGTCAAAATCGAACTTTACTTTTTTTTTTATTCTTTTATCAACTAAACAAATAGATTATTTGTCTTTTATTTAAATTTTGTTATTTACTAAGGTCTCTCATATCGTTGTATGTGCATATGTAAAATGTGATTATTTTAAAAAAATGAATACTATACTAATAAAATTTCTCTACATATAATTATTATGGAAATATTTTAATAAGAGAGAAGTCAAACAAAATAAAAATTTAGCTGTATTTTATGATGAACATGAAAGTAGCTATTAATCTCACACACACACACTTATATATATATATATATATATATATATATATATATATATATATATATATATATATATATATATATATATATATATATATATATATATATAGCTCACACACACACAAAGTATGTCAAGCTCCCCATGTGAACCAATATTTAGGTTTGGTTTAGCTATAAGGAGGTGATGGCTCAGTGGATTGAGCTAAAAATGGCCCTAATTCGCCATTTGGAGCTCCCATATAGGCTAGCCAAGTATGAGGGCAAGATGTGAAAATATGGATATTCCATGAGCATGAATCAAAGTTTAGGTTTGTTCTTTGTCTTTAGTTTGGCTCAATAGCTAAGAAAATTAGTATTGGGCAAGCCAGGCTAGGTTGAGCTCAAAAGATATTTTTATGACTTCCTAAGGTAGGGTATTTTTATTTTCAGATTTTATTCTTATTTGAAGAATTAGATCACTTGTGTTTAATGCAAATCGAGTTCACCTTGGGTTAAGCCCACTTAGGTGGATCCTTGGGAACCCAAAGAAAGGTCCATCCAAGGTTAGTTGGGTTTGGTTCATGATGACCTATTTAAGTCAATTTGGATCAACTTGAGTCAATTGGAAAAATTAGACCAAATGAGTTGTTGAGTTATATTTGTTTATTAATTTAATATGTGTTTAGATAATTGATTTTTTTTTTCCAATTTAGGTTTAATTTAAATTTGGCTCAATGTGGGTTAATTAAGTTAATTTCGATCAAGTGAATTGACCAAATTGGACCACAATTATAAATGAGTTGTGTTTAATTGAGTTTACGTGTTGAATATAAAACATTCGATTAGCTTAATTTGGATTGAATAAAGTTTAATTTGATTTTAACCTTATATGATTCAATTGAGCCAACTTATAGTAGGTGTGATCAATTTGAGTCCTAATTGGGACTCAAATATGTTTGATTAAAGTTTCTAAGGTTTCAAGAATGGCCAATTTTAGTTAGTTTGGGTTTGATTTTGATTTAGCCCATCAAAGCCCAATTGAGTTAAGAGTGGCTAAAAAACCAATTAACCAAATTGGGCTTCAATTAGGCCCTTGGTGTGATTGGTGATTTTGGACTCTTACGGTTGATTGGTTTGAGCTAATTTTGATGGGGCTTGAGTTTGTGCTAAGGTGGTTTAAATGGGTCAACTGGACTCTATTGGGTTAAGTTGCTCAATTTGCTCAATTGGAGACCATTTGAGTTAGGTTTTGGTTCAATTGGATTTTAATTTGGGGTTCCTAAGCTTGCTTGGGCTCTATGGAGCTAGGTAGGGCTAATTAGCCTATTATAACTGCCTAAGGTTTAACCTCAATTGATTTGGTTTTAGCTCAGGTTTTGATGTCCCCTTAGTCACTAAGAGTGCCTTAAGGTTCTACATGAACCTTAGATCTAAGAAAATAGATGTGTGCTAACCTCACTAAAAATAAAGTCAACAATATCATACCTTAAGTGGAGAAGGAAACATGGTAAATGAGATCATTCAAAGGTTTTTTTTTCTTTTAACCCCTCTTTTTATCCTTCTAACTTCATTTCAACAGTTCTCAATCCTATAGTGATCTCATGAATCATAAAAGCGAGGTTAGACATCTCCACAAATAGTTTTATATCTAACATAGCACTAATTCTCAAATGTATTGAGCAAGCTATTTTCATTATAACATAGACCAAAAAAAAAAAATAATCCACTTAAATAACATAGAGTGTTGATTAAAGTGACCATACTTGAGTAATAATAAACTTAGAATAAATTTCTTAGCACAACTCAAAATATTATTTTGGAAAAAACATTTTAAAAATTATGTACATAAGAAATGCATTCTAAAAATAGTTTCTGTGAAACTCTTTTTCATATCATATGTTATTTAAAATTTCTTAAATATAATAACATAAAATTACATGGCAACAACCTTTAACAAATTAGCACAATTAATAAGATAGATAGATCAAAATAATATGTGGTCTACATATTTAACAATCAATCATAAATCATACAAATTCAATTAATCATCATATCCATAGATTTATTACATTATCAAAAAAATCTAGTACAATCATTAACACTGAGGTGCTCAATTCTTGAAACTCAAATAACTAAAACATAACTACTTTTCACTTATGTTCATGAACAATAGTATTATTCTATATGAAAATTATAAGATTAATGATTAAAATGGAAGAATATTTGATAAATAGTGTACCTTAAAAAATATTTTCTAAGTTAAATTTTGATTGTTCTATATGTTTTTGATCAAAATCCTTCAATAATAATCATTTATTTACCACTTTAAGCATAAAAATACCTTATCAGCATTTTAATATTATCTCATACTTAGTAAGAATTGAAATTAAAATGAAATTAAGTTACTCTTAGTCCACCAAGATTTGCACCATATAAATATGTACATGATTCTTCCAATACTTTGCTTGAGAAGCGAGCATAGCATCGTTGTCATCACTGCTATAGTTACTGGTACTAGCACCCATTGTATTGGATGGAAAATTTCTTGTATAGAATGAAAACTTCATCGGAAAAAGAATAAAATCTCACACAAAGTCAATAACCCGTCCATCAATGTTAAGGTTAACATTCCTTTGATTTTTCTTTATATTTTTCACCTTGTGGATGGTCTCACCATCTATTTTAAATGTCATCTCTATTTCTATTATTGAGCTTTATTATAACACTATGTAAGTCACCATAAGGGCAAAAGCATATCTCCTTGACGAATAAAATATTTTCATGCATCCTAGCATGCAACACTTTCGAATCGTGCCCTAACGAATAAGTTGCTCCAACGGCTTTTTCAGCCGAGTATCCAAATCTTCTCTTGGTTGTGGCTCTGAAAGTTGTTCCAATCACAACTTTGAACTTTGTTCCAATTGCAGATCCTCATCATTAATGTTAGGGAGGATACAACAAAGTTTACTGATCTTCTTCATTGTGGTTTAATGAGAGATATATTTTAATATTTATTAATTCAAGCATATGATATAAGAGAGGCTTAAATATTAATTTATACTGCTACTACTGCTTGAAAATTAAATTTGTTTTTTTTTGCATTGTGGTAGAGGCTAAATTTTGGCATATATATTAAGCTCAATGACGATTAGAAATGATTCAAAGCATCTAATATTTTGAAGATATGCTCCTTTCATTCATATAGGAAAATATATTGTTGTCATGCCTCACCTAAAGAGAAAATTGATGAAATATGAATTATAAGTGGAAAGATGTTGTGGATGGAAACTGAGTAGGCATTTATAAAGCAATGATGAGAAAGAAATATTTCTTTGGAATAATGCAACCATTTAATCTCTTCAAAAGTCCTCTTGAAGCCAAAGAAACCTGTCAAAATAATCATAATAGCTATAGGGAAAAAAAACATAATCTCATATAGGTAGAGAAACATTAATATTTGTTCCGAATAAACAAATTTATTATTAGTAATTAATATATTGATAAATTTCTATTAATAACAACATATTGATAAATTGGTCCAATTCCGTGTCTGGTGATGGAACTTGATCAAAATTTGATGGAAATGGCAGTAGAAAGAACATCTTAATTTTTTAATGAAGCTTAAAATAAAATTATTAAATAAGTAGCACAAATTTTAAGCAAGAAATTAGTTTTTTAAGATCATAGTTTATAAAAAAAAATTCAAAACATGCCATCTCTCTCTTCTTGTATATATGTATGTATGTATGTATATATATGTATATACATATGTATATATATAATGTATCAAGTCGTGCTTACAATTTTCTTTGGTAAAACACCATCATTATTTGATTCACTTACCAAAAGAACTTCAAGAAAACATAGAGAAGCATATGTGTATTCTATAAAATAGTGATGAAATTATTACATTAAAAGATATATTAGCAGCAATAGTGATGACATATGTATTCTATAAAATAGACATCAAAAATATTAGTAGGGAACATATGCTTTTCGATTTAAAAGATATAAATAAGTGAACTTTAATATTTGATGTTGGTTACATATATTCCAAAATGATAATGAATGTCTCAAAATATCTTAATTATATATTGAAGCATTTTCCCATATAAATATTAATTAGTTTGATTTATTATAATATTATTAATTTACTCTTGAATGACTCAAACAATATCCATAGAATACTTTGCAAAATATAAAATAGAACCGAGATTTCTAGAGGAAACTTGCATCAATAAGCATAAGTATTATTATTTTTATTTTTATTATAAATCATTAAGTGTTGACTTGAGTATGAAAATAATTCAAGATGCACATATTATTGATCATACATATTATCTTTCTCATTATGAATTAAGTTGGAGAAAATTAAACCACCACATATATATCTTATATTATTATACTATTAACATCAATAAATGCACATACATTAGAATTTTATATTATCCCAAAACACTATACGTCAATCTATAACCATTATTATGGAATTTTTGAGCTCAATTTGCTTAGAGTAAATTTTAGGAGACCACAAATATAATGTTACATAAACATCTTGAATGATTTAAGTCATGTAGTACTAAGATCTACAAAATGTATATAAATATGAGCCACAATAGATTTGCCTATCCTTAATAATCTAAGAAATCATAAGTACTAATATTATAAATCTTCATTAATTTAATAATTTTGTGATTTTATTGAATTTTTTTTCTCTAAGGAGGATGGCAGAAGAGCCTTGTAGATAGAGTCATCATTGCACTCTATAGCGAGCTAATCCAACTTAAGATCTTGCTCAAAATGAGATTCACCCAAGTGTTGGTGGACTGATTGAGGCCCACATAACAACTCCACCAAATGTATCTTTTTTTCACTAAAAACTTCAACTAAATTTTACGTTTTTTTCTTATAATTTTATTAAGTTTAAATTGTAATATATTTATGGAACAAGACATAATTTTTATTATGTTTGTCTATAATTAGCCAAATTAATTTTTATTGGCATATAATAGGGATTATGATTTGTAATAATAAAAAAGGCCTCCCATCAAGATCACTGATCGATATGTTTTATCTTGAATAAGTGAAGCTCCCCAATGTTTTGGCATCTAGATTTGTTAGAGTATATATATATATATATATATATATATATATATATATGTTTTTTAAAAGTGCATTAGTCGATCTTTTGTTTGTAATTTAAACATTCAAATGTAGATTACATTTATTTTAAATACTTTTGGTTAGGAAAATGTCATTCATATAACTTTGAGTAAGATAATATGTAGCATTAGTTGCTTATAGAGTGATACTTCAAAATTAAACTCTTTTCTTTTTATTTTTTATCAAAAAAATAATCATTTTTATGAATTTTGCATAATAAATTTCATTATTCAAAAAGGCTATCCATATACAAATCATTGGATGTGATTAAGTGAATATAAAAGATTGATTATTTTAAAACATGTAGACTATCTAAAGAAATTTATAAATTCATATTATTTGTAATTTATCTTATAAAGATAAAAGTTAATTAAATAAAATTTCAACTAATTTTGTAATGAAACAAAGAAATTTCCAATCTAACATTACTTTTTAACATGATTGATTAATAAAGCGAATGATCATTTTGGAGTGCATTGTCAAATCATCATTGGATTGGGTTCAAAATAAGATCAATACCTTTGGACGGTTCAAAACAAGAGTTATAGTTAAACAATAATATTTATTTCTCATTATGACATCACATCAATAGGTACTGGGATCTTTATAATATCTTCTGCCTTAAAACTCTTATATAATGACAAAAGTAAATCTATTATTTTGAACCTCCTACATGCATTGTATATTATCATTAACTTCATCAAATTGTACAACCCAAAATTTTGATTGCTCCTTATTCTTATCATAATTGGAAGAATAACTTGAAGAACATTCTACAAACATTGCACTCACAAAATGTTAAAATTCTTTTAAAAAGGAAATAAATATTTCTCGAATAAAATCTAATAGCTTTCTTGAGTATTGAGCTACTTTTGACCATAGGACTATTTGCAAACTAACAGCATTTTCAAATTCTCTTCCTATTTATTCCTTCATCAAGCTTAAGAAACAATTAGAGAGCTTGTGGGCTTTGAATTCCATGATAAACATTCTTAGTGCACTCACTATATTGTGTAAATAAAATGCCCATGTTAAATAAGTTTTATTGAAAGCAATAGATCACTTATTTCTTATCCAAGCATGGTTATGAATGCTCCCCTCTATGAAAATTTCATACCATGCTTCTCCAAACTCCTCCTCGAATCACACTTGCTCAAACACTTATAAAAAGATTTTTCACTACATTATTATAGTTGAAGCGCAAACATTTGATGGAACTTTCTTGGAGATGTGTTATTGGCACAATCTATAACTTACTTGTTGTAATGCAATTTCTATCTAGTCATCACTTGATCTTTTTAATGAATTGTTATTATATGTTTCTTTTCTATTATTCATATAAATATTTTAAAATTCATGTTGTTTTCTCTAACAAAATGTTGCATCAAGCAATACACTTAATCAATGATTGTTAACTTTCACAAATGGCTCACACACTAAGTTGTATTTATTAAGTCAATAGCTAGTATAAAAAATAATTACTTTCACAAAATAATCATAATCTACCCTTCTCATACCATCAAAAAAAACCCACTAATCTATCAAATTCATCAATTCGATATCCCATAAGAAAATGTTGTCCTTATTTTGACTTTCTTTAAATAATTGGATTAACGAACTAGTGTCTTCATTCTTAATTCTTAATTTATTCTCTTTTGTAAATATAGTTGCATACATCTCTCTTAGAGAATTCAATATTCTACGCATCACAAATTTTCTTAGCAAGTTAGGCAAATGCATTTACCATTCTTATCTCAACTTCTGTCATTATCTTAAACACTGATGCTTTTTCATCACAGATGGACCTATAGGATCCAAGTAGATATTTGTCTTCTAGCTTTGCTAGCTCATGATTATTTCTCTCTAGAAAATTTATACTTTTTAATTGTCCTCTTGATCTATTATGTATCTAATAATGGCAAAATATATGGTTATAATATTTGATTTTTAATATTTCATTCAGATTAAGACTTCTCTTGAAACTTAGTTTTTGAGTAGATACGGTCCTTGCATTTTATATTTCTAGAATTTGGCTATTAAATATGATGTTTATTTTGAATGTTGAATCCAATATGATGGGCATAACTTCAATACAACTCATATGCATTTTATCTCTCTCTTAGCGCAATTTAAGAGTTTGTCAAGCTCTAATTGATGAGTGGCATGAGTTTTATTCCAATAATACTGATTTGTAATGCCAATATGTGTTTTGCTGAATTAAATACATGACATTTTAAATTTCTTTATAATAAAATTAGTCATGTATACATGCTATGTAGACAACCTTATACAAATATTGTGTATACAATATGAGTACAAGTTTGTGTACATATCTTATATATAGATTGCCGATAAGTTTAAATATAGAGCACCACGAAGTAAATTGAACCTCATTTCACCCAAACTTACAATCACCATGCTATCATGCAAACTTATATTCTTCACATTTTCATGCCACCTTCAAATATCTGCATTTTCATCCAGGCATGCAGCTTACATCTTCATCATTTATACCCTCTCCAGTCTACAAAATCATAAATTTTAAACTCTTGATTTTTTTTTGAAAACGAGAATTCTATTTTGCTTTTCATCGAGATCACTTTTTTTTAAAAAAATTTTAAAAAAAATCCACACCGTGTTTTTTTTATTGCCATCTAGATGCAAAACTGTGTTTGGACTCTATACCAAATAATTTCTCCCTAATAAACCTCCTAAAGAAGGAACAAATCTTAGGGTCGTAGATTGTGAAGGCAACTCACTTAAGCTTTTTTAAACTTTTTTGTAAGTAATTTTATTGGATTGATTTTTTATTAATAATTAATATCAATTTTAGTTCTATTTTAAAGTTACATCAAATAGTTCTTTTGATAACTTGAAAATAATGAAATGATCAAATTTAAAATTTATCAACTCCGTTTAGAGAACTTTATTCTGATTTATATAAGATAAAATATTTTAAATATAAATTTTTTGAAGCACATTATAGTACCTAAATTTTTTTAATTAGAAAGTAAAGTTGCTGAGTGAAGTTATTTTTTATTAGTTATAGATAATTTTAATATTCATATAAATCTTAAATATTTAGAATTATATCATGTTCATAGTGAGTGATTAGCTAATATTAATTGTAAAGCACAATCAACTATATTAACCTATATTGGTGGTCAGAGTCAGCTATTACAAATTGCATCACATATTCAATTTAAAGATTTAAGAAAGAGAACCCTTCCATCTTTGAACAACATTTTTATTAAGATTCATAGTGAATTTGACTTGTCGATTATCATGTTAGTGTAATGATAATTAGTGATAATGAAGTCACTAAAACTATACTAACGGATACCTACAATTGAACATTAAGTCAGTGAAAGTGTAAGTCATTTCAAAACAATGACGGCATTGTTGAATTCATCTCTTCACGTACAATCCTTCCACAATATTTCAATATATAATGTGTTTGTAGAATCATGATTTTTTTTAACAACAATGACAATGTTGAATGCATCTCTTCATGCGGAACCTTCTCGCAATACTTGAATTTGTAATGCATTTGTAGAATCCTAAGTTTTTTTCTACAACACATTACAAGAACAAATCAATATTTGAGAATTGCTTATAAGATTAGTAACTACTTATATTTTATTTGTAAAATCTTTTATTAAACATTTAATATTCTCAAGTAGAAATATATTGGGTTTTAATCCTTATGAGGTATATAACTTGAGACAATCTTGTTTAATTGGAATGGATTCTAAAGCCCACCTTGACATATTCATTATTAATAATGGTTATGAGGCTATGAACAATCATCAAGCTATGCATACTTCTAGTGAGTCTAGTTGGACTTTGAAATAAACTGTAGTTAAGAATCCTGATACATAATTTTGTTGAAAGAGATGTGTTACATAATGTCAATACAACTAACAAAATGATATCCAAATATTATTATATTCTATCCTATCATATCACAATAGTATGAGATGAAAAAGTAATTTTGATGGTCCATCGGAGAATATAGAATCAATTTAGGAAGGATATAAGTTCGAGTTGCTTCAAAATATGCTCCTTCAGGAAAGATGAAGCTATAATGCTTATCTATTGGATGATCTATTATTAATAATATTGAGTATAAGCTTATTTATTTTAAAAGGTTATTTTTACATGTATAGAATAGCCACTTATCACGATTATGTATATGGCCTACATGCAACTTCGTCACAAAATGCTAGTTGGGGCATGAAGAATAATAATGTATACATATCCTAATTTGTTACCTAGTCATCATCAATATAATACCAAAATCTTTTTCAAATTTAAGTTCTATTTGCCCATAAACGTTCTCTTGTATGAAAGTTTGGGAAGCAAGATAGAAGGCAATAAAGTCCATATTTGATAGGAGAAAGTCATATCATTCATTGTAGGTTAATGGAGGTGTATATTCTATTACAAGATAATAAGTAAAGCGGAAGGAAAGGGGTCCAAATGGGGAAATATTACGGAGTCCGACGTTTTACGATGGACTCAATCGCATTGCGCGCGGGCAGAGTAACGCGCCAAAAAAAAATGACGCCGTAAGACGGAAACGGCGCTATTTTTTGCGGTTTAGCGCCCGGCCCGACCCGACCCGACCCGATTTACCTCGTTTAAACCTCGGGGAACAAAATATCTGCGTCGTTCGGTATTCTTTCGTAATACTGACGGGCAAAGAGAATTTCTGAGCTCCTGTCGGTCGCCCACCTCCTTCGATCACCGGCTTAGGGCTTCTAATTTCAAATTGAGGTATCGGTTGGTTACACGAGGTATTCTTGAACTTGAAAGATTTTAGGGTTTTCTGTCTTTGTTCATTACAATCCATCGTAAGTGTTTCTAGGTTTCTTTATGGCATTTTTTTCATATAGGCTCTGCACCGTACCTCTACCTCTCAGACGTCAGATCCTCCTGGGATATTAGACGATTTTGCTTTTTGTTGATTGTTGCCTTACTCTCAGACTCTCAACCCCTCTGCACTCCGTACTCTGCACTCTATACTTTCTTGAGATTTTGCATTTTTTGGTCCATTTTTACCGTGGAGGGCATACTATGGCTAGAATCAATAACCTGGGAAGTTGTATTTTTCGGTTTGGGTGTATTCTGTGAAGAAAATGAATCTGACCTCCTATACCTCTGTACCTCATACCTCTATATACCTCTGCATTCCTCACTCACTTTGTACCTCTGCACTCGCTCTCCGATGTTAGAGACGATTTTGGGCTATTTTTCTTGATTATCGGTTGTTGAGACAATGTTCGCTATATCTTGTGGAAGTAGTTTAGAGGTTGTTTGGAAGCTAATTTAGATGCTTGTTTGTCCCTCTACTACCTCGTATTCTATACTTTCTTGAGATTTTGCATTTTTCTACCCATTTTACCGTGGAGGGCATACTATGGCTAGAATCCGTTATGAATAACTGGGAAAAGTTGTGTTTTGTTGGTTTGGGTGTGTTCTGTGGAGAAAATGAATTTGTACCCTGCACTGCACTCTGCACTCCTGCACTCCTCGATGTTAGACGATTTTGGGCTATTTTTCTTGATTGTTCGATCCGGTTGTTGAGACAATGTTCTATATCTTGTGGAAGTAGTTTAGAGGTTGTTTGGAAGCTAATTTAGATGCTTGTTTGCAAATGTACTCTCAACCCCTCTCCTCATTCTATACTTTCTTGAGATTTTGTATTTTTTTTCACCCATTTTTTACCGTTTGGAGGGCATACTATGGCTAGAATCGTTATGAATAACCGGGAAAAGTTATGTTTTGTCGGTTTGGGTGTTACGTGGAGAAAATGAATATGTACATCTATACCTCTGCCTCCTCCTCACTGTACCTTTGTCACTGTACCTCCTGCACTCCCTCGATGTTAGACGATTTTGGGCTATTTTTCTTGATTGTTGGTCCGGTTGTTGAGACAATGTTTACCGCTATCTTGTGGAAGTAGTTTAGTTTGGAAGCTAATTTAGATGCTTGTTTACAAATGTACTCTCGAACCCTCTGTACTACACTTGTACCTCTGCACTCCCTCGATATTAAGGTGCTTGCAATCCATTATCGCTAATATTCGATTACCTTAACTTTATTTTGAAGTTCACATGTTCCAAAAAAAGATAACGTCTATGCGGCCGAGTGCCATCGAGCATTATTTGATAATATTACCGCTTCACTAGTGAAGTGACGAAATATTGAAGCGGCTTCACTGAACCAATTCATCGATTACAGTGAAGACTTCGGTTGCCATAACCTCTATCCTATCTTACTAGGACATCGACAGCTTTTTTCTTGGGTGGCTGCATTTCTTTCACCGGATGAAGTGTGATGTCGGGATGCCAAACAAAGGGGAGAAAGTTTTATGGTAGAAATCCCCATTGTCACAGTATAGTTCAAGCTGATTATAAGAATAAGCTCGAGCAATCGGATAGCTTCGTTCGGCCTAGCTTTGTATATTTGTACATCGTTTTCTTATTTCAAATTTGTTCTTTGCATACCACAACTATAGTAGCTTTAGTTTAATTGCCTACGATAATATTGAGAAATTTGTCTTGAAGCCATTTGGGCCTTCTTAGTGTCACAATTCAATGGCATTACAAGAAAGATACTAAGCTACACATGAGTGGCTTTGTCCCTCTTCTTATGGTAACCATAGTTATGTTTTACTTGATGTGAGCAATTTAACCTGTATAAATTTTTTGTTGTAGATCTGGGCGGCTGAGCACATTATTAGCATTAGCCATTTCCATTCAGCATTATGATGTTGGGCCTAAAAATAAAGTTTGTGATGTTGCCTGATTTGGGAGAGAGTACAGACAAGAGTTATGTTCGTTCATTTTGTAGTAATGCATTTACCTATGTTGTTTGTCATCATATCTATCTTTGGATTAACACAGTCCTCCTTACGAGGACTTAGAAGAGGAGACTGCTCATTGAATCATCCTCTCATCCCCATCTAGAACTTCGACATTAGCCCCATCCATCCACCATTGTCGCTCCTGATTCCCAGATATCTCTCCCGATATTCCCCCAAGCAGGTGTCTAGCTTGCCTCTGCTACTACCCCCAAGGGATCTGCAGATAGTTATTTGAGGGAGTTGAGGGAAGTTGTGGCATCCCACCATGCAGGATGTGAGAGGCTGGATGGCATTCATGCACGCACGCTATTGAGTGTCTGCAGAGAAGAGTGCTTCCATCCCAGGAGTGGAAGTCGGAGGAGACCACCGGGTATCTTCTGGAGACCTTCATAGTGGAAGCCTCCTGGTGGAGTCTTGTGCAGAAGCTCGGGCCGGGGAGGCCCCAGCATCCAACTGCTATCATCCCCTTCATTGGTGCCTTATGCCGGGTGAAGGCACGCGAGGAAGAGGAAAGCTATGTTCTCTCCGCTAGGGTTACGCCCACGGGCTAAGAGTGGTTCGATCCGCCTCCACCCCACCTCCCTCCACCCACACGACGTGTATTACGTTAATTTCATGAATAATGTGATACAATAGATGACTTGATTGTTCGGTTTCACCCTTCTGAATTCGCAGGCTGGCGTGGGCGAGCTGATTTCCTCTGATGAGCCATCAAAGGCTATCGTAGTTGTGGAGGAGCACCGTCAGATAAGCGAAGGTTCTCGAAGCTCTATATGACAATTGATATAGCTTTTTACCAATTAATTTCAGCCTAACTAATTATATGCCTTCTCATCAGTAACGCATCTGTGCGATCTGAGAAGATGCAGATCACCAGTCTTTGCCAGTGAATGATTATGGCTCTCTATATATTTTTTAACCGACCAATTCTCCTCCAAATCCACAGTAATCGAATCATCGAGACAACCACTCAGACGCTTTTCTTGAATTTTGTTATATGGTTTAGATTGTGTTTTTTTGCTGCACACGTAAAATCTCTCGATTTCAATTTCTTAGAGTTTGGCCAATAACTTGTATGGTCTTTTCTAACAGCAGTTTGATGTGCATAATCACAATACGGCATAAGCGGTTTCATTATGCACAACCGTACACAGATACCCCAAATTTGGGTCATTAGATAAAACAACTTCATCATCATTGCTCATTCACCACATTCATCTCATGAAAACATAGAGTCCAAAGCAGTTCACGATAATGAGTACTGATGAAAGAGAGTACAGAGAGCATAGACTGCAGTTAGTCCAGAGTATAGACACAAAAAATACCCAAAAAATCGTTCAAACCCATTAAGTTGCAACCTGACAAGACAGAGGGTAGAGGTACAGAGGGTAAGAGAATGCATGCATAGAGGGCAGAGGTAATGCATAGAAGGTATAGAGGTATAGAAGGTATAGCCTAGGACAGAGGCAAACAGAGGGAGAATATAGAGGGTATAGAGGTATAGAAGGTATAGATAGAGGTCTGAGTGCACAGAGGTACAGAGCAGAGGTATGAGGTATGTGAGGTACAGAGGTACGAGAGGTACAGAGAGGTACGTGAGGTACAGAGGTGCTGAGAGGTGCCATAAATCTCTAAAATTCGTGACCACATCATTGCTTCGATTGGGATTTAGTTACCATGATCTGAACAACCAGGCTACAGAAAGTGAAACAAAACTGGAAAAAAATCGTCTACACTCGAAAGACACTACAGAGAGTACATATGTAAAAAAGCACTAAAAAATTAATCAAACAGCCACCAATTTCCTCCTTTAATCAAACAGCCACCAATTTCCTCCTGAAGGATTACATTGAATATGTTTTCTCCGAACTTTACAAAAAAATCATGAAAAATAAATATGAATACAGGCGAAGGATTACAACTCCTTAAAAGATTACCGATCCATTTTATTTACATCATCGCCTATTTCTCAACGCCTCCATTTCCAGATTCATTCTCCTTCTTCATAGCTCTTTCGTAATGCTCTCGGCTCAGTCTGCAAATAAAAAAATACAGCCACTGCCCCAAATGAAGATATTTTTAATTTTTCCCGCGCATATACTCATTCCCCGCAGTTTCGGGTCGGGCCGGGCGCTAAACCGCGAAAAATAGCGCCGTTTCCGTCTTACGGCGTCATTTTTTACGCTTGCGCAATGCCGTCATTCAATGCGATTGGAGTCCGCGACGCAGTCGCGGCTCTGACGTATTTTCCGTCCAAATGAGGCCCATAAATGTTCTTCTTTTGTCCTTGTAACTGCAGCCTTCAATTGATAGAAGTTATTCTTACATATGAGATGGAGTTGTTGTTCATAATCTATCAATAACCTGTAGCTCAATTCTTTTTTCTCCCTCTCTTCCTCAATATCCAGTTTTCAATCTCTCTCTCTCTCTCGCCAAGATTTCCGCCTGGGTCCAATAGCTAAGGCTAGTGCAACTTCCTACTTTCCTGCCTAGGTGAAAGGAAAAGCGAAGGACTGCTCGCTCTACAACCGAGCGTCAGTCCTCTCACTTACTAAGTAAGAACTATGCATTGAAAGTTCTTTTCACGTAAGTTCTCTCACAAAAAAATTGTTGGAAGGACTCTCTCTCTTTCTCTCTCTATTGATGATAATGATTTCCGTCTCAAAGAAAGAATTAGAATTAACTTGTACGTAGATATTGGTTTGAATCTACTACACACACTAGAATTCATGGCCCAAGAGGTTTATGAGGTGGTATAATTAATTATTAAAAATATAAGATAACTGATTAAAATAACAAAAATATTTGAAAAATAATATATATTAAAACTTATTTTTTTGTTGTAAGATAAATTTAGATTATTTTATACTTATGTTCAAATACACTATTATTATAATTAATTTTCTTGCACTTTAAACATAAAAATGCCCATAGATGTTACTATGTAATGGCAAACACCATTACAAAATATCCCAAAGATCTTCAACCAAAAAATATGTTTTACATCATGCCAAGCTGGCAACTTTAGCATGGAATGAAACTTCCCTCGTAAAGAAAAAGAACATTGGGATTTGATGGAAATCCCACACAAATCAACTGTCATGCCTTCGATACTTAGCTCAATGTTTCCTCTTAATTTCCCCTAATATCTACCTTGTAAAATGTCTCATCATCTATTGTCAACATCATCTGTATTCCACCTTCACCAAAGCTTATCACAACACTTTGTGAGTGACCACTGACCATCCGGTAAGAAGTAAGCATTTTATGTTATGAATCTGCTCTCCTTCATTCGTAACAATGGAGAAATGCGTTGCTGTAGTGGCTCCTTATTAAGGGCATCTGATGAAACCGAAAGGATTTATAAGTGGCAAGAAGCTGTGAATGAAAACTGAATTGGCTTTGATAAAACAAACATGGTAAGGAAATATTTCTCTAAACACAACCGATGGACCCATCTAACCTCTCTGAAAACATTCTTGTTGTAGCCTCATTCCTCCTGTGAAAACCTATTGCCAAAATCAACTAAATAGATTTTAGAGAAAAAATAGAACAAAATCGTATATAACTAGATAAACATTCAATTTGTTTAAATAAATAAAAATATTTTTAATAAAAAATTATTGATAATTTTCATTTCATAATAATATATTGATAAATTCGTCAAGGTTTATCATAGAATGACTGAATTTGAGTTAGATAAGGCTTCAATTTTTATGTTTCCATAAATAATTTTGGCTACATGTCGATATTTTAAATGATTATTGTTATCCCTCAATGATGATGATGTATTGCTTGACATTTGATGTAGGAATTATATATAATGAGTGCAGTGAAATTTTTTTAAAAAATTTAGGAGATAATTTTAGTACTTTGTAGACCACTACGAGTGAATGTATAAAATATTTTGAAAATAATTAAAAAATAAAAAATTTATTATATATAAATATTTTTTAATTATGCTCAAAATATTTTATACTTTTACTATATATATTGACGTACACAATATTAAAATTTTATCTAATTTTAAAAAAATAATATATTTATTGTATGCCTCAATACATAATAAATTTAAATGCATAAATAATTACTCTTTGATGGAACTTTATGTTGACGGTGGCCAAATGCCCACTCTAAATTTAATATTTTTAGAAGTTTTTACATACACAATCATCTTATTCTTTTATATTTAAAAATTAGTCATCTTTAATCTAAGATTTTTAAATTGACTTTCAAATATTAAAATTTATAACAAAAGTCTAACTCATATTTTTTATTTTTATAAAATTTTCAATGATTTGATTGTGATACATGTAAATAGATGAATTTATTAGTTAAAAAAATAGACAGAATGATTAAATTATAAATATGTATGTATTAGATGATTGATTTATAAATATTCTTTTTTTATTATCATTTTTTTTCTAAAAGCTTACCCGCAGACCACAGTACCCTCACACCAATCGCACGCAGCTAGGAAGAGCTACTGATCGTACCTGCACTCCTCGCAGACTCGCTCCCTCACCCTCGCCGCCAACGCCACCGTTGCCCGATTCCCTCACGACTTCACCGATCAGTAGCTCCTCCTTTTATCGTCGAAACTGAAGGTATGAAAGAGTGATATTGAGATCGAACTACTATCTTGTTTCATTGTTATTATTGTTCGGTGTGATTTTATTCCTCTGTCAAACAAAGATTTTTGTTTTCCTGGGTGCACAATTTTGTAATAAAGTTCATATATCATTACGATTCAAGATTAGTTTTGCCGATTACATGCTCACAAAATCATGCTTGTTAAATTTCTTCAAATTGTCAAATTGTTAAACAAAGCTACTATTTATATTTTGAGGCATTTCCAATGATAAATCAGGGGGGAGGGAATACTGTTTCTGTTAATTCTATTAACAGCAACTAAATAAGTATATCCAAGAAAAGAAAAAATTTTAAAGTTTCTCTTTATAATGAAAAAATGAAATGGAATTTTATTTTGAAACAAGCACTCATGGAGGGTTGCTGTTTGTTAGAAACAAATATGCACCAAATAACATAACCTAGATACTGCTCGATAGATATAAATAATGATATAATTTTATAAAATATTTAACTATGTCGGTAAAATGATGGATATATATATTTTATAACGTCTATCTAATAAGAGAATATTATGTTGAATTTCTATAATATGGATTATGAAACATCAATTATGTAGCAGAATGAATAATGATTGACTAATAATTATTTTGTATCTCACATTGAAAAAATTGTTTAATTTGATTCTTAATAAAATTATTATGCAATATTATGAAAAAATAAAAAATATATTGTAAAGCTTATAATTAATATTTAACTCTTTTTTCAACAACAACAACAACAACAACAAGCCTTAATCCCACTAAGTGGGGTCGGCTACATGAATCCTTCGCCATTGCCCTATTATGTGTCAAATTCTCATTTAATTTAAGCATACTAGGTCATTTTTTTATACATCTTAACCAAGTCTTTTAGGTCTACCCCTTTCCTTAACATAAGACAAATCTAACGCATCTACTCTCCTAACCGGGTCATTGGACGGCCGATGCTTTATGTGGCCAAACCATCTAATGCTAATCTTATCGCCATTGGAGCTACTCCAACTTTTTTCCGAACATACTCATTTCGCATTTTATCTCTAAGAGTAAAGCCACTCATCCACCTAAGCATCCTCATCTCTGCAACACTTAACTTAGTCTTATGCTTCTCTTTTATTGGCCAACATTTTGCACCATAAATCATTGCAGGTCTTACCACCATCTTATAAAATTTTCCTTAAGTTTAAGTGGAACTTTTCTATCATATAATAGGCCGATGCATTCTCCACTTCAACCATCCAACTTGAATTCTACTTAATAACATTCTCCACTATTTCACCAATCATTTTGAACAATAGATCCTAAATATCTCAATCGCTCACTCTTATTAATGACTTGTTCACCTAATGTCACAACATTACCACTAGAACTTCTACAACTAAAATTACACTCCATATATTTAGTTTTAGATCTACTTAAACGAAAATCTTTAGACTCTAAAGTTGACCTCCATAATTCAAGTTTCTCTTAGACTCCCTCTCTAGTCTTATCAATAAGAAGAATGTCATCAGCAAAAAGCATACACCAAGGTACATCTTCCTGTAAATGCCTAGTAAGAACATCCATAACTAAAGTAAAAGGATAAGGGCTTAAAGCTGATCCTTGATGTAATCCAACTAAAATAGGAAAATATTTTGTCAATCCTCCTTATGTTTGGACACAAGTAACTAGTATACATATCCTTAATGACTTGAATATAACCAATATTAACTCCTTTCTATTCTAAAAACTCTCCAAAGAACATCTCTTGAAACTTTATCATAAGCTTTCTCTAAATAAATAAATATCATATGTAGATCCTCCTTACTTTCTCTATGCTTCTCCATCAAACCTCTTAACAAATGTATAACATCCATAGTAGATCTACCTGGCATGAAACCAAACTAATTGTGAGAAACTTTTGCATCACATCGTAATCTATGCTCAATTACTCTCTTCCATAATTTTAATGTATGACACATTAACTTAATTCTTCTATAATTTGCACACTCTTGTGTATCACCTTTATTCTTAAATATAAGAACCAACAAACTCTTTCTCCACTCATCACATCTTTTAGTCTTTAAAATAACATTAAAAAGATTTGCAAGCCAAGAAATTCCTTGATCTCCTAAACATTTCCACACTTCTATTGGAATATTATCAGGTCCTACAGTTTTTCCACATTGCATTTTCTTTAAAGCTTCTCTAACTTGATTTACTAATCGATGATAAAATGAAATTCTCTATTTGTTTAGGGTATTAAGGTTGCTAAAATCAATTGTACTTTCAGATCCTTCATTGAAAAGTTTATCAAAATACCTCATCCACCTATTTTCAATATCCTTTTCTAAGAAAAGCATTTTATTATTTTCATCATTAATACACCTCACTTGAACTATGTCTTTACTTCTCTATCTCTTTGATTGGCTAACTTGTACATACATCTTTCACCTTCTTTGGTATCTATTCTATTGAATAAATCACTAAAAGCTAAATTTTTTTGCATCATATATTGCTTTCTTAGAATCTCTCGCCACTTTATATCTTTCCCAATCCGAAGTTTTACATCTAAACCAAGTTTTATAACAATGCTTCTTATTTCTTATCTTTTCTTGTACACTTTGACTCCACCACCAACTATTCTCATTAAAAGAAGCTTTTCCTTTTGATTCTCCAAGCACATATTTAATAACTTGCTTAATATCACTTACTACTTTTTCCCACATAACATTAGCTTCCTTATGAAAATCCCAAATTCAAATCTCTTGTAGTTTGCTCTTAAAAATATTTTTATTTGTGCCCATCTAATCCTCGGACAATAATTTAATTTATTTTTCTTCTTACAACCTTTCATCTTAAAATCTAAAACTAACAATCGATGTTGGGTACTTAAATTTTCACTTGGAATGATCTTACAATCTTTACAATCTAAACGATCTATTTTTCTTATCAGACAATAATCAATCTGTGTTTTACTAGATCCATTTTTATAAGTAATAATATGTTCATCTCTTTTCTTAAATAAAGTATTAGCAACTACAAAATCATAAATGAAGGCAAAATCTAATATAGTCCTACCTTCTTCCTTAGTCACTCCAAATCCATAACCACCATGAATACTTTTAAAATATTCTACTATTCTACCCAACATGTCTATTTAAATCTCCTCCAATAAATACTTTTCTTCAAGAGGTATCTTTTGTATTAATCGCTCTAATTCATTACAAAAATTTTCTTTTGAGCTTACATCCAAACCTACTGAGCATAAACACTTATAACATTGATAATCTTAGTATCAATAATAATCTTTAAAGCTATAATTTATCTCTATATTTTTATTAATATTTATAACATTATCCTTCAAACTTTTATCTATAATCACACCTACACCATTTCTAGTTCGACTTCTACCTGAATACCAAAGTTTAAAACCTAAACTATCAATCTCCTTGGCCTTCTCCCCAACCCATTTAGTTTCTTGAATATATAAAATATTTATTTTTCTATGAACCATAATATCTATTAATTCCATTAATTTACCTGTAACAATACCTATATTCCAAGATCCTATCCTAATTCTAGTTTCATCGACTAACTTCTTTGCGCATCCATCCATAATGTGGGAACTCTTGCTTATTTAACTGCGCAGGGGCGATGCACTTTCAGCACATTTTCCGTATTCAAGTCATACGTGCGACACCTCCGGGACACCCTAGCATTAACACAATGATTTAAAGGATTCATGTCATGATTATTTTGACAAGTTTTATGTTTGTCTATCTATAACCCTCTATTTTTCACATCCGACTTGGGACCGGCAAAGGTAGTGTTAATATTTAACTCTTTTTCATATTATGAAAATTTTATTTTGAATTTTATATTATTACCTTTTTATATCTTCAAATATTATTTTATTATATAATAAGTTTGCTCACTCTCAAAAGAGGCTAGTTCCATCTCATGGAATTATCGATGTATCGAAATTTTTTTATATGTTTTTGAAAAATTTGTCGACAAAATTCCACTAGAAATTCCGTGAAATCCTATGTTAGTTGATCTAGTTGTGGAAACCTAGTTAGAACCTCCATGTATCATGTAGAAGTTCCTTCTACACTCCAATCAAATTTCGACTTGTTAACACTATTAATTCAACCCACCTTTAACATGTATATCAATAGATCTTTATGATCATCTATTATGAAAGTCATCATCGGTAGGAAATGAACTCCTAAGACTAAGTAAAAGTTTCGAACTTCAAGACCACTTTCGACGATTCAATTGCTCTAAAATCTGCCGATAGGCTGCTATAAAGTCTTTTTACATCACAATGTAATGATTTTCTTCATGATTGTTCAAAGAGAGTTAAATTCTAATGTTTAATTCAACTCTTGCATAATATAAGAGTGCTCATTGCTCTAATCTTAATTGATATTTGAGACGGAAAAAAAAACATAATATCATATAACTAGACAAGCACTAACATTTATAAAATAACATTTTAAAGTAATAATTTTGAATTTTTATTTTAATTTTTTCATTAAGAAAATAAAGTTAATATGACTTTCACTTTGTACATGTTATTCAAAGAGGCACTATACATACATGATGAATCAATGTATATGATTATGTGATTTTGTAAAATTTGATTTTTTTTTATTTTTTTTTAATATGTAGACTCTCGAAGGAAATTTTATATAGTTATAATCATAGTAAAACTATTATTTTACAGAGAAAAGTCATAAAAATATAGTTGAATTTTATTGCCAAGAAAAATGAATGATGATTTTAATCTTGTCTTTTTTTTGGAAAAAATAAAATAAAAAAATATTTTTTTATGAAACTCCTCAAGATTTTTTTTTTTTTTTTTAGGGAAACCCCATGATCTGGGGTATTTTATTGCCACAAAAAAAAGGGTTACAAGATCCTTAAAGGGGATAAACTCAAACTGCTCAAAGAGCTACAATCGACTAAGGAGTAAATCCCCATCTAAGTACATCCAAAAGCAAAAGAAAACATTAAAGCAATCAAAAGATATAAGATGATTAACATAATAGGCTAAAGGAAGGTTAAGGCCAATGCTCTGATGGTTGTAAGAGTGCTTGGTAATATAGAGCAAACCGCAAGATAAAGAGAGAAACACAAAGTTATAAAGAGAGAGAGATTAGAGCGGTTAAGGTATCTGAGACAAAAGGTAGAAGGAAACAATATAATATGAGTATGATAATAAGGAAATGTGATAGAGAAGGCTTAGGCTCAATCACACCATGTTGGATGCAAGTATGAGCATCCAAACTTCAGCAGAAGGCATGGGCGGACCTACGTAGAAGTGAGGGTGGGCAATTGCCCACCCTCAATTTTTTTTATATTATAGGTTATCTTTAAAAAAATTAATAATTTTTCCCTCCTTAATAAAAAATCTTGCCCAATAAAACAAATTTTTTTCATTTTATTAGTTTGCCCACCCTAAAATTAATAAATGATAATAAAATTGAAATTTTGATAATTAGTTTGCCCACCTTGAAAAAGTGGCTTATTCTATAAGGGTTACATCACATGAGCTACTACCAAACCAAAAGGAGTGAGAACATCACAATCATAGCCAACAAACTGTGAGGAAGCACCCAGTTGTTGATATTCTTGTGAGCTTTATTACCTGCAAACCTAAGCAAAATCATATCTAAAATATATAGGTAATTGCTAAGAGCTGAAGGATAAGGAGTCTCATTCAAGAAAAATATCATCAATATAGCCATCTTGACATGAGAATATATAAACATAAGTGAGTGAGCCATCTTAGCCAGAATCTCATGAATAGCCATATTCAGGAAAGAAATTAGTTCAGCATATAATCCCTCCATAAGAAAATTACAGGAGACAACTTGCTGAAAACACATTAAATAAGTCAATGAGCCTATAATTAACACCATCCCAATCACATGATATGTAAATGAATCTTTCGGTCAAAGAAAACAACCGGAAACAATCCCTTATTAATGTCCGGAGAAAGCAATAGTAAAGGAAGGCGCATAGCTCAACGAAATGAACCAACCAAAATTAGCACCGGAAAAATAGTTAGAGCGGCGGCTCAATAGCGACATTCAAGGCCTCCATTCGATAATCGGATCAACAATCAATCTAGAGAACAAGACGGAAAAGGCAACAACATCCAAGATAGGAAGGGATTAAAGCATAATACCATTCTTTCGAATAAAGCGCTCATAAGACGCACCAACCGGTCGAAGCGAGGCTTGATGCGATCGGAAAACCAAGCCAGAAATAGCAACCACAAGCGTAAAATAGGGAAGAGTTACTCACGGAGACATATATTTTCCAACCGTGAGATGAGCAAACAAGACCAACACAATGAGATCGAGCGATCGCAACCGACCTTTTGAAATGAAAAAAAAGCAAGGCCTTCGAAATGAAAAAAAGGCAAGGTCAATAAAACAAATAGTAAATTAAACACCATTGAAAACATTGACTAATTTGAATATTAAACCAAGAGAAAATAAAGTCCCCATTAGAGATGGGAGGCGGACTCAGTGAGATCAACAAAAGCAAGTAACAGGGGTGCTTAACATAGGATGCTTCATCATTACCAAGTAAGACAAGATGCAATGCCTTACAAATGATATTAAGATCTAATATAAGAAAAACCCGTAACCAATCCTTGTAAGTGTTCAATCCCAAAGTGTTTAGGTAATTTTATAACTATTGGTTGAAATTTTAGTTCTTTAAATAAATAATATAATTCCATTGCCATTTTTTTTTGGTCGATTAGTAGTAAGGCATCCACTTCAAGGAATATTAAGCCAAGAAATCAAGAACATTATGCCCGTAAGTTCAGCAAAGGAGTTAGTAATAAGAGGATTAGCAAAGGCCAAGAGGACATCACCATTAAAATTTCTAAAGATGCCACCACATCCAGCATGGAGATCTGACTCCATCATGTTAATTTTGATGACATTATCATGTGGTTTGGCCCAATAAAGTATTTTGGCTTGATTAGAAGTGTCTTTATCCCAATAGCAAACCCAATTTTGAGGCTACAAATTTACACCCTTTAAAATGTTTATATTTAATAAGGTTGGCTTTAAATAAATCACGATTTTGAATTTAGTTTTAGCAATTATCTTGAAATGATTCATAGTGATATCGTTATGCTTAGCATCATTTCTAGCCATCCAAATAAACCAAATAATAATGATAGCGATGCTTTTAATATGACCTTTGATATTGTTTTCAAAATATATCTCGAGGATAAATAGTAAGTGAGCCATTGAATTTTTCAATGGAGAATAGATTATCGTACCAAAGCCAAAGTTTAGAGGCAATCGCTCCATTCACAAATTGGTGATTAACATTTTCAATATGGGAGCAACAATGACATTTTGAAGGTGAAAACCTTTACCCCACATCAAGGAGTCAATAGGGACAAAGTTTTTTAAGATCAGTAAGAATAGAGTATGAGGTGGGGATATTGTTATGCCAAAGTCTAGCATACACTTTAGAATAATCACGTGTTTCTTTGATCTTAAGCCAAACATTTTTAAAACTGAATTTGCCATTGTGAGAGAGTTTAAAGAGAATCTGATCTTTTTTGTTGGGTGTAATGTGTATATTATTAAGTTTGTCTAAAAGGAGAAGGGATATACTGAGCTTGGAAAAGTTCCATCTATTATTATTCCAGAAAGATTTGACTTTGATAGTATCAATAGAATATGAGGAAATTAATTCATCAAGGAATTATTTCCAAGCCGCTTATCTTGCGGAAGAAGGAGTTGCGAGTTAATGCCCCAAAAAATTAATGATTTACTTCCATTTGATATTACAAAGTCTTTTCCAAATGGGAGAAGCATTAGTTTTGTAAGAGCAATTCAAGGGGTGCTTTGATAGGTATTTGTTTGTCATGAAGTTAGCCCAAAGGCTATTGTTGCTTCTAAAATTCCACCAAAGTTTATATGAGAATGCGGTGATGGTGTCTTTAATAGGTTTACAACCAAGACCACCTTCCTCAAAGATGCCGCAGATTTTGTGCCAAGAGGACCAGTGTATTTTTGAGGAAGAGGTATTAGAACCCCAAAAAATTTGTTAATTAGCCTCAATTACATTAATGCAAAAGTTGGTTGGCATGATAGTTTGAATAAGATAAAGAGGCATCGAGTTAAGGTACTCTTAATCGTGGTTAACCTCCTCCAAAAGGATAGAAAATGGTATTCCCAAGAGGAGATACGGTTAGATATTTTGTGGATTAACGTCAAAAGATAAGATCTTTTATGACCTTTGAAAAGAGGTACCGAGATAATTGATGGAAGTTGTTGTTGAAGAAAGTTAGTGATCCTCGTTATATGATTAATCCTATTATTGGTGATTTTATTAGCGGTTATGAAACAACATTTATTTTGTTAAGGAGGAGACCACTTTCTTTGCCAAATTTTTTAAAGAATTTCATAATGGTTTTTATGTGAGATATAGAAGCATTGCAGAAAATGATAAAATCGTCAGCAAAGCAAAGATGGGTAATAGGAAATCCACCTTGAGTTTTGTAAATCATAGTCGGCTTATTATAGAATAGGTCGTTCAGGCTCCTGGATAAGTAATCGACAGCTATAATAAAAAGCAAGGGAGATAATGGATCTCCTTGACGTAAGCCATGTTTAGAAGTGAAAAAATCAGCCTATTCTCCATTAATGATAGCAGAGAACCAAACATTAGTGACACAGTTTTTAATGATATGAATAAATTCTTTTGAAAATCCGAAAAGTTGAAGTATAGAAAAAAGAAAATCCCAAGAGAGTTTGTCAAAGGCTTTAGTAATGTCCAGTTTGAAGGCAATGTTACCGCCTCTAGTAGGAACGTCAATATCATGAATCATTTCTTGAGCTAAAAGAATATTAGCTATAGTTCTCCCTTTAATGAAAGTTTAATTACGGGAAATAATATTCAAAGGTTGATTCGGTTGGTGATTAGTTTGGCAATTAGTTTGTTAAAGAAGGTGCAAAGACTAATCGGTCTAAAGTCATTCTAGGTTTCCGGGTGATTATTTTTAGGGATAAGAACTATGGATGTACTAGAGAAGGATCTAGGAAGGGGGTTGCCATTGAAAAAGTCTATAACAGCTTCAATCAGATCAGACTTAATAATGGACCAACACTGTTGAAAGAATATAGTTGTGTATCCATCCGGGCCAGCAACCGAATCTGAATTCATGCTTTGAAGAACAGTACTAATTTCAGATTCCGTCGGACACCTAATAAGAGAGATGTTTTGGTCAGAAGTAATCATGGAGGGAATCAGATGAGGATTTGAAATAGTTTCCGTGGTAATGTTGTTGTTTAACAAATTTTGAAAATGTTGGATAACCGAATCTTTAATATCATTTTATCGATATCCAATTATCATTACTATTTTTAATTTTATTAGAGTTTAGAACTTTTCTTTTGTTGAAAAGAGCGTGAAAATATTTTGTGTTTTCCATCGCTATATGTTTACTAGCGACTTTTGCCAATAAGTTTCCTCCATGTTTTGATATTTAATCAAATTGTCTCTCTTGATGAGCTCATCATTTTTTATTAGTGTCGGCAGCTTCTTCAAGAGAGAGACAAGATCTTCCATTATTTTAAGATTTGCAAAAGTTTTAAAATGGTGTTTATTCCACCAGTTGAGTTTGTTTTAGTCTTTTAAGTTTAAGCTAAAATGGATCATGCCTTTAATGGAGTTATCGATGAATTGGGGCCAATTAGTCGAAACAACATAAAGTCATTATGTTGCAACCACATATTTTGGAACCGAAGGGGACGATGCGGTAATGTAGCGGGAAATTTTCACGATCGAGAGGCGTGATCGAGGTTCTACTTAAGTGTTCTCGAGGTATTAGGCCATTGATCAATCCAAAGGGGTTAAAAAAATGCGAGATGTTGCCAAAGTCTAGAGTTGTTCCACGATAGTTGGAACACGAAAACCCTATATCGGTAAGATTACAAGAATCATGTTAGCGAAATCTTCCATAGAATTAGGGAGGACCCTCCCCTTCTTTTAGAAGTAGAGAGGATGGTGTTAAAATCTCAACCAACCAGGGTTGAGTGACAGAGGAAGCAAAAGATCTTAAATTATTCCATAGGATGTTCCTACCGGCTCTATTACAGGATGCATAAATAAAAGAGCTCACCGTGGTGAAATCACCCACAGAAATATGGACATTAATCAATTGTTCGGTTGTCAAGGATATTGATTGAGTTATTCCAAAACAACCAAATTTTGTTGTTAATGTTGTAAAAAAAATTAGGAAAACCTAGTGTTCTAGCGGTAGATGCAATCTTAGAAGAGTGGATAAGTGGTTGGTGATAGTAAGGAGAGATATGTTATGAGTGCGACAAGGCTTCTTCGGTTGTGAACTAGAGTAGTCCCAATACCACTATATTCCAAATGATAAAATTAATCATAATGAAAAGATTGGAAAAAATTGATTGGGTGAAAGTGAGGAAAAGGAAATTATTGATGTAGAGTTGATGAAGATCTTGTGATTGATTGGCGTTTTTAGCTTTTGATTTTGAGTGTTTTCTTTTTCTTTAGAACATTTTGAAAGTGTCTATCGGTGTCCAAGGTGTCTCCGTCCGAAAAAGAATAGTTAGTGTGATCAAAGTTTCATTATTAAGCAAAGGAATCATGATGGTAATTTCCCCTTCTTCCATATCAGAGATCGACTGGTTAATTATGTTATCATGTTGGTCATTCAAAGAGTTAGGGGAGGGAGGGATTGCTTCATCTTCTTTTTCTAGATTAATGGTCTGATTTGTATATTTTTGTTGTTGATCCAAAATATGATTTTCAGTCGAGGTGATGTTCCCAAGCCTAAGTTCAGCAGAATTTCTTTGTTTTGGATCAGTAGTTGTATGAGCATGCATGTTACCATTGGAAATAGTAATAGGCAAATTTTCTAAGTTTCCATAACCAACTATGTCATCGTGTCATTATTCAACACGATTAGTTTCCTTTTTACCGTCGGAGGGTAAAGGTGAAGGCGGGTTTTGTGAAGGAGGATTAGTTTGGTTTGCTTTTGGCACATAGGCCATTTTAGTGGGTTGCTCCTTAGTAACCGAAGTAGTAGTGATAGGAAGTTTATTTTTTTTGAGATGTGGATGTAGAATAAAATAATCTGTATGTTCATGCCCATGGATTTTGCAGTGTGTACAGAAAGAGGGAAAGTTTTCAAATTCTACCTTTTGATTATAACCCATTTTTTCAGATCCAATCCAGACTTCTTTTGGATGTTTTTTAGTTATATCAATTTCAACAAGTATCCGTGCTACCGAGGGCCGGGATCTCACCGCCGTAGCTTGATCAATTTGAAGAGGCCGTCCAAAGATAGCCCCCACAGCAAACAATACCTGGTGTGTAACAAAATGTATACATGTTGGGCAAAAGCAAATAGGAACAATTGGAGATTCTTCTTTAATATCAAAACTAGGTGTCCACTTAAGAAGTCGCATTTGGCAATTAAAAACAAAGTAAGAACGACGTGAAAAAACTCTTGAATAATCCAAGTCATTAGATAATTGAATTAGCACATGCCTAGGATCGATCAATCCCACAGTAAAGGTGCCCGTAAGTTTCAGACTGTGAAAAAAGGAGCGAATGTTTTCTAAATTCGGGCGTTTAAGGGTGAATTTACCCACCAAAGAGAATTCAAATGGCTTAGCAAGAATTTCCACATCAGAATCCGAACACATTACGGCATACCACGGAAATCAGTAGAAAGTAGTTTAACCGAAGCAGTAGGGGAAACGGATTTACCAGAGAGAGCATCCTTGAAAGATTTAACAGAAGACGCAGGTAAGGGTAAAGGATCGGCACGGATGGTTTATATGAGTAAGGGAAAAGACCATTTCCGCCATCAAAAGAGAGGCGATTTACATTACCGCTAGGGAGGGTGAGATCAATACCAAAACAGTTAGCTGTAAAAAAAGAGTTTGATCGGCAGCGAAAAACGAGCCGCCAGAAGCAGCTAGGTTTTCCTCGTGAAAAAAAGCACGAATGAGGTATGCATTTTATGAAACTCCTCTAGATAAGTTATGCTTTCTTAAAATCTTCTTAGATTTAAAAATATAAAATTGAATGGGAACAACTTTCAACAAATTAGCACAACTAGAAAAAATGTTTAATCATAATAATATAGAGTAGATATATTCAAGAATACATCAAAAATTATATAATGTCAATTAACCCTCAGATGCGCAAATCAATCAATATTTTCCTTAATATATTAAGTATTACAAAATAATAAAAAAATCAAATTTAATCAAGCAAATAAAAAATTATTTCAAAAATTAAGTATTACAATCATCACCAGTAAAGAACCATTCAATACTAGAAACTCAGAATAGTTTCATGTCAAAAATATAAGATAAATAATTAAAACAAAATGGTATTTGACCCATAGAGCATTTTGAAATCCTATTTTATTTAATTAAACAATACTATATATATATATATATATATATATATATATATATATATATATAACTCATCTACAGAGTTATTTTTCCACAAGCCGAATGATAAAAAAAAATTATAAAAACTACTAGAAATATTCTATATTGAAAAATAACATTCAGATTTCTATTTTTTAAGAGAAAATCAAAGAAAATGTTTTGTATTTTGATTAATACGTGAAAGTCTTGAAAAATAACTTACACTCAAATATAAATTTTAATTTGTGGAACTTCTAATACAAAATTTCTCAAATCTTAGCGCCTTAAAAGATAAGCTACTTTTTTTTTTGCGTAACTGAATTTAATTATTATGTTATCTTTGAAAGAGAGAGATTTGATACTATTATAGCAGTTCTAAAGTTCTAAAATTCCTCGCAACATCACAAAAAAAAATTTAATTAAATCAAGCATGAATCCCAAATAAGGTATGGACTAGATTATAAATCATTCAAAATCCGATTTTAACAAATTTATAGTTAAATTAAATGTCTCAAAGTAATGATTCAATTCAAGTACAAATGAGTTCAAATCAAGTTTCAAAAGTATAACTAGAAAATTCAATTCATTAGTTGAATGATTAAATGATCTTCAAATCTGGCATGCTTTTAGTTGAATTGAGCGACTCGACGAGAGGAATCTAATGAGCCCAAATCACCCAAATTGAAAGTTGTTAAGACATTTTAAATCATCAATAAATCATCCAGAACAAATGAATCAATTTGGGTCGTTCGATAAAGTGTTTTAGAATTTTGGCTAAATTATCAAAATGTCATATTCAAAACTCTATAAATATAACTTTATTCTCACAGTGAGAGGGGGAGGAGGCTTGAAAAAGAAAATTTAAGCTTAGAAACTTGAG
>CM038225.1:45714769-45917481 GCA_021442155.1 Cymbidium sinense | reverse complement strand
TTAGAAATATTCCACTTATTATTAAGCGAATGAGTTAACTCTAATGGTATCGAGAGTGCTAAGAAAGTAATTCGTCAATGGACCTACCAATCCAGTTATCTTGCCAAAAATAAGAGTTGCCGGAATTTATGCCCCAAGTAATTTGTGACTCGGCCATCCATTTAATGCTACATAGTCTTCTCCAAGTCGGAGAGAGTCTCTAGCATTGTAAGAACAAGTTATAGGGTGCTTCCCTTGGCAATATTTAACATTCATGAAGTTCGCCCAAAGGTTATAATTGCATCTAAAGTTCCACCAAAGTTTGTGAGAAAAGGATTGTATCTTTAATAGTCTTACTACCAAGACCGCCTTCCTCAAAGGGGCCACAACATTTTGCCAACTGACCAATGCATTTTTTTGGTGGAAGTGTTAGAGCCCCAAAAAATTTATTTATAAGCCTCTCAATCTGTTGATGATAGAATTGGTAGGCACAATAGAATGAGATAAATAGGTAAGAATTGAGGGTGCTCTTAATCAGAGTAAGCCTACCTCCAAAGGAGAGAAAGTTATATTCCCAAGAAGAAATACGATTAGAGATCTTTTGGATTATCTCATCGAAATGATGTGACCTTTTGTGACCTTTGCAAAGAGGAGCACCAAGGTATTTAAGAGGCCACTGATGTTGCTTAAAATCAGTGATACGTTGAATATGGTTAATCCTATTGGTGGCAATTTTGGATGAAGGAATAAAGCAACATTTTGTCTTGTTAAGAGTTAATCCACTTTCCCTACCAAAATTCTTGAGTAATTTTAAGATTGTTTTTATATGAGGGATAGACGCATTGCAGAAGATGATAACGTCATCTGCAAAGCTAAGATGAGAAACGGGAATTCCTCCACGAGTTTTATAAAGCAAGTTAGGTTTATACAAGAAAATATCATTCAAACACCTGGAAAGATAGTCAACAGCAATGATAAAAAGAGTCGGAGAAAGAGGGTCTCCTTGTCTCAAGCCATGGGTAGATGTGAAAAAACCGGTCGACTCACTATTGATTATCAGAAAACCGGGCATTGGTGGCACATAAGATTAATAAGCTTGAGAGAACCAAAAGGCTAAGAATCTTAAATAAAAGTCCCAAGAGAGATTGTCAAAAGCTTTAGAAATATCTAGTTTGAAGATAATGTTACCACCTCTTGTGGGAACGCCGATGTCATGGATTAATTCTTGGGCAAGGAGGATGTTATCGAAATAGCTCTACCTTTCATAAATCCCGACTGATTTTGAGAGATAATCTTGGGGAGCAAACCTAGAGATTAGCTTAGCAATTAATTTATCAAAAGGTGCAAAAAGATGGTCTAAAATCACCCCATGATTCAGGGTTTGAATTTTTAGGGATAAGAATGATGGAGGTACTCGCGAAGGCTCTAGGAAGGGGGGTTCCCTCAAAAAAATCCAAAACCGCATTAATCAAATCAGTTTTAATAGTGGACCGAATGTTGGAAGAAATGGGTAGTAAACCCATCGGTCCAATAGAATCGAGTTCATGCTATTCTCAATTCCATCGCGACCGCGTGAGAAAATTGTTTTGCTCAGGTGATCAAGGAGGGAATCAAGTGAGGATTGGAGATATCAATAAGTTCGGGTTTGTGTTAAGTAATTTTTTAAAATGGTTACCGAAGTCTAATTCTTTCCATGATAAATGCCATTCTCCGTTTTAATTTTTTTAATAGAGTTTAAAACTTTTCTTTTTTTGAAAAGAGCGTGAAAATATTTAGTATTTCTGACGCCGTCCTTTATTTGTTTACTAGCAGTTTTTTGACGCCAGTAAGTTTCTTCCATATTTTGAAATGTGATCACTTATCCTTAGCTTCCTTAAGTTGGTGTTTGGTGAATCCATGATGACTTCTTCAAGAGAGCAAACCAAATTCTCCATACTTTTTAAATTAGCAAAAAGATTTTTAAAATGATGTTTGTTCCACCAATTTAGAGTTTGTTTAAGGCGTTTAAGTTTTAGCCAAAATCGGATCATACCTTTAACGAGTGGATGGGAGCCATCCAGTTCAGAGACAACATTCAAAAAGTCATTATGTTGCGTCCACATATTTTGAAATCTAAAGGGGGAAGGGGACTGTCTAGGAGGAGGGGGGTTCATAACAGAAATTAGAAGTGGAGCGTGATCCGAAAGAGTTCTACTCAAATGTTCCACTTGTGGTGTTTGGCCATTGGTCAATCCAGTGAGTTGAATATACGATCGTTGCCAAAGTGGAGTTGTTCCAAGTGAAGTTAGAACTGAAACCGATGTCGATTAAGTTACAATCAAGGATCATATTCATAAATCTTCCATTGAGTGGGTGTTTGGGGAGGATCCCCTTCTTTCTGAGGTAAGAATAGTGTTAAAATCACCTCCAACAATCCAAGGTAAAGTGAGATGCGGCAAAGGATCTTAAATTATTCCAAAGGATGTTCCCGCCTCGTTACAAGGCATAAATAAAAGAACCCGCAGAGAAATCCCCAAAAGAGATGAGAACATTAATCAATTGAATCTGGTCTTCTAGGATGGTGATAGAGATTGATGGTTTCCAAGCAAATTTTATTGCTAATGTTATGAGAAAAGTTTTGGAAACCGATTTACGTGCAACCTTAGCAATCTTGGAAGAGTGAATAAGAGGTTCTAAAATAATAAGGAGTGAGACGTTGTGAGTGCGACAAGGCTTGACCCTATTATGGACAATAGAGGTCCCAATACCACCTATTCCAAATAATAGACCTAATCATAACGAAGATCGAAAGCAATTTGAAGAGCATAATAAGGAAAATGGAAAGGAAGGTCTGAAAAAGAAAACCTAAATGCATTTTTTAAGAGGTATGGAGGCGGATCCGTGGATCTAGTGGAGCTTCTAGGATTTGTGGACTTCTTTTGTAGGAAACTTTGGAAAGGTCTTTCGCCTCCAGCATCTCCATCGAAGAGAGTAAGATAAAAGATTCATGTTAGGGTAATTCTAGGAATGGAGATAGAGATTTCCTTCTTCTATGTCGTATGTTGTTGATAGGATAGGTTATTCGAGTATCTATATGAGCTATATTGAAGGTGGTGATTTGTTCACCACCGATTATGAGTTGAATGTTTTTCTAAAACTACGGTTTCTTCACTTGTTGTTTTGTTGGATGTCAAAGTGCCATGAGTCTCTCTTGTTTTTCCCCAACAAGATCATCACCATTGTTTCTTTGTGCTAGTCAAGAGGGTAAATTTCAATATTGGGTTGGGGCACTAAATTGTCTATAGGTACAAATTAACAATCCTTTCCCCTCACAGACGATCTTCATGAGATTCCACTAATTCATTGTGAAGCCCTTTTGCTACCCAGATTTTGTGTCTATTTGATTGATTTTGGGAACATAGGCCATTTTGTAGGTTGATCTTTTGGTAAAGATGAGATGGGATCTGATAACTTATTTTTTTTTAGGGTGGAGAATAAAACAATCGAGTTTTCATGCCCATGAATTTTGCAATGGGAGCGTAAACCGGAAAGTTTTCAAATTCAACTTTTGGTTATAGCCTAGTTTTCGAGCCTATCCAAACTTCTTTGGTGCTTTTGGTAATATCTATTTCAACTAAGATCCGAGCGAGGATTTCACCGTGGCTGATCTATTTGTAAAGGTCGACCAAATAAAGCCCCACGGCAAATAGGACTTGATGTGTAACAAAATGAATGCGCATGTTAGGGAAAGATAGCCAAATTGGGACAATCGGGACTCTTCCTTAACATCAAAACTAGGCCACTTAAGGAGACGCATTTGACAATTATAAACTAGGTAAGAGCGATGAACACTCAATAATCCGATCATTATTTAGATGGATAAGCACATGCCGAGGTCAATACCAAAAAAGAACCCGATAGTTTTAGAGTATGAAAGAAAGCTCGAATCTTATCAGTAGGTCTCAGTAAATTAAATTTCCCAATCGTGAATATTGAAAGGTTTAGCTAATTTTTCAACATCCATGTCCGAACACATCACGCAGGATTCCAGCGAAGCAATTAAGTTAACCGATTCATAAGGAGAATGATTGTTACCGATAACGCTTCCTTGAAGGATTTCATGCGGAGCATTGGATGAAGGAACGAACTTACGAGAGGGCATCGTCGCCGATCCATCCCGCGGAGATAAGGGGAAAGGATATTTTCCGCCATCAAGCCAGATGCGGAATGGACATTTGAGGCCGAATCCACGAACGGAAGCAAAAACACGGCGAAACCGCTGTTCACCGCGGCGGCCGCAAGAGACGAAAGGAAAAAGCCCTAGGCCACTTATAAATCCTTTCGGTTTCATCAGATGCCCTTAATAAGGAGCCACTACAGCAACGCATTTCTCCATTGTTACGAATGAAGGAGAGCAGATTCATAACATGAAATGCTTACTTCTTACCGGATGGTCAGTGGTCACTCACAAAGTGTTGTGATAAGCTTTGGTGAAGGTGGAATCTGATGAAGTTGACAATAGATGATGAGACATTTTACAAGGTAGATATTAGGGGGGAAATTAAGAGGAAACATTGAGCTAAGTATCGAAGGCATGATAGTTGATTTGTGTGGGATTTCCATCAAATCCCAATGTTCTTTTTCTTTACGAGGGAAGTTTCATTCCATGCTAAATTTATCTTACAACAAAAAATAAGTTTTAATATATATTATTTTTCAAATATTTTTTTATTTTAATCAGTTATCTTATATTTTTAATAATTAATTATACCACCTCATAAACCTCTTGGGCCATGAATTCTAGTTGTAGTATATTGAAACCAATATTTACACAAGTTAATTCTAATTCTTTCTTTGAGACGAAATCATTATCATCAAGAGAGAGAGAGAGAGAGAGAGTCCTTCCAACAATTTTTTTGGTGAGAGAACTTACGTGAAAAGAACTTTCAATGCATAGTTCTTACTTAGTAAGTGAGGACTGACCTGTGGGAGCAGCCCTTCGTTTTCCTTTCACCTAGGCGAAAGGAGGAAGTTGCGACCCTAGCCTTAGCTATTGGACCGCAGTGGAGAAATCTGTGAGAGAGAGAGAGAGATTGAAAACCGGATATTGAGCAAGGAGAGGGAGAAAAAAATAATTGAGCTACAGGTTATTGATAGATTATGAACAACAACTCCATCTCATATGTAAGAATAACTTCAATTCTATCAATTGAAGGCTGCAGGTTAGAAGGATAAAAGAAGAACGTTTATGGGCCTCATTTGGACCCCTTTCCTTCCTGCTTTACTTATTATCTTGTAATAGAATATCAGCCTCCATTAACCTACAATGAATGATATGACTTTCTCCAACTATCAAATATGGACTTTATTAATTGCCTTCTATCTTGCTTCCCAAATAGAACATAAATTTGAAAAAGATTTTGGTATTATATTGATGATGACTAGGTAACAAATTAGAATATGTATACATTATTATTCTTCATGCCCCAACTAACATTTTGTGACGAGTTGCATGTAGCCATATACATAATCGGATAAGTGGCTATTCTATACAAAAAATAACCTTTTAAAAATATTTTTTTAAAATAAATAAGCTTATACTCAATATTATTAATAATAGATCATCCAATAGATAAGCATTTTAGCTTCATCTTTCCTGAAGGAGCATATTTTGAAGCAACTAGAACTTATATCCTTCCTAAATTGATTCTATATTCTCGATGGACCATCAAAAATTACTTTTTCATCTCATACTATTGTGGTATGATAGGATAGAATATAATCATTTTTGGATATCATTTTGTTAGTTGTATTGACATTTTGTAACACATCTCTTTCAACAAAATTATGTATCGGATTCTTAACTACAGTTTATTTCAAAGTCCAACTAGACTCACTAGAAGTATGCATAGCTTGATGATTGTTCATAGCCTCATAACCATTATTAATAATGAATATGTCAAGGTGGGCTTTAGAATCCATTCCAATTAAACAAGATTGTCTCAAGTTATATACCTCATAAGGATTAAAAGGCCCAATATATTTCATTGAGAATATTTAAAATGTTTAATAAAAGATTTTTACAAATAAAATATAAGTAGTTACTAATCTTATAAGCAATTCTCAAATATTGATTTGTTCTTGTAATGTGTTGTAGAAAAAAATTTAGGATTCTACAAATGCATTACAAATTCAAGTATTGCGAGAAGGTTCCGCATGAAGAGATGCACTCAACATTGTCATTGTTGTTAATTCATCTAAATATAGCTGATTGTGCTTTACAATCACTATTAGTTAATCCATCACTATGAACAGGATATAACTCTAAATATTTAAGATTTATATGAACATTAAAATGATCTATAACTAATAAAAATAACTTCACAACTTTACATTCTAATTAAAAATTTCTTACTATAATGTGCTTCATAAAATATATATATTTTAAAATTTTTATTTGATATAAATCAGAATAATGTTCTCTAAACTGAGTTGACAAATTTTAAATTTGATCATTTCATTATTTTCATGTTATCAAAAGAAATATTTGATGTAAACATGTAACTTTAAAACAAAGCTAAAATTGATATTAATTACTGATAAAAAAATCAATTTAATAAAAAAAACTTACAAAAAAGTTTAAAAAAACTTAAGTGAGTTGCCTTCACAATCTACACGATCCTAAGATTTGTTCCTTCTTTAGGAGGTTGATTAGGGAGAAATTATTTGGTATAGAGTCCGAACACAGTTTTGCATCTAGATGGCAATAAAAAAAACACGGTGTGGATTTTTTTTGTTTTATTATTATTTTTGAATTGTTTTAAAAAAGTGATCTCGATGACCTAGCTCTACCCACTAGGAAAAGCAAAATAGTATTCTTATTTTCAAAAATAATCAAGAGTTTAAAATTTATGGTTTTATAGAATGGAGAGAGTACAAACGATGAAGATGTAAGCTGCATGCCTCGATGAAAATGCAGAAATTTGAAGGTGGCATGAAAATATGAAGAATATAAATTTGCATGTAGCATGGTGATTGTAAGTTTGGGTGAAATAAGGTTTAATTTACTTGGTGGTGCTCTATATTTAAACTTATCGACAATCTTATACACATGATATGTACACAAACTTGTACTCATGTTGTATACACAACATTTGTATAAGGTTGTCTACATACATAGCATGTATACATGACTAATTTTATTATAAACTAAATTAATATGTCATGTATTTACATATTGGCATTACAAATCATTATTGGAATACAGCTCATGCCACTCATCAATTAGAGCTTGCCAAACTCTTAGATTGAAGTGCTAAGAGAGAGAAAAAAGAATATGAGTTGTATTGAAGTTATGCCCATCATATTAGATTCAACATTCAAAATAAGCATCAAATTTAACAGCCAAATTCTAGAAAAATAAAATGCAAGGATCAGTATCTACTCAAAAAACTAGTCTAAAGAGAAGTCTTAATCTGAATGAAATATTAAAAATCAAGTATTATAATCATATATTTTTACCATTATTAGATACATAGTAGATCAAGAGAACAATTAAAAAGTATAAATTTTCTAGATTGACATATTCATGAGCTAGCAAAGCTAGAAGACAAATATCTACTTGGATCATATTGGTCCATTAGTGATGAAAAAGCATCAGTGTTTAGGACAAGGTCAGAAGTTGAGATAAGAATGGTAAATGCACCTAACTTGCTAAGAAAATTGGTGGTGCATAGAATATTGAATTCTTTAAGAGAGATGTTTTGCAAATATATTTACAAAAGAGAATAAATTAAGAATGAAGACACTAGTTTGTTAATCAAATTGTTTAAAGAATGTCAAAATAAGGACAACATTTTCTTATGGGATGTCCGAATTGATGAATATGATAGATTGGTGGTTATTATTATTATTATTAATGGTATGGGAAGGGTAGATTATGATTATTTTGTGAATGAAATTATTTTTTGTACTAGCCATAGACTTAATAAATACAACTTAGTGTGTGAGCCATTTGTGAAAGTTAAAAATCATTGATTAAGTGTATTGCTTGATGTAACATTTTTGTCAGAGAAAACAACATGAATTTTAAAATATTAATATGAATAATAGATGAGAAACATATAATAACAGTTCACTAAAAAATATCAAGTAATGACTAGAGAAATATAAATTGCATTACTTCACGCAAGTTATAGATTGTGCCAATAACACATCTCTAAGAAAGTTCCATCAATAGTGAAAAATCTCTTTTATAAGTGTTTGAGCAAGTGTGATTCAGAGGAGGAGTTTGGAGAAGCATGGTATGAAATTATCATAGAAGGGGCCTTCATAACCATGCTAGGATAAGAAATAAGTGATCTATTTGTATCAACCAAGAGTTATTTAATATGGGCATTTATTTACACAATATAGTGAGTGCACTAAGAATGTTTATCATGGAATTTCAAAGCCCACAAGCTCTCTAATTGCTTTTAAGCATGATGAAGGAATAAATAGGAAGAAGATTTTAAATCTAGTTTGCAAGTAGTCATATGGTCAAAAGTAGCTCAACACTCAAGAAAGCTATTAGATTATATTCGAGAAAGATTTATTTCCTTTTAAAAAATTTTAACATTTTGTGAGTGCAATGTTTGTAGAATGTTCTTCAAGTTATTCTTCCAATTATCTTAAGAATAAGGAGCAGTCAAAATTTTGGGTTGTATAGTTCGATGAAATTAATGGTAATATGCAATGCAAATGTAGGAGGTTGAAAATAATAGATTTACTTTTATCATTATATAAGAGTTTTAAAGGAGGATATTATAAAGATCCCAAAGAAGTACTTATTGATGTGCTGCTATAATGAGCAGTCAAATATTCTTGATTAGCCATAACTCTTATTTTGAACCCAATCCAATGGTGATATGATAATGCACTCCAAAATGATCATTCAGTTTTCTTAATCAATCATGCGGGTTAAAAGTAATGTTAGACGGGAAATTTCTTGTGTTTCATTACAAAATTAGTTGAAATTTTATTTAATTAACTTTTATCTCCATAAGAAAAATTACAAATAATACGAATTTATAAATTTCTTTAGGTTAGTCTACATGTTTTTAAAATAATCAATCTTTTATATTCACTTAATCACATCCAATGATTTGTATATGGATAGCCTTTTTGAATAATGAAATTTATGATGCAAAAGTCATAAAAATGATTATTGTTTTGATAAAGAATAAAAAGAAAAGAGTTTAATTTTGAAGTATCACTATATAAGCAACTAATGCTACATATTATCTTACTGTTATAGGATTGACTTAACCAAAAGTATTTAAAATAAATTTAATCTTCATTTGAATGTTTAAATGACATAGAAATGTGACTCATACCAAAACATTATGAGTATTTAAAATAAATATATATATATATATATATATATATATATATATATATATATATATATATATATATATATATATATATATATATATATATATATATATATATATATATATATATATATATATATATATATATATATATATATATTACTCTAACAAGTCCAGATGCCAAAGACATTGAGGAGCTTCACTTATTCAAGATAAAACATATCGACGAGTGATCTTGATGGGAAGCCTTTTTATTATTACAAAATCGATAATCCCTATTATATGCCAATAAAATTAATTTGGCTAATTAGAGACAAACACTTTAGAAATTATGTCTTGCTGCATAAATATATTATAATTTAAACTTAATAAAATTATAAGAAAAAAAACGTAAAATTTAGTTGAAGTTTTTAGTGAAAAAAGATCGTATTTGGTGGAGTTGTTATGTGAGCCTCACTCAGTCCACCAACACTTGGGTCAATCTCATTTTGAGCAAGATCTCCAGTTGGATTAGCTTGCTATAGAGTGCAATGATGACTCTATGTACAAGGCACTTCTGTCATCCTCCTTAGAGAAAAAAAAATTCAATCAAATAACAAATTTATTAAATTGATGAAGATTTGTAATAGTAGTACTTATGATTTGTTAGATTATTAAGGATAAGTAAATCTATTGTGGCTCGTTTTTATATACATATTGTAGATCTTAGTACTATATAACTTTAAATCATTCAAGATGTTTATGTAACATTATATTCGTGGTCTCCTAAAATTTATTCTTAGCAAATTGAGCTCATAAATTCCATAATAATGGTTGTAGATTGACTAAGTATAGTGTTTTGGGATAATATAAAATTCTAACTCATTTGCATTTATTGATGTTAATAATATAGTAATATAAGATATATATATGTGGTGGTTTAATTTTCTTTGACTTAATTCATAATGATATATTAAAAAGAAAGATAATATGTATGATCAATAATATATGCATCTTGAATTATTTTCATACTCAAGTCAACACTTAATGATTTATAATAAAAAAAAAATAATACTTATGCTTATTGATGCATGTTGCCTCTAGAAATCTCTTAGGTTCTATTTCATATTTTGCAAAGTACTCTATGGATATTGTTTAGTCATTCAAGAGTAAATTAATAATATTATAATAAATCTAACTAATTAATATATATATGGGAAGACCTTGAAAATGCTTTAATATAGAATTAAGATATTTCGAGACATTAATTATCATTTTCCAATATATGTAGCCAACATCAAATATTAAAGTTCACTTATTTATATCTTTTTAAATCAAGCAAGCATATGTTCCCTACTAATATTTTTTATGTCTATCTTATAGAATACACATATGTCATCACTATTACTTGCCTAATATATCTTTTAATGTAATGATTTCATATCTCTTATAGCCACGCTTCTCTATGTTTTCTTGAAGTTCTTTTGGTAAGTGAATCAAATAATGATAATGTTTTACCAAAGAAAATTATAAGCACAACTTGATACAAGATATATATACATATATACATACATACACATACATATATATATAAGGAGAGAGAGAGAGAGAGAGAGAGAGAGAGAGAGATGATATGTTTTGAATTTTTAAATAAACTATGATCTTAATAAAATAATTTCTTGTTTAAAATTTTTTGTACTTATTTAATAATTTTATTTTTAAGCTTATCATTAAAAAATTAAGATGTTCTTTCTCGCCATTTCCATCAAATTTTGAGCAAGTCCCATCACCGCATTTACGGACCAATTTATCAATAAATTGTTATTAATAGAAATTTATCAATATATTAATTATTAATAATAAATTTATTTATTTGGAACAAATATTAATGTTTCTCTACCTATATGAGATTATGTTTTTTTCCCTATAGCTATTGTGATTATTTTGACAGGTTCTTTGGCTTCAAGAGGACTATTTTGAAGAGATTAAATGGTTGCATTATTCCATAGAAATATTTCTTTCCCATCATTGATTTATCAATGTCTACTCAGTTTCCATCCACAACATCTTTCCACTTTAACTCCTTATATTTCATCAACTTTCTCTTTAGGTGAGGCTTGGAAACAATATATTTTCCTATGTGAATGAAAGGAGCATATCATCAAAATATTAGATGCTTTGAATCTTTTATCATCACCATTGAGCTTAATATATATGCCAAAATTTAGCCTCTACCACAATAAAAAAACAAATTTAATTTTCAAGAAGTAGCAGCATTATAAATTGATATTTAAGGCTCTCTTATATCATATGCTATAATTAATAAATATTAAAAATTTTCTCTCATTAAACCACAATGAAGAAGCTCAAGAACTTTGTTGCATCCTCCCGACATTAATGATGAGGATTTGCAATTGGAGCAGTTGAGCGATTGGAACAACATTGGGAACCTCAACCAAGAGAAGATTTGGACACTCAATTGAAAAAGCCGTTTAAGCAACCTTATTCGTTAGGGCATGATTCAAAAGTTTTGCATGCTAGGAAGCATGAAAATATTTTATTCAAAGAAGATATGCTTTTTCTCTTATGGTGACTTACATAGTGTTATAATAAAGCTCAATAATAATAGAATAGAGATGGAATTGAAAATAGATGGTGAGACCATCCACAAGGTGAAAAATATAAAGAAAATCAAGGGAATGTTGACCTTAACATTCATGGACGGGTTATTGACTTTGGGTTGGATTTTGTTCATTTTTCGATGAAGTTCTCACTCTATACAAGAAAGTTTCCATCCAATACAATGGGTGCTAGTACCAGTAATTATAGCGGTGATGACAACGATGCTATGCTCGATTCTCAAGCAAAGTATTAGAAGGATCATGTACATATTTACATGGTGAAAATCTTGGTGGACTAAGAGTAACTTAATTTCATTTTTTAATTTTAATTCTTACTAAGTATGAGATAATATTAAAATGCTGATAAGGTATTTTTATACTTAAAGTGGTAAATAAATGGTTATTATTGAAGGATATTTGATCAAAAACATATAGAACAATCAAAATTTAACTTAGAAAAAAAATTTTAAGGTACACTATTTATCAAATATTCTTCTATTTTAATCATTTATCTTATAAGTTTCATATAAAATAATACTAACAGAGGATCAGATCTACAATTACATGACAAAATTAGCTTCTCGGATATTTCAATAAGTTGAAATTCTTATAATAATTATATTTTTAAGTTTTGTTTAGTCAGACCTAATCCAAAGATCAAACCAGGAAGCAACCCATGTAGCATCCTCAGACACTTGAATCTAAACATTCAGCATAGTGTCGGAGCCCATGTGGGTGTATTTAAGAATGCCTTAGTTAACGTCTTCTGTTCACTTGTATGATGTGTTGTGAATCCGATGGCATAGTAGGTGTTGTAAAAATATATAATATCTGATTAGATCTTTTGGATTAATATTGAATTACATTCTTTTATCCTAAGTTGATTAGTCTTTGAATATTCAATAGACTCTCACTAATGATAATACTCAAATTCATCACTAACTATACTCAATTTCTCCTTGATCTAATTTGAGTATTTAATAAGGCGACGAATATACTTCAAACATTTTCCAAGGATTCATCGCTCAGCATTAGCAATCATTCAATCTCATAGAAAATATCTCTTTAATTTTCTTTAATTTATTTGAGTATATTTGAAGAGTATATCTTAATTCCAAGAGGCTCTCTTATGCTTTGATTTGATGTTCAATTGAGATTCTTACCTTATTTGATATCATCTAATTTTCAATTGTTCAATTAGTTTTATGATCATTTTTTGTGAATTTAATACTTTGAGTATTCAATAAAAGGCTCTATTCACATAAACAAACATCAAGTCCAATATCCCTAACTCCACATCAGACTTCATATTTAGTGGATAACTGGACTTCAAATTTATTATGTCTCTTATAAGTTTGATATCAACATCTCTGAGTTTCAATTAAAGCTTGTTTAGTTTTGTGAAGTTTGAAGAAAAAAGAACCCATTTTACCGCATCAATTTAAACCATTGAGGATTATAATTAAAGTTTGTGAGTTTAGTATCATCCATCTAACCCCGTCATCACACCTGATTTTTAAATTTAGATAAGGATGGGTTCCACATGGTTTTCTTCAATTCCTATAAATAAGGTTGGGGGAATTCTATTTCATTCCATTTGTTTGGGTTTGAGTGGTTGAAAGAGAAGCGATAATTTTTAGTGGGCTTTCAACTTTACTAAGATAAATCTTGTAAGTACTTTTTACATCTTTTATCTTTGATGTAATGTTTTACTTTTGTATTCATTATATGTTCTTTTTTTCTCTCTTTTTTATTTGATTCTTTTAATTTGAATTTATCTTTAGATTTCTTTGTTTAGTGCTCTTAAGCCAATTTATTTTCCATTTTTTTCTAAGTTCAAAGATTTGATAAAATTTTGACAGCATTTCGACTAGGGGAGCAACATCTAATAATTTTTTTTAACTTGCTCGGTACGCCCTATTGAGCACAGCGAGTAGTGTCTTGCGACACCGAAGCCGTCTTCAGACCCACTAAGCCCTATGGGAGTATTAGCGGGGTATTCAAACCTGTAAAAAGAAACAACACATATATTTTCACATTCACATCACACATATTCAAACTTATTTTCCTACACACATGAAATGATCGGCAAGGAGAGTTCGACTAGAGGAGATTGCAAATTTCATCAAAGTAAAAGTAAATTCCCCTTTCGAACTTGATTCTATATTTGTGATTTCATTGGAGAAAATGATTTGGGGATGTAGATTTCAGAGAAAATAGGGAAGGAAATGGAAGAGAAGAATTTTGGCTAGAAGAGAAGGGAGGATTTTCTGTTGGAGAAAATGGGGAAAGGAAATGGAAGAGAAGAATTTTCAGCTAGGGCAAAGAAGGGAAGATTTTTGGTTAGAGAAAATGGGGAAAGGAAATGGAAGAGAAGAAGGTGATTTCAGCTAGGAAGGATGGGAAGGAAAAGGGAAAGAAGAAGGAGAGAGTGGTTTCAGGAGGATGGAGGAAAAGGAAAGAAGAAGATGAACTCTGGGAGTGTCCATTCAACTTGGATGAAGGAGAAAATGGGTGGGATCCAACCGAGTATCGCTTCTTGAGGAGGAAGGGGGGAACGGTTGAGGAGATCGTGGTTCGACCATTGAACGAAGAGGGAGGAGTTCCATTCCTGGATCGAGAAAGTGGGGAGCATTTTATGTGGAGTGCACATGAAGAGGGAAAGGGGAAGCGTCAGTCGATGAGCCATCAAAGAAGAAGGGTAGAGAAGAGGTTGGCTTTGAATGGAGAGATTAGGTTTAATTAGGATTTAATGATAAATTATTAATTTTTAAGTGTCAGATCAATTTTAATACAAACTTTATGCCAAAAAAATCACATAGTTAATATATATATATATTAATCTTAGGTTATTCCGATGTTCTAGATGCAACGACACAGTCTGTTTCACGATCGGAGACCATTTGATTCAAGTTGGCATCAAATAGTTTAAAAATACATGTCACTGCTTCCAATCACTTGAAATTCATGCAAACTCATCTAAATTGAGTGCGAACAATTTTACTTGATAGATTTCAATGTTTAAAAGCTAATGACACAATCAATTTCACGAATGGAGGTCATTTGGTTGTCGGCCTCTGCACCTCGATATGCATGTAGGCACATTGACAACTCGATCGCTTGATCAGTTGATCATAAGGTTTTGCAATATTTATATTCTGACCAATTTAAATATTCTGAACACAATGGAAAAATCTGTTCATCAATCAGAGATCATTTTGACTGATTTTGGTGACATCCAGTGTATTTTAGCTCAATTTACGTGTTGTCACTTTAGATCATTCGACATTTGCACAGACTCATTCAAATTGAGTGAATAGTCTTACATGATAGATTTTGATGTTTTGAAGCTAACGATCAATCAATTTTATGAATGAAGATTATTTGGACATCATCGTAGCTTTTTTGTCTTTAATATGTGTATTAGCACATTGATAGCTCGATCGCTTGATCGGTTGATCTTTAGATTATGCAATATTTATATTTTGACCAATTTCGATGTTCTAAACACAATGACGAAGTCCGGCCCATCATCAATCGAGATCATTTGATTGATTTTGTGATGTTTTGCGCATCTCAACTTTGATTTATGCTTTGAAGCATCTGAAGTCGATCAAATTTATCTCATAAGCTCGAATTGACTCATGTGGTATATATGAAGGTCATCAAATTCTCCCCAACAAATGTGAATCATGCATGGAGCGAGTCACATTTGTTGAAAACTGGTTGACCTTATTGATTTTCTTCTCTCTCCTTTTTTTCCCTTCTTTTTATTTCTTCTTAGTATAACTCCTTTTTTGTTTTATGCTTTGTTATGCTGTGATTTGAATCCTTATGTACCATTTCTCTAATCACTTGATAGGAGGATGTTCATCTGGAGAAGACCTGATGATCTGCTATCTATTGAGCCTAACGAGGAGGCTATTTAGTTGGAGATTGATAAACACGATCCTCGTGGAGATGCTGATATCAGGAATAGGATTGAGCAAAGACCATATATTAAGAGGACGTGATTTCTACCAGGTTTTTTTTCACGCTCCTCCATGCTTCTTGACTGTACTTCAGACTCTAGTGCTTCTGAGGATCCCGTAGCTTGGGTGCTACCATTAAGTTGAAATGCATAGACTACAATCCTATGGATAGTGCGTAGCGTCGGCTCGATATTATAATATTTTACGCCCGACAACATTGGACAGGCGCCTAGACTTCTAAGTCATCGTCAGTTATAGTCGAGCTCATTAGACTTGCTTCGATATTCACCTGTTGGCAAGATTCCTAGTCTTCCAGATGGATACGTCACATGGGCTAGATACATCTTGCAGGCTCATAGAGACACTTTATGGACAGTTGTAATTTATGAGGCAGTATATATGTCTTTATTTGATTTTAAAGGTATGCCTTCTTCTTGAGCTCATGGAGTAGCGAAGTTCTGGGATGCTAGTAATAACACTTGTTGGATTGGCCCGGGGGAGTTGATAGTTACACTTTGGGACTTACAGGTTGTGTTAGGCCTTCTAGTATTTGATTACCACTATGAGGAGTGCGCTCCGCCTGATGAGGAGTTATTTCATAGGCAACCTTCTATTGATAGTGATCGATGAGAAGGATTAGCAATGCTATATGTTTACATTGCTCTTCTAAACCATCATCAACTAACTTTTCGGGCATTAGGATGCTCTAGACGAGCATGGGCTACATTGCCTGTGAGTGCATAGATTCATAACTTCTTACAAGATTATGCTCTACCTGAGAAGACTGTAGCACTACATGATCCTTTTCAATTGGGTGTGTCTGATGACAGTTACTTATTTGAGGAGACCAGAGGTTACTTTATTAGTAGGAGAGACTTCTCTAGTCAAACATGAATTGAGAGGACTTGTTCTTAGCTAGACTTATAGTTACATGGCTCGCATTTTGTGCTTCCCATTCTGAGAGGGATTAGTTTGTCTAGGTGCTTTATTAGTAGCAAGCAAGATTTCTCTAGCCCTAATACTGTTAGCTAGGATTTACAAGATATTGGGGGTGATTTCTGAGCTGGTTCTCTAGAGTTATTAGATGTGACTGTATCATGACTGTACTTGTACGCTTGGGTTCACCTCCACATACATGATGCCTTTGCTTGTTTATAGTATTGGCATTCTTTTCAGGGTGAGGATATCCTATAGTCTTGCAGTTATACCGAGCATTGTCTACTTTGGAGATGGAGTGGATTCAAATGTTCTTCTTTGCTCCTCATTTGGTCAGAGATCAATTTTATTAGTCTACCAGCCGGACATATTTGGTTTACCATCTGACTTGATAGTGGTTGATCTTATTGATAGTATTGATGAGAATGGCAGATATTCATTGCTTTATGGTCGATGAACATTGAGAGTGTCTAAGTACCTTTTCAGTATACATCCAGGATGGTTATATTATTGATTTGGATAGTCACTTGTTATCGAGGGCTACTAACCCAACTGAGTTGCATGATAGTTTGGTTTCTTCCAGTTGATTGCTCATGATGGTAGGCCATTCATCCCTAGTTCTGTAGAAATTAGGAAGATCAAGATGATCCCCCTAGAGACATGTTACTTGATCGCTTCAGCTATTTGGCTATATTTATTGAGGCTTGGTATTGGTGCCCACTTTGGATAGCTCCTTCCCGAGTCAGGGTTAGTTATACCTACCTCACTGATGCCATCCTTGTCCTTCCTTTCTTGGAGTAAGGTGCTTGGATATATAAGCATAGGGTGAGGCTTTGGGGAGTTCCTTGGGATCAGAGGCCTCGACGTTAGTCACCACTAGTAGGACACAACAGCGCTAGAGGTATACTTACAATTTTTATCCTTTTCAATACTTCTGTCATCTTCTTTGTTGTATCTTTAAAATACATTCAATACATCTAATATTTTAATTTGATTTGTGATAGATGCAGTAGTTGATGAACATGTCAGAGCTGAGGATACCACTCCTCATAGCAGGGCTAGATCTAGGGATTCTATTCCCGGTTATACTGAGGCTCCTTCACCCTCACGATGAAAGGCGTACCTCTACGAGGCTATGCAGGCTTTAGTTGATTGTTCCATGAGTCCGCTTCTACAACAGTTTGTGACTTCTGATGAGGTGCCATAGGTATCAGGTAGCACTGGAGATACTATTGAGGACTCGAGTTGTGCATCGAGCATGCACGCCTTTGATACTCTTGGATTTTGCTACTCCTTCTACGGAGCCACTCTTCCCTAGTGAGCCTTACTCTGTCCATTGTCCTATGAAGACTTCTGAGGTGAGAGACTACGTACCTAGTGGGGCATCTACTGAGCCAGTACATAGCCTTGGGGCTTATCAGATAGTGAGGGTCCTTGAGGATTACGTCACTTACGATACACCAATTTAGTCAGATTCATCATGTTCAGGTATTTTACTTCCTTTCTTTATTCTTTAGTTGCATTTCTTTATCTCATACTGATTATTTTCATTCATTTCTTGCAGTGTCTGATGTAGATTATGAGTCCGAGATCTACCATCGATATCCAAGTGCACCAGATCCACTCGATAAAGGCATATGGGAGTACGGCTTGGTGTTTTTGAGGGATGTGATTTCTAGGCTTACTCGGACTCACGAGTCACTAGATAATTTCACATCATAGCAACACCATTCTAGATCTTCTAGCTTGACCGGCTTGGAGGAGCGTTCTCGTGAATTTGGAGACTCTATGAGACGAGTTTTTGATCCACCATATGAGACCACTCGATTATCCGCTCTAGCACTTTGCGAGCTTGAGCGTGTCGCTTCATGGAGGCGGCTAACCTAGCACATGATGAGTTTGAGGAGAGTCGGGCTCTCGACATGATCGGCCTTCGATAGATCCGCTCGAATTAGATAGATTGACTGTCAAGATCAGAGAGCTACAGGTTGAATAGGATAGGAGAGCTCGGGCTATAGTGCAGGAGCAGCATAATTACCAGGTACATCATAGGGCTATGGTAGGTGTTGAGGCTGCTTTGACCAGAGATATTGATGTTTTACAGTTAGCTAAGAGTGAGCATCAATATTTAGCAGTTTATTTAGCACAGCTTCAGGAGCTACCGTCTAGGCTCCCATTATGTACCTTTCTCCTTTATTTATTTCTTTTTCCATCACCATGTATTGTCTTGTTGTATTAATGGATATCGCATTCCTTTGTTACTTTTGTGTTTTTTTCTTCATTAGATCATTTGAAAATATATTGAAATATCACTCTGCAGACTATATAGATTGATTTGAGGCAGACTCTAAATTGAGAATTTTTTAGATTATCTTGGTCTATTGATCAAGTGGAAAGATCTCTTGGATTCTGGTTGCTTGTAATGACTAAGATAGATCTGGTTTGAGATTAAATAGTTATCATCTTTGACCGATGAGCAATGGCTCTTTCACTACCTTTTCTTAGCCTTATTGAGTAAGGAGAGCATCAACAACTCGGTCACATTTGGGCTTGTTGAGTTTGACCTTTAGAACCTACTCGAGTCTTTGACTTAGGCTATGATGGGTTGGTGGTTTTATCATCAGACTGACGAACACGGACATTTTCACTGCGGCCTTTTCTTATGGCTTGTTGAGTGAGGAGAGCTTCAGCAACTAGGCCATTTGTAGGCTTGTTGAGTTCGACCTTTAGAACACATTCATGTCTTAGACTTGAGGATGCAGAGGTTGATATTTTTTTTCAACTTAATTGATTAAAGCTTCTGAAATTGAGAGTTCTTCTAACTTGATCTCTAGAATTTGAAAAATGTGGAAGATAAATTTTTGACATTTAGGGCTATCTTTTCATGCATAAAAATATATTCTTTTTGTTCCTGTAAGAACCTGTAACTTAACAATAATAATTATGGATATATTTAGAGATTTTGGTGTAAAGCTCAATGTCAACTGAATCGAATATATCAGGATCTCGTCTTATTGTATGATTTCAACTTAGCTAAATATATAAAAAATACCCCTATCTTACAGGGGAAATTCTAAAGCACTTTGAAAAGATCTAAAATAATTCAAGAAAATATATCAATGTGAGTTGATACATTTGGTCTTAGGAGGGTTTTAACATATAACATTGATTTCATCTATGTATATAAATCTAAAATTCTCCCCTATGTAACAGAGGAATTTTCACGAAAAGGCTTTCTTCATCTTGAGTAAGTATATTTATTTAGGGATCTCGGCATAAAACGCGATGTCAACCTAAATGGATATACTAAAAAAATGCCACCTATCTTACACGGGGATTTATAGTGTTCCTCAAGAATAAATTTATCATGTATAATACTTTTTTAGGTAACGACCATTAATTGGTGGCATTAGTTTTTCACCCTTTAAGTCAATGAGTTGGTATGCCCCTCCTTGGTATACTTTTTTAATGATAAAAGGGCCCTTCAATTATGCTCAAATTTGCCACCAAATTTTTTATTAGGAATAATTGGTCTTCTCATAACTAAGATTCCACTTTTTGTAATGTTCAAGGCTGCACCGTATGGTCAAAAGCCTTGGACATCTTTATGATAAACCTCTAGATTTTGATGAGCTTGCAATCTAATTTCATCAAGCACGCCGAGTTCCTCCATTCTCGACCGGCATTTTGATCTTCAGATTGCATTGGATGACTACGTGAAGGCAACTCAACTTCGAGTGGAAGAACCGCTGCAGTTTTGAATACTAATGAATAGGTAGTGGATTTAGTTGACGTCTTGTAGGTAGTTCGATACGCCCATAATGCCTCTATTAGTTTAGTATGTCATTCTGTCTTATTTTGAGATTGAGATTGAGATTGAGATAAGTAATTTTAATTTTTTTTTAAATTTTAATATAAGTAAAGAAATGTGATGATAGAAACTTATAAAATTATTACATTACGTGAAATTTTGCACTCCAAATTTTTAGATATTAAAGTTGTTGTATAATATCAACATAATTAAAATTTTTATTATTTAATAAAAAAATTCTTTATAAGATTATACAAGTGATTTTTTATAACTATTAAATACAAATTATGACAATAAATCTAATTAAATAAAAATTATGTAATCAATTAAAATTATAAACAATATTAATTTAATTAACTTAAATCTTTTTTAATATTAATTAACAATTACTATAATGGAACCCTCTCTTGATTGGCTTCTGCTTGAAAAAAAGTTTGGTATTGTGACGACGGTAGCTCACTATTCCGATGTTTGAAACCCTTATTTTTCTCCGTCTAATGCTAGCTCCATTCTTACCTAAAATTAGAGATGTGAGAAATCACAAAGTTAACATCACCTTCCCTCCCAATCTTCTTCATGCATGCTTCAGTTTATGTAAATCTTGTAAGATAGTAAATCTACCCTAACTAATTTACTAAATCAAAGCTTCAAGGCAAAATAGAGGATTAGAGGAGAAACAAAACTTAGGCTTTAGCATCATTTAAAGGCTGTTTGGCTGTACATAGGATTTAACTCAAGTGGGATTTAGTAAATTTAGTAAATCTGGATTTAATAAATCTTGTGAAAGTTAAATCTAGAAAATAATTTGGTATGATGATAGTTAAATCCAATTAAATCTCGTACTACTATTTAGTTATTTATATGAGGATTTAAATTAATTATTTTATTTAATATTTAAATAATGAATTTATTTTTTATTGTATTTTTCTCACAAAATAAAATTTAAAAATTAATTAAATAATTAAGTCAAGAAGATGTAAGCCAAGTAATTAAGAATATAATAGTAATGTAGATGAAAATATTAATTGAAATTATAAATATTCAAATTATAGTTATAAATGCACAAAAAAAAAAAAAGCAAATGATAGCGATTAATATATGATTCTTAAATATTATTTAAATAATCAATAAAATATATAATTTGTCTATGCTAAGATTATAATCTAGGATATTTAATAAGTGAATTAAATAATAATTTATATTTAATTTATTTATATAAAATAATAATCAAAATTAAATTAATTATAACATGTTTATCATAATATAATATATCAATTAATTAAAAAATCTATTAATCAATCATAAAGTTGTAAGTCTATATTAATTCTATTTAGGTCTATTAAATTATAATTAATCTAAGATGATATATTAATTAATTATTATATAAATAATTTAAAATTCATTAAAATTAAATCAAAATAAAAATAATTAAAATGAAGAAATTGACAGCGCTTGAGGTTGCTGTCCGAAAAAGAAAAGGTAGGCATCGAAAAAGTAATTCATATATTTCTTCGCCCACCATCCTTCAGCATTCTTCTCTAAATCCAATAAATCCAGCCTACCAATAGATTTAATCCGATTTAGTTTTGAAAGCTTTTAATCGGATTAAAAAAAACAATGAATTTAACTTGTCAAAAATACCCTTTGGCTATTTAAGTTAAATTTGGCTTAAATCTACCAACATTGCTTACTTCCTTCTCTCTACAAACTCTGGGGGCACGCCCCGGTCTATCAGTAGATCCGCATCGCTAGTGTCGTGGTCTTGAAGTTCAGAAACTTTTACTTAGTATTAAGAGCTTATTTCTTACCTGATGATGACTTTCATAACAGATGATCATAAAGATCTATTGATATACATGTTAAAGGTGGGTTGAATTAATAGTGTTAACAAGTCCAAATTTGATTGGAGTGTAGAAGGAACTTCTACATAATACATTGAGGTTCTAACTAGGTTTCCACAACGAGATCAACTAACATAGGTTTTCACCGGAATTTCGGTGGAATTTTGTCTAATTGACAAATTTTTCACGTAAAAAAAAAATCAGGATAAAAAATACGATAATTCCATGAGATGGAACTAGCCTTTCTTTTGAGAGTGAGCAAACTTATTATATAATAAAATAGTATTTGAAGATATAAAAAGATAATATAAAATTCAAAATAAAATTTTCATAATATGAGAAAAGAGTTACATATTAACACTACCTTTTCCACCCCAAGTCCGGATGTGAAAAGTGGAGGGTTATACAGTAGTCCAAACCAGTAAAACTTGTCGAAATAATCATGACATGAATCCTTTAAATCATTGTGTTAATGCTAGGGTATCCCCAGATGCCATATGACTTGAATACTGAAAAATGTTAGAGCCACCGCATCTGTGCGTTAAATAAGCAAGAGTTCCCACATTATGGACGGATGCATGCAAAGAAGTTAGTCCATGAAACTAGAATTAGGTTAGGATCTTGGAATATGGTACTCTACGTAAATTAATGGAATTAATAGATATTATGGTTCATATAAAGATAAATATTTTATATGTTCAAGAAACTAAATGGGTTGGGGAGAAGGCCAAAGAGATTGATAGTTTATGTTTTAAACTTTGGTATTCGTGTAAGAACTAAAATGGTATAGGTGTGGTTATAGATAAAAGTTTGAAGGATAATGCTATAAATATTAATAGATGTGGAGACAGAATTATAGCTTTAAAGATTATTATTGATACTAAGATTATCAATGTTATAAGTATTTATGCTCCTCAAGTAGGTTTGGATGTAAGCTCAAAATAAAAATTTTGGAATGAATTAGAGCGATTAATACAAAAGATACCTCTTGAAGAAAAGTATTTATTGGAGGAGATTTAAATGGACATGTTGGTAGAGTGGTAGAAGATTTTAAAAAGTATCCATGGTGGTTATAGATTTGGAGTGACAAGTGAAGAAGGTAGACTATATTAGATTTTGCCTTCGTTTATGATTTTGTAGTTGCTAATACTTTATTTAAGAAAAGATATGAACATATTATTACTTATAAAATGGATTTAGTAAAACACAAATTGATTATTTTCTAATAAGAAAAATAGATCGCTTTAGATTGTAAAGATTGTAAGGTCATTCCATGTGAAAATTTAAGTACTCAACATCGATTGTTAGTTTTAGATTTTAAGATGAAAGGTTGTAAGAGGAAAAATAAATTAAATTATTGTTCGAGGATTAGATGGAGACACTTAAAGAATACAAATAAAATTATTTTTAAGAGCAAGCTACAAGAGATTAGAATTTGGGATGTTCATAAGCTAATGTTATGGAAAAGTAGCAAGTGAAATTAAGCAAGTTGCTAAAGATGTGCTTGGAGAATCAAAAGGAAAAGCTTCTTTTAATGAGAATAGTGGGAATTAGAGTGTACAAGAAAAGATAAGAAATAAGAAACATTGTTATATAACTTAGTTTAGATGTAAAAATTGAGAATTGGGAAAGATATAAAATGTAGAGATTCTAAGAAAGCGATATGATGCAAAATTTAGCTTTTAGTGATATATACAATAGATTAGATGCCAAAGAAGGTGAAAGATGTATGTATAAGTTAGCCAATCAAAGAGATAGGAGAAGTAAAGACAGTTCAAGTGAGGTGTATTAAGGATGAAAATAATAACGTGCTTTTAGAAAGAATATTGAAAATAGGTGGATGAGGTATTTTGATAAACTTTTCAATGAAGGATCTGAAAGTATGATTTCTTTTAGCAACCTTAATACCTAAAAAATAGAGAATTTCATTTTATCGTCAGATTAGTAAATCAAGGAGAAGCTTTAAAAAAATGAAATGTGGAAAAGCGTAGGACGATAATATTCCAATAGAAGTGTGGAAATTCTTAGGAGATCAAGGAATTTCTTGGCTTGCAAATCTTTTTAATATTATTTTAAAGGCTAAAAAGATGCCATATGAGTGGAGAAAGAGTTTGTTGGTTCCTATATTTAAGAATAAAGGTGATGCACAAGTGTGTACAAATTATAGAGGAATTAAGTTAATGTGTCATACATTAAAATTATGGAAGAGAGTAATTGAGCATAGGTTTCGATGTGATGCAAAAGTATCTCACAATCAGTTTGGTTTCATGCCAGGTAGATCTACTATGGATGCTATACATTTGTTAAGAGGTTTGATGGAGAAGCATAGAGAAAGTAAGGAGGATCTACATATGATATTTATTTATTTAGAGAAAGCTTATGATAAAGTTTCAAGAGATGTTCTTTGGAGAGTTCTAGAATAGAAAGGAGTTAATATTGATTATATTCAAGTCATTAAGGATATGTATACTATATTACTGTGTCCAAACACAAGGAGGATTGACAAAATATTTTCTTATTTTAGTTGGATTACATCAAGGATCGCCTTTAAGCCATTATCCTTTTTCTTTAGTTATGGATGTTCTTACTAGGCATTACAGGAAGATGTACCTTGGTGTATGCTTTTTGCTGATGACATTCTTCTTGCTGATAAGACTAGAGAGGGAGTCTAAGAGAAACTAGAATTATGGAGGCCAACTTTAGAGTCTAATGGTTTTCGTTTAACTAGATCTAAAGCTGAATATATGGAGTGTAATTTTAGTTTTTTAGTTGTAGTGTTATGACATTAGGTGAACAAGTCATTAATAAGAGTGGCGATTATATTTAGGCTCTATTGTTCAAAATGATGGTGAAATAGATGGAGATGTTATTAGTAGAATTCAAGTTGGATGGTTGAAGTGGAGGAATGCATCTGGCCTATTGTGTGATAGAAAAGTTTCACTTAAACTTAAGGGAAAATTTTATAAGATGGTAGTAAGACCTGCAATGACTTATGAAGCAAAATGTTGGCTAATAAAAGAGAAGCATAAGACTAAGTTAAGTGTTACAGACATGAGGATGCTTAGGTGGATGAGTGGATTTACTCTTAGAGATAAAATGCAAAATGAGTATGTTCGGAAAAATGTTGGAGTAGCTCCAGTGGCAGATAAGATTAGAGAGAGTTGCCTTAGATGGTTTGGCCACATAAAGTGTCAACCATCTGATGACCCGGTTAGGAGAGTAGATGCATTAGATTTGCCTTACATTAAGAATGGTAGAGGTAGACATAAAAGACTTGGTTAAGATGTATAAAAAATGACCTTAGTATACTTGAATTAAATGAGAATTCGATACATAATAGGACACATTGGAGGCGAAGGATTCATGTAGCCGATGCCACTTAGTGGGATTAAGATTTGTTGTTATTGTTGTTGAAAAAAGAGTTAAATATTAGTTATAAGCTTTACAATATATTTTTTATTTTTTTCATAATATTGCATAATAATTTTATTAAGAATCAAATTAAACATTTTTTTCAATGTGAGATACTAAATAATTATTAGTCAATCATTATTCATTCTGCTACATAATTGATGTTTGATAATCCATATTAGAGAAATTCAACATAATATTCTCTTATTAGATAGACTTTATAAAATATATATATATCCATCATTTTACCGACATAGTTAAATATTTTATAAAATTATATCATTATTTATATCTATCAAGCAGTATCTAGGTTATGTTATTTGGTGCATATTTGTTTTTAACAATATGCAACCCTCCATGAGTGCTTGTTTCAAAATAAAATTCCATTTCATTTTTTCATTATAAAGAGAAACTTTAAATTTTTTTCTTTTCTTGGATAAACTTATTTAGTTGCTGTTATTAGAATTAACAGAAACAGTATTCCCTCCCCCCTGATTTATCATTGGAAATGCCACAAAATATAAATAGTAGCTTTGTTTAACAATTTGACAATTTGAAGAAATTTAACAAGCATGATTTTGTGTGCATGTAATCGGCAAAACTAATCTTGAATCGGAATGATATATGAACTTTATTACAAAATTGTCCCAGGAAAACAAAATCTTTGTTTGACAGAGGAATAAAATCACACCGAACAATAATAACAATGAAACAAGATAGTAGTTCGATCTCAATACCACTCTTTCATACCTTCAGTTTCGACGATAAAAGGAGGAGCTACTGATCGGTGAAGTCGTGAGGGAATCGGGCAACGGTGGCGTTGGCGGCGAGGGTGAGGGAGCGAGTCTGCGAGTGCAGGTACGATCAGCTAGGTGCGTGCGATTGGTGTGAGGGTACTGTGGTCTGCGGGTAAGCTTTTAGAAAAAAAAAATGATAATAAAAAAAGAATATTTATAAATCAATCATCTAATACATACATATTTATAATTTAATCATCCTCTCTATTTTTTTAACTAATAAATTCATCTATTTATATGTATCACAATTAAATCATTGAAAGTTTTTTAAAATAAAAAATATGAGTTAAATTTTTGTTATAAATTTTAATATTTGAATGTCAATTTAAAAAATTGAGATTAAAGATGACTAATTTATAAATATATAAAAATTAGATGATTGTGTATGTAAAAAACTTCTAAAATATTAAATTTAGAGTGGGCATTTGGCCACCGACATAAAGTTCCATCAAAGAGTGATTATTGATGCATTTAAATTTATTATGTATTGAGGCTACAATAAATATATTATTTTTTTAAAAATTAGATAAAATTTTAATATTGTGTACGTCAATATATATAGTAAAAGTATAAAATATTTTGAGCATAATTAAAAAATATTTATATATAATAAATTTTTATTTTTTAATTATTTTCAAAAATATATTATACATTGACTTTGTAGTGGTCTACTAAGTACTAAAATTATCTCTAAGTTTTTTAAAAAAATTTCAATGCACTCATTGTATATAATTCTTACATCAAATGTGAAGCAATACATCATCATCATTGAGGGGATAACAATAATCATTTAAAATGTCGACATGTAGGCAAAATAATTTATGGAAACATAAAAATTGAAGTCTTATCTAACTCAAATTCAGTCATTGATGAACCTTGACGAATTTATTAATATATTATTATGAAATGAAAATAATCAATATTTTTTTATTAAAAATATTCTTATTTATTTAAACAAATTTAATGTTTATCTAGTTATATACGATTTTGTTCTTTTTTTTTTTTCTAAAATCTATTTAGTTGATTTTGGCAATAGGTTTTTCACAGGAGGAATAAGGCTACAACAAGAATGTTTTCAGAGAGGTTAGATGGGTCCATCGGTTGGGTTTAGAGAAATATTTCCTTACCATGTTTGTTTTATCAAAGCCAATTCAGTTTTCATTCACAGCTTCTTGCCACTTATAAATCCTTTCGGTTTCATCAGATGCCCTTAATAAGGAGCCACTACAGCAACGCATTTCTCCATTGTTACGAATGAAGGAGAGCAGATTCATAACATGAAATGCTTACTTCTTACGGATGGTCAGTGGTCACTCACAAAGTGTTGTGATAAGCTTTGGTGAAGGTGGAATACAGATGAAGTTGACAATAGATGATGAGACATTTTACAAGGTAGATATTAGGGGGGAAATTAAGAGGAAACATTGAGCTAAGTATCGAAGGCATGATAGTTGATTTTGTGTGGATTTCCATCAAATCCCAATGTTCTTTTCTTTACGAGGGAAGTTTCATTCCATGCTAAATTTATCTTACAACAAAAAATAAGTTTTAATATATTATTTTTTCAAATATTTTTTTATTTTAATCAGTTATCTTATATTTTTAATAATTAATTATACCACCTCATAAACCTCTTGGGCCATGAATTCTAGTGTGCCTGTAGTAGATTCGAAACCAATATCTAGGTACAAGTTAATTCTAATTCTTTCTTTGAGACGGAAATCATTATCATCAATAGAGAGAGAGAGAGAGAGAGACCTTCCAGCAATTTTTTTGGTGAGAGATCTTACAGTGAAAAGAACTTCCAATGCATAGCTCTTACTAGTAAGTGAGATGACTGATCGCTCTGGTTGTAGAGCGAGCCGTCCTTCATTTTCCTTTCACCTAGGCAGGAAAGGAGGAAGTTGCGACCCTAGCCTTAGCTATTGGACCGCAGGCAGGGGAAATGCTGGCAGGAGAGAGAGAGAGAGAGAGAGATTGAAAACTGGATATTGATGAAGGAGAGGGAGAAAAAAAGAATTGAGCTACAGGTTATTGATAGATTATGAACAACAACTCCATCTCATATGTAAGAATAACTTCAATTCTATCAATTGAAGGCTGCAGGTTAGAAGGACAAAAGAAGAACGTTTATGGGCCTCATTTGGACCCCTTTCCCTTCCGCTTTACTTATTATCTTGTAATAGAATATACAGCCTCCATTAACCTACCGAATGAATGATATGACTTTCTCCAACTATCAAATATGGACTTTATTAATTGCCTTCTATCTTGCTTCCCAAATAGAACATAGAACATAAATTTGAAAAAGATTTTGGTATTATATTGATGATGACTAGGTAACAAATTAGAATATGTATACATTATTATTCATCATGCCCCAACTAGCATTTTGTGACGAGTTGCATGTAGGCATATACATAATCAGGATAAGTGGCTATTCTATACATGTAAAAATAACCTTTTAAATATATTTTTTAAAATAAATAAGCTTATACTCAATATTATTAATAATAGATCATCCAATAGATAAGCATTTTAGCTTCATCTTTCCTGAAGGAGCATATTTTGAAGCAACTAGAACTTATATCCTTCCTAAATTGATTCTATATTCTCCGATGGACCATCAAAATTACTTTTCATCTCATACTATTGTGGTATGATAGGATAGAATATAATAATTTTTGGATATCATTTTGTTAGTTGTATTGACATTATGTAACACATCTCTTTCAACAAAATTATGTATCAGGATTCTTAACTACAGTTTATTTCAAAGTCCAACTAGACTCACTAGAAGTATGCATAGCTTGATGATTGTTCATAGCCTCATAACCATTATTAATAATGAATATGTCAAGGTGGGCTTTAGAATCCATTCCAATTAAACAAGATTGTCTCAAGTTATATACCTCATAAGGATTAAAAGGCCCAATATATTTCATTGAGAATATTTAAAATGTTTAATAAAAGATTTTTACAAATAAAATATAAGTAGTTACTAATCTTATAAGCAATTCTCAAATATTGATTTGTTCTTGTAATGTGTTGTAGAAAAAAATTTAGGATTCTACAAATGCATTACAAATTCAAGTATTGCGAGAAGGTTCCGCATGAAGAGATGCACTCAACATTGTCATTGTTGTTAATTCATCTAAATATAGCTGATTGTGCTTTACAATCACTATTAGTTAATCCATCACTATGAACATGATATAACTCTAAATATTTAAGATTTATATGAACATTAAAATGATCTATAACTAATAAAAATAACTTCACTCGGCAACTTTACATTCTAATTAAAAATTTCTTACTATAATGTGCTTCATAAAATATATATTTTAAAATTTTTTATTTGATATAAATCAGAATAATGTTCTCTAAACTGAGTTGACAAATTTTAAATTTGATCATTTCATTATTTTCATGTTATCAAAAGAAATATTTGATGTAAACATGCAACTTTAAAACAAAGCTAAAATTGTTATTAATTACTAATAAAAATCAATTTAATAAAAAAAAAAACTTACAAAAAAGTTTAAAAAAACTTAAGTGAGTTGCCTTCACAATCTACACGATCCTAAGATTTGTTCCTTCTTTAGGAGGTTGATTAGGGAGAAATTATTTGGTATAGAGTCCGAACACAGTTTTGCATCTAGATGGCAATAAAAAAAAACACGGTGTGGATTTTTTTTGTTTTATTATTATTTTTTAATTGTTTTAAAAAAGTGATCTCGAGGACCTAGCTCTACCCACTAGGAAAAGCAAAATAGTATTCTTATTTTCAAAAATAATCAAGAGTTTAAAATTTATGATTTTATAGACTGGAGAGAGTACAAATGATGAAGATGTAAGCTGCATGCCTCGATGAAAATGCAGAAATTTGAAGGTGGCATGAAAATATGAAGAATATAAATTTGCATGTAGCATGGTGATTGTAAGTTTGGGTGAAATAAAGTTTAATTTACTTGGTGGTGCTCTATATTTAAACTTATGGACAATCTTATACACATGATATGTACACAAACTTGTACTCATGTTGTATACACAACATTTGTATAAGGTTGTCTACATAGCATGTATACATGACTAATTTTTATTATAAACTAAATTAATATGTCATGTATTTAATTCAGAGAAACACATATTGGCATTACAAATCAGTATTATTGGAATACAGCTCATGCCACTCATCAATTAGAGCTTGCCAAACTCTTAGATTGAAGTGCTAAGAGAGAGAAAAAAGAATATGAGTTGTATTGAAGTTATGCCCATCATATTAGATTCAACATTCAAAATAAGCATCAAATTTAACAGCCAAATTCTAGAAAAATAAAATGCAAGGACTGTATCTACTCAAAAAACTAGTCTAAAGAGAAGTCTTAATCTGAATGAAATATTAAAAATCAAGTATTATAATCATATATTTTTACCATTATTAGATACATAGTAGATCAAGAGAACAATTAAAAAGTATAAATTTTCTAGATAGACATATTCATGAGCTAGCAAAGCTAGAAGACAAATATCTACTTGGATCATATTGGTCCATTAGTGATGAAAAGCATCGTGTTTAGGACAATGTCAGAAGTTGAGATAAGAATGGTAAATGCACCTAACTTGCTAAGAAAATTGGTGGTGCATAGAATATTGAATTCTTTAAGAGAGATGTATTGCAAATATATTTACAAAAGAGAATAAATTAAGAATGAAGACACTAGTTTGTTAATCAAATTGTTTAAAGAATGTCAAAATAAGGACAACATTTTCTTATGGGATGTCCAATTGATGAATATGATAGATTGGTGGTTATTATTATTATTATTAATGGTATGGGAAGGGTAGATTATGATTATTTTGTGAATGAAATTATTTTTTGTACTAGCCATAGACTTAATAAATACAACTTAGTGTGTGAGCCATTTGTGAAAGTTAACAATCATTGATTAAGTGTATTGCTTGATGTAACATTTTTGTCAGAGAAAACAACATGAATTTTAAAATATTAATATGAATAATAGATGAGAAACATATAATAACAGTTCACTAAAAAATATCAAGTAATGACTAGAGAAATATAAATTGCATTACTTCACGCAAGTTATAGATTGTGCCAATAACACATCTCTAAGAAAGTACCATCAATAGTGAAAAATCTCTTTTATAAGTGTTTGAGCAAGTGTGATTCAGAGGAGTTTGGAGAAGCATGGTATGAAATTATCACAGAAGGGAGCCTTCATAACCATGCTAGGATAAGAAATAAGTGATCTATTTGTATCAACAAAGAGTTATTTAACATGGGCATTTTATTTACACAATATAGTGAGTGCACTAAGAATGTTTATCATGGAATTTCAAAGCCCACAAGCTCTCTAATTGCTTTTTAAGCATGATGAAGGAATAAATAGGAAGAAGATTTTAAATGCTGTTAGTTTGCAAGTAGTCATATGGTCAAAAGTAGCTCAACACTCAAGAAAGCTATTAGATTATATTCGAGAAAGATTTATTTCCTTTTAAAAAAATTTTAACATTTTGTGAGTGCAATGTTTGTAGAATGTTCTTCAAGTTATTCTTCCAATTATCTTAAGAATAAGGAGTCAAAATTTTGGGTTGTATAGTTCGATGAAATTAATGGTAATATGAATGCAAATGTAGGAGGTTGAAAATAATAGATTTACTTTTATCATTATATAAGAGTTTTAAGGCAGGAGGATATTATAAAGATCCCAAAGAAGTACTTATTGATGTGATGCTATAATGAGCAGTCAAATATTCTTGATTAGCCATAACTCTTATTTTGAACCCAATCCAATGGTGATATGATAATGCACTCCAAAATGATCATTCGTTTTCTTAATCAATCATGCGGTTAAAAGTAATGTTAGACGGGAAATTTCTTGTGTTTCATTACAAAATTAGTTGAAATTTTATTTAATTAACTTTTATCTCCATAAGAAAAATTACAAATAATACGAATTTATAAATTTCTTTAGGTTAGTCTACATGTTTTTAAAATAATCAATCTTTTATATTCACTTAATCACATCCAATGATTTGTATATGGATAGCCTTTTTGAATAATGAAATTTATGATGCAAAAGTCATAAAATGATTATTATTTTGATAAAGAATAAAAGAAAAGAGTTTAATTTTGAAGTATCACTATATAAGCAACTAATGCTACATATTATCTTACTCGAGTTATAGGATTGACAGCTTTCCTAACCAAAAGTATTTAAAATAAATTTAATCTTCATTTGAATGTTTAAATGAGACATAAAAAATGTGACTCATACACTTTTAAAAACATTATGAGTATGTTATATATATATATATATATATATATATATATATATATATATATATATATATATATATTACTCTAACAAGTCCAGATGCCAAAGACATTGAGGAGCTTCACTTATTCAAGATAAAACATATCGACGAGTGATCTTGATGGGAAGCCTTTTTTATTATTACAAATCAGATAATCCCTATTATATGCCAATAAAAATTAATTTGGCTAATTAGAGACAAACACTTTAGAAATTATGTCTTGCTGCATAAATATATTATAATTTAAACTTAATAAAATTATAAGAAAAAAACGTAAAATTTAGTTGAAGTTTTAGTGAAAAATATCGCATTTGGTGGAGTTGTTATGTGAGCCTCACTCAGTCCACCAACACTTGGGTCAATCTCATTTTGAGCAAGATCTCCAGTTGGATTAGCTCGCTATAGAGTGCAATGATGACTCTATCTACAAGGCACTTCTGTCATCCTCCTTAGAGAAAAAAAATTCAATCAAATAACAAATTTATTAAATTGATGAAGATTTATAATAGTAGTACTTATGATTTGTTAGATTATTAAGGATAAGTAAATCTATTGTGGCTCATTTTTATATACATATTGTTGATCTTAGTACTATATAACTTTAAATCATTCAAGATGTTTATGTAACATTATATTCGTGGTCTCCTAAAATTTATTCTTAGCAAATTGAGCTCATAAATTCCATAATAATGGTTGTAGATTGACTAAGTGTAGTGTTTTGGGATAATATAAAATTCTAACTCATTTGCATTTATTGATGTTAATAATATAGTAATATAAGATATATATATGTGGTGGTTTAATTTTCTCTGACTTAATTCATAATGACATATTAAAAAGAAAGATAATATGTATGATCAATAATATATGCATCTTGAATTATTTCAATACTCAAGTCAACACTTAATGATTTATAATAAAAAAAAAAATAATACTTATGCTTATTGATGCATGTTGCCTCTAGAAATCTCTTAGGTTCTATTTCATATTTTGCAAAGTACTCTATGGATATTGTTTAGTCATTCAAGAGTAAATTAATAATATTATAATAAATCAAACTAATTAATATATATATGGGAAGACCTTGAAAATGCTTTAATATAGAATTAAGATATTTAGAGACATTAATTATCATTTTCCCAATATATGTAGCCAACATCAAATATTAAAGTTCACTTATTTATATCTTTTTAAATCAAGCAAGCATATGTTCCCTACTAATATTTTTTATGTCTATCTTATAGAATACACATATGTCATCACTATTACTTGCCTAATATATCTTTTAATGTAATGATTTCATATCTCTTATAGCCACGCTTCTCTATGTTTTCTTGAAGTTCTTTTGGTAAGTGAATCAAATAATGATAATGTTTTACCAAAGAAAATTATAAGCACAACTTGATACATGATATATATACATATGTATATACATATATATACATACATACATACATACATACATATATATATATAGAGAGAGAGAGAGAGAGAGAGAGAGAGAGAGATGATATGTTTTGAATTTTTAAATAAACTATGATCTTAATAAAATAATTTCTTGTTTAAAATTTTTTGTACTTATTTAATAATTTTATTTTTAAGCTTATCAAAAAAAATTAAGATGTTCTTTCTACGCCATTTCCATCAAATTTTGAGCAAGTCCCATCACCGCATTAATAATTGGACCAATTTATCAATATATTGTTATTAATAGAAATTTATCAATATATTAATTATTAATAATAAATTTATTTATTTGGAACAAATATTAATGTTTCTCTACCTATATGAGATTATGTTTTTTCCACTATAGCTATTGTGATTATTTTGATAGGTTCTTTGGCTTCAAGAGGACTATTTTGAAGAGATTAAATGGTTGCATTATTCCATAGAAATATTTCTTTCCCATCATTGATTTATCAATGTCTACTCGATTCCATCCACAACATCTTTCCACTTTAACTCCTTATATTTCATCAACTTTCTCTTTAGGTGAGGCTTGGAAACAATATATTTTCTATGTGAATGAAAGAAGCATATCATCAAAATATTAGATGCTTTGAATCTTTTATCATCACCATTGAGCTTAATATATATGCCAAAATTTAGCCTCTACCACAATAAAAAACAAATTTAATTTTCAAGTAGCAAAAGATAAATTGATATTTAAGGCTCTCTTATATCATATGCTATAATTAATAAATATTAAAAATTTTCTCTCATTAAACCACAATGAAGAAGCTCAGTAAACTTTATTGCATCCTCCCTGACATTAATGACGAGGATTTGCAATTGGAACAGAGTTTAGAGCTGATTGGAATAGCATTGGGAACCTCAACCAAGAGAAGATTTGGACTCTCGATTGAAAAAGCCGTTTAAGCAACCTTATTCGTTAGGGCATGATTCAAAAGTTTTGCATGCTAGGAAGCATGAAAATATTTTATTCGCAAAGAAGATATGCTTTTTCTCTTATGGTGACTTACATAGTGTTATAATAAAGCTCAATAATAATAGAATAGAGATGGAATTGAAAATAGATGGTGAGACCATCCACAAGGTGAAAAATATAAAGAAAAATCAAGGGAATGTTGACCTTAACATTCATGGACGGGTTATTGACTTTGGGTTGGATTTTGTTGATTTTCCGATGAAGTTCTCACTCTATACAATAAAGTTTCCATCCAATACAATGGGTGCTAGTACCAGTAACTATAGCAGTGATGACAACGATGTTATGCTCGATTCTCAAGCAAAGTATTAGAAGGATCATGTACATATTTACATGGTGCAAATCTTGGTGGACTAAGAGTAACTTAATTTCATTTTTTAATTTTAATTCTTACTAAGTATGAGATAATATTAAAATGCTGATAAAGTATTTTTATTCTTAAAGTGGTAAATAAATGGTTATTATTGAAGGATATTTGATCAAAAACATATAGAACAATCAAAATTTAACTTAGAAAAAATTTTTTTAAGGTACACTATTTATCAAATATTCTTCTATTTTAATCATTTATCTTATAAGTTTCATATAAAATAATACTAACAGAGGATCAGATCTACAATTACATGACAAAATTAGCTTCTCGGATATTTCAATAAGTTGAAATCCTTATAATAATTATATTTTTAAGTTTTATTAACTCAGACCCTATCCAAAGATCAAACCCGGAAGCAACCCATGTAGTATCCTCAGACACTTGAATCTAAACATTCAAAGATAGTCGGGCCCATTGGTGTATTTAAGAATGCCTTAGTTAACGCGTCTGCTCACTTGTATGATGTGTGTGAATAAGTAGGTGTTGTAAATTGATATAATATCTGATTAGATCTTTTGGATTAATATTGAATTACATTCTTTTATCCTAAGTTGATTAGTCTTTGAATATTCAATAGACTCTCGCTTATGATAATTCTCAAATTCATCACTAACTATACTCAATTTCTCCTTGATCTAATTTGAGTATTTAATAAGGCAATATATCTTCAAACATTTTCCAAGGATTCATCGCTTCTACGTACTAGCAATCATTCAATCTCATAGAAAATATCTGATGAATTCTTTAATTTTCTTTAATTTATTTGAGTATATTTGAAGAGTATATCTTAATTTCAAGAGGCTCTCTTATGCTTTGATTTGATGTTCAATTGAGATTCTTACCTTATTTGGTATCATCTAATTTTCAATTGTTCAATTAGTTTTATGATCATTTTTTGTGAATTTAATACTTTGAGTATTCAATAAAAGGCTCTATTCACATAAACAAACATCAACTCCAATATCCCTAACTCCACATCAGATTTCATATTTAGTGGAAAACTGGACTTCAAATTTATTATGTCTCTTATAAGTTTGATATCTACCTCTCTGAATTTCAATTAAAGCTTGTTTAGTTTTGTGAAGTTTGAAGAAAACAGAACCCATTTTACCGCATCAATTTAAACCATCGAGGATTATAATTAAAGTTTGTGAGTTTAGTATCATCCATCTAACCCCATCATCACACCTGATTTTTAAATTTAGATAAGGATGGGTTCCACATGGTTTTCTTCAATTCCTATAAATAAGGTTAAGCGGGGGGGACTTCTATTTCATTCCATTTGTTTGAAGGGTTTGAGTGGTTGAAAGAGAAGTGATAATTTTTTAGTGGGCTTTCAACTTTACTAAGATAAATCTTCTAAGTGTTTTTTTACCTCTTTTCTCTTTGATGTAATGTTTTACTTTTGTATTCATTATATGTTCTTTTTTTCTCCCTTTTTTATTTGATTCTTTTAATTTGAATTTAGCTTTAGATTTCTTTGTTTAGTGCTCTTAAGCCAATTTGTTTTCCATTTTTTTCTAAGTTCAAAGATTTGATAAAATTTTGACAAAGATTTTACTAGGGGAGCAACATCTAATAATTTTGCTTTTATCCTATTGAGCACAATGAGTAGTGTCTTCAGACAAGTCGTCAGACCCACTAAGCCTATGGGGCATTAGGGTATTCAAACCCAGTAAAAGAAACAACACATATATTTTCACATTCACATCACACATATTCAAACTTATTTTCCTACACACATGCAAATGATCAAGGGAGAGTTCAGAGGAGATTGCAATTTCATCAAAGTAAAAGCAAATTCCCTTGAACGATTCTATATTTCATGAATTCTGGAGAAAATGATTTGGGGTATAGATTTCGGTTAGAGAAAATAGGGAAGGAAATGGAAGAGAAGAATTTTGAGAAGCAGAGAAGGAGGATTTTCTATGGAGAAAATGGGGAAAGGAAATGGAAGAGAAGAATTCAGCTAGGCAAAGAAGGGATGTTTTGGTTAGAGAAAATGGGGAAATGGAAGAGAAGAAGGTGATTTCAGCTATTAAGGATGGGAAGGAAAAGGAAAGAAGAAGGAGAGAGGTTTATAGGAGGATGGGAAGGAAAAGGGAAAGAAGAAGATGAACTGGTAAGGAGAGTGTCAGCTTGGATGAGAGGAGAGAAAAATGGGTGGGGATCCAACCGAGAGTCTCGTTTCCTTAAGGAGGAGGAAGGAGGGGAACCAGAGAGATCGGTGGTCAATTTATCCAACAAGAGCGGAGGAGGAGTTCCATTCCTAGATCGAAAAGTGGGGAGCATGCTTTTATGTGGAGTGCACGTGAAGAGGGAAAGGGGAAGCTGGTCGGGTTAGATGAGCTGTGCGAAAGACGAAGGGGTTGGGTTAGAGAAGAGGTTGGTTTTGAATGGAGAAATTATGGTTATTTAGGATTTAATGGATTGAAGAAGAATGGAATTTGTTGATGATTTCTTGGGCAAGGAGAGCATGGTGAGAGATGTTCCTCTCATAACAAAAGCACCTTGTTCTTCGAGAAGGAGAGGTAGTAAATGCTTCAACTGCTCACCAAAATCTTGGCCACCACTTTATAGATCGCCCCGGGCACAAAGCACAATAAATTTGGAAGGAGTGCTAGCCCCAATAACTTTGGGGATGAGGACAATAAGTGTCTCCTTCCATGAATCCTCCATATGATCAAGTTCAAAGAACTCAACAAAGAATCCACATCCTTCTTCACACAAGGCTAAATGCTTGTAAAAGAGGCGTGATCCCATCGAGTCCGTGAACTACTCCCCATAGAATGAATTGCCTCCCAAATATCTTGATCAGTCCACCGGGCTTCAAGAAGAGATTTGGCGACGAGGAACTCGCCTTCTATAGGTAATAGGCCAACCATCAAGGGAGACATCCCCTCAACCCATTTTGCCTCAAGAAGGAAGTGAAAATATCAAATCTCAAGGGTTCTCAATCATACCTCCATCCACCATTGCAAGCATCAATCCTGTTGGTCCGTGAGGCAACAGATGGAAAAATGAGTGTTCCCATCTCCATCCTTGAGCCATCTAGCTTTAGCCCTTTGTCTCCACCCACAGCCCGCCAATGTAGAGTTAAGCTCAATAACCTTAGAGCGGAGCTCTCCTTCTTGGGTAGGAGTGAGTCCATCATCGTAACAATCAAGAGTTTGGAGAGAGATAATGTCCTTTCCAAGTCAACTGAGAGAGGAGGTTCTTCAACATACTCTTACTCCAATGGAAGAGAGATCAGATGCGACAACTCTTTCTATGGAGAATTGCCTTTGAGCCAAAGTCTTCCTTCCATTCTGCCTCCAACTCATGGATAAGAGAGCCAAGTATCTTCAAACCTTAACCATCTGGGGCTTCAGGCAAAGAGGAAGAAGAAGAGGAGGATCGTTTATCCAGGTAAGTGACTAACCTTGGTATCCCCGAATGAGAAGCCATGAGTTGATCAAGACCCGATCGACCCTGATCCTACAGCCCCATCTTTGTTGGTCCAAGTGAACTTTGGGCCAACAAACTCCAACTCATGCAACCGCCAAAGCCATACACCTCCATCTCCTGTGGTTGCAAGTGTATAATGAAAGGGCCTCCCACCCTTCTTATCACTTTGAGCCAAGATACAATTAAAGTCACCCCAATAGCCATGGGAGCTTGAAGATCCACATTGTCCTTGATGGTTTTCCGAGGTCCCGTAAAGATAACTCTTGTTGGCATGACCCAACCAATAGTCCACCTAATGCCATTGGGCAAGGAACAGGTGCCCAAAACAAGCTGGTCAGAAATAACCAGAAGGGAGAAGTCCACAATATCCTTTCTCCAAAGGATGATAATACCTCCAGAAAGCCCATTTGAGGGTTTACAAAGAAACTGCCAGTTGATCCCGGCCATTTTGTCCACTTCATGTCTTGAGATGCACTCAATCCTGCCAAGTTTCAATAATGTCGAGATCGTTACCACCAATAAGGTGGCAGGCAGTAGTCTTCTATGGGCACCCCTACAATTCAAAAATAGAATCGATGACATTAAGTCACCATGGGGATTTTCCCCCCGGATTCGGTGTATCTTTTCCTCTTCTTTGAGTTGGCCTCAATTGGCCCCAAATTCGCTCCCTCTCAAAGTGGGCTGAGACATCCTAGACCTTGTGGTAGGTTGGGTGGTTGCCTTCTCCCACCGGCTTTGAGCTTCTCCACTGTGGCTTTGGCTTGAATAGGAGTCGAGGAGGCTTCTGACAGGGAGGGATTGCTTTGAAGGTGCTCCTTGAAGAGGAGCTCTTCCCTGGGTTGAGTACAGAGGTTGGCCACCCCATGGCCTTGCTTCCCACCTTCCTTCTTCTTTAAGTTAATCCGCTTGTTGTTAGTTCTCTTCTTTGGTGACCAGACCCATTGACCATACTAAGAAGTGGACTCCTCGTGTAGGTAATGGTGGTGAAGTAGTCTGTTGTGTCTCGACATTTTTCCATTGGTAGGATTTTGATTAGTAGTGCTACATTCCCCTTCTCGGATGGTGCGGTGGGCTAAGTTCATAGACTCACGCACATTAGTGCGAATGGGAGAAGGAGAGAGTCTTACCATGAGTGGTAGCATGGAGGAACTCCCTTGGTGGGACAAGAGTCAACCTTGTGTCCCACCTTTCCCAACAAAAGCGAGTTGAGTAATCCCCTCATACTCAACCCGTTGGAAAAACCTTCCATTTCTTCCATGGATCCAAACTCGGGAGTTTTGTGAAAGATCAAGCCTGATGCATCTAGCAAACATGCTTTGCCCCCATGAGTTTGTTGGGTGGTCCACCCACAGTGGCTCTCCAATGAAGGAAGCGATCCTGGCAATATTAGTATTGTCCCAGTAAAGCAAGGGGAGGTTAGGGAAGCGTACGCAGATCGGAGAGGAGAGCCCATCAAAAGATTTGGGATTGAAAGTGGGAGTCCACTTATCCAACCCAATGACATTTCCAGCAACGGACCAAGGCCCATTCATCAAAACGCATCTCTAGCCTCAGTAGTTTCAAAGATGCAGACAAAGCAATCTGGAGCAACCATAATCAATTTGAAAGCCCCCCATCTACTCCACTTCCTCTGCAGGTCTGCATTAAGGTAGAAATAGGGTGGTCTTCTCCCCAACACCTTTCCTACAAGTGCTCTTTCAAGCTTCACTTGATTGTCATCTGACGGCAGCCATCCAGTGAAATGCCATCCTTCATGAGTCATTTTTATCACAGCCCAATTTAACATACTCCTTCTTCTTCCAAGGGTTAGCTTGATCATTGCCCTCCCTTGCCAAGAGCTAGCACCATTTGAAGTTCTAGGAAGAGCCTCTCTAGGGAGGCTATTATCTTCAAACAAGGGGTTGGTAGTAGCCTTGCCCTTCCCTTTGTTCAATCCTTGAAGCACACCCCAAGCAAAGGTGCTCGGGTTCTCCTTGGCATTTGTGCAAACACCTTGTGTGCATTGTCTTGTAGTAATGTCATCATCCATAGAGACATCTTGGTCGCCTCCCCCTTTCCCTTGGGTGTTGACATGATCCCCACACGAAAAATCATCCATATGGCCCGGCAACAAGCCTAGTATCACCCATATCATGCTCATTATAGAACATACCTTGTTGAAGCCCCTCCATGCTTTTCGGTTTTGCCCTTGTGTGTTGTTGGCCTTAACAAGGCCACGGTCTTCACCATCATCCATATCATCATCCCCATAGGCCACTTGATCGGCCATCTCGGCATGTCTAGCCAAAGTGCAATCGGCCGACCCGAGTGAATAGTGCTCGGATGGCTGGCTTTGTCTTCGGCTTCCTCAGTGAAACGTGCCATGTGTCTTCAGCATTTCGCTGCGCAGCTATTATTGTTACTCGCCAGCGCTAGCGCTTCGCCGCGTTGCGCTTCGTGCGCTGCCGCTGGCTGTGCGGCGCCTCTCGCTGGCGCCGTAATCTCCGTGGGTGTGGTCCGCCCGTATCGGTCGCTATTTTTCCACCTTCCCAGTCGCCCGCTCATAATCAGCCCCAGCACCGCGATTGGCGTGAGCCATTAGCAGCACCACTGCCCGCCAGCGGCAGGGCGTCCGCCCGCCCTGTGACTCTGATTATGAGTGAGCGATGCAGGCTTGGATTTTTCAAAATCCCTTTCTCCGGCCAAACCAGCACCACCACTTGCCATCCCTAGCACCTCCTCTTACCGGAGAAGCCTTGCATGGTCCTTGGAGAGGTCGCCACCTTCTCCATGCATTTCCATGTCAAACACATTACCATACCGACCATCCTTTGCATCAAAATATTCCACTTTTTGTAATGTTCAAGGCTGCACCGTATGGTCAAAAGCCTTGGACATCTTTGCTTGATAAACCTCCAGATTTTGATGAGCTTGCAATCTAATTTCATCAAGAATGTCGAGTTCCTCCATTCTCAGACTGGCATTTTGATCTTTAGTTAGATTGCATTGGATGGCTACTCGAAGTGAAGGCAACTCAACTTTGAGTGGAAGAACCACTGCAGTTCTGAATACTAATGAATAGGTAGTGGATTTAGTTGATGTCTTGTAGGTAGTTCGATACGCCCATAATGCCTCTATTAGTTTAGTATGCCATTCTATCTTATTTTTAGTGAGGATCTTCTTGAGCAATTTAACCAATGTCTTGTTGAAATCTTCTGCCAAACCATTTACCCTTGGATTATTTATTGAAGAATATCGCCAATCAATTTTGTGTCTATCAAAGAATCTATAAATCTTTGCACTTTTGAAAGTTGGGCCATTATCAGAGATTATTCAGCGTAGCACTCCAAATCTATGGACAACATTATGTGTAAGGAAAGTTAATCACTCGATCAGCAGTAACTTCTTTAAATGAGGTAGCTTCAGCCCACTTAGAAAAATAATCAGTCACTACTAGGATGAAGTAGTGTCAAACTGATGATGGCGGATCAATTGGTCCAATTACATATGTACCCCAGCATTCGAATGGCCAGGATGCTATTATCGAGTGTAGTGGATTCGGAGTTTGATGGATTATATTCCCATGTACTAGACATTCATAACACCTTTTAGCTTGATTGATACAATCTCTCACCAAAGATGACCAATAATAGCCCATTCTTTTGATCTTTACTACCATCTTGGGACCTGACTGATGTGCACCACAAAGTCCTTCATGAACTTCAACCATCACTTTGCTAGCTTCATCTGCATTTAGGCATCATAGCCATATTTGTTCAAAGGATCTATATATAGAGTGTTGATGAAAAAAGAGCCATCTTCTATTCATTGGTGATTTATTATTTGGTAATTTGCCTTCTTTAAAGTAGTCGATGAAGGCATCATGTCTCTCTTACTATAAAGGCTTCATATTATCTTTTAATATCATGCTTACCTTATATAATTCCTTGTTGATTTTGAGGCATGAGGAGCAACTGAGTCACATCTGTTCCCTAATCCCTGGGGATTGGTACTTTATTCATTGAGTAGATATCTCGATCATGACATAGTCATCATTCATACTTCTCATTTCCTTAGCTAATTTTGCTAAGAATTCTTCTTTGCTATTCTCGGACTGAGAAACTCGTGTTAGTGTAACATTTGGTATTTTCTTCATAAGCTCAATAACTCGCTTGTGGTAGAAAGCTAACTCAAGCTTATTGATTTTATAGATTCCAAGTACTTGATTTATAATAAGCTAAGAATCTTGAAAACATGCAAGTTTTGAATGCCAATGAAAATAGCTTCTTCAAGACCTGCCACTAATGCTTCATACTCGGCTGCATTATTAGTTCTTGGCTCGGTCAACCCATATGATCATCTCATTATCCCTCCTTCTGGTGTTATGAAGATGATGTCGATTCCTGCTCTTGCCCTTGGGAGATTTGGAGGTTAGACTTGTTTGATCGATGAGGCTCCATCAAAGTACATTTCCCAAATTTGTGATTTTCACTTTCATGAATGAGCATAATTTGCTCATTAGGCAAATCATCATTAAGAGAAGAGTCTATAGGGATTGGATGTGCAGTAAGGAAATATGCTAAGACTTGCCCCTTTACTACTTTCTGCGAAATGTATGTGATATCAAATTGTAAGAGCAATATTGTCAACCTTGCCAAGCGACCTGCCAATGTTGATTTTGTCATCAAGTACTTCAGTGGATTGATTCTTGAGTGAGGGTAATCTTGTAAGATAATATATAATGACAGAGCTTTTGGACCGTAAAGATTAATGCTATATAGTGCTTCTCTATCAGAGAGTATCTCATTTATGCTCTAATCAGCCTACGATTGATATAATAAAGAGCACCCTCTTTGCTTTCTTCATTGTGTTGTGCCAATAATGCTCCAAGAAAAGATCTAATAGTTGTGTATAGAATGAATGAGGCTTCCGGAGTAGGCAAGATGGTGAATTTAACATATAGCTTTTAATGCTATTGAAGGCTTCTTGGTGCTCCTTGTCCCATTTGAATGGAGCATCCTTCTTCATCAACTTTGCAAATGGTAGACAACATCCTACATAGGTTTGATATAAATCGATGGATGAATGCAAGCTATCCTTGTAAAGAATGGAGCTAACGTAAACTCTTCGGTGGAGGCATCTCCATAATTGCTTTAATTTTAGCAGGATCAATTTCAATTCCTCTACGATGTACAATATACCCAAGAAATTTTTGGAGGATACCCCGAATGCACATTTTAGAGGATTCATCTTGAGATCATATTTTCTGATTCTCTCCAATAGAATTCTCAAGTCTTCAAAGTGATTTTCAAGATTTAAGCTCTTCACCACCAAATCGTCAACATAACATTCCACTTTCTGGTGAATCAACTCATCAAAAATAGGAGTCATGGATCTTTGGTATGTAGCTCCAGCATTCTTCAATCCTAAAGGCATGATTGTGTAGTAGTATATTCCAATAGGTGTTTTGAATGATGTATGTCTTTCATCTTTAGGTGCCATCCTGATTTGATTATATGCCGATGATCCAACCATAAATGAAAACACATCATAGTTGGAAGTATTGTCCACTAGTAGTTCTGATATTGGAAGCAGAAAGTCATCTTTTGGACACGCCTTATTTAGGTCTCAGAAGTCAATGTAGACATGGATTTGACCGTTCTTCTTCCTAACAGGGATAATGTTGGCTATCTAATCTGCATACTTCTCCTCCCATATGAAGCTGCTTTGATCAGCTTCTTAGTTTTTTGTGATTACCATTCTTCAATCTCAATCTCATTCACCAGGAGCTTGCTTAAGGATCATAGTTTAATGATAAGTTTATGAACTACTACATTGGGATAAGCGCATTTAGAATATGTCGCAAAGCAATCCACAATTCACAAAGTATTATTTTTAGCTCTTCAACTTTCTCATTGTAGAAGGGCATTGATGAAAGTTGGGCGGATCATCCTCGCTCTAGGTTGATTTCTTTGAGTTCATCCATAGTAGTTGTTTGTCCACCATCTTTGAGTTCTTCAGCAGCTTGGCTTACTTCTTCATCATTTGTAAGAAGAATTTCATATGGAATCACCTTCTTCATCACTATAGTTTCGATCTCGGCTTCTATATTATAATAAACTTTATTTTGATGAGATTTGTGGATGAACCCGAGACCTTTAGTAATAAACTTATCACTTCCTCATGATGCTTGAGGACTTCTTTGGCTTCACATCTTGTTAAAGATTTGAGTTCTATGTTTAGTAATTTCAACATGAATTCCAAGCTTATGCATCATTCTTCATAATTTATGTGGATAATATATTAGTATTCTTATTGGCACTATCTCACCAGAATTTTCATGTTGAGTAGGCTGATCAAAATTATAAGACTTAGACTCTTCAGATTTATAAAATAGAGTTCTTGTTCCACCAATCTCACTCAACAGTGGCACATAGAATGTTATCAATTCTTCAATGTTATGATCCTCTAGTGGAGTGATTTCTTTGAAGTATTTCTGAAGGATGGGTATAATTTTGAAGGAGTCCTCTGACATTGTCAAATGAGTTATCCTTCTTGATGCGACCATCTGAACTCTATTTTCATAAGTAGATTCAAAGTCATATTAAATCGAATCACATCATATTTCATACTTTTCCTTTCTTGAAAGTTTATAAGTTATCTTAGGTTTGATAAGAATATCTTCTTCTTGTGGGTCACTTCCCAAATGAGGAACTGATCTTCTTGATTTAGATGTAGAATCAAGTGCTTTAGGGAGAGTCGTCATTGCCTTCTTTCTTCCTCTTTGCTTCTACTCTTTCACCTTGTAAAACTTCTTTTTAGTTCCTGAAGTGGAGGCTACTGGTTCAAGAGGCTCTGTTGGCTTAGGCTCTTTAGGGATGAAATATTTTGCATCTTCATAAATCTTTGCTTCATGGATGGAGAATGGTATAGGTTAACCAGAATTATGAATTTTCTCCATCTTTTAGTACTTCATACATTAATGCATGGTTGATGGGACCATGCCATACTCATACAATATGGCCAAGAGAGCTCTAAATGATGTATTAGCATCGATTACATAAAACTTGGCTTCTGTATATAAATCCCAAAACTTGAGCGAGAGAATAAAATAACCCAGGGTTTTTTGCCCATTCTCATTGAAACAATGAACCATCAACTTATTTCTCCCAAGATGTTGGATATCAAGTGATCATCCTCTTAATGCCTTTAGACTCATAAGATTGATAAAAGAACCTTGATCAATAAATATTATTTGATTAAGATGCCATCACTCTTCTTAGAAAATGTGATTCTTGGAGATCTTGAGTTTTATGATTGATCATGCATTTTTTTTAGCAAAGTAAGCTTCATATCTTTCTGGATCTTTGAGAGCCTATATCAAAGTTTCTCGGAGGTCTTTTGACATCAAGAGATCCTCGTACACACTTAGTTGTGCAGTGTTCTTTCTCAGATATGATAGAATATTATAATCTATCTTTTCGCTTGATCCACGCTTTATTCTAGAATTTTTGGGAATGATATCTTCGTTGACTTCAATTTATTTGCCTTTGTCTTTATTTGCATTTCCCTTTTTTTATGATGGTGGTAAGACTTTATCACTTCTCAACTGAACTTGAATCACCTTATCTTGCTCAGATTCCTCTGAAGAGGTAGTTTCTTCAAATTTACTTCTTATTCTGGATGATTGACTAAAAGGGCTAGACTCATTTTTCAACTTCATACATTTCATACGTGATGATATCGATGAGTCTGACTCTTCTCCATCGGGGAAACATAAATCTTCATCTAAACTATTATCTTTTTGTTGAGTCATTAAAAAAATTTAGATGTTAACTCCTTAGGCTCTTCTTGCTTTCCTGATAAGAATTTTGATGGGTTGGTCGAGTCTGTCTAACTACCCTTATCATTTTGGAGTAATTGATGTTGAAGAAGAATATCGATATCATAAATAATTCATGTCTCTCGGACAAGATTCACCATTATCCTTCTTCATCCGATTCAATAATGTGAAGTTTAGGCATAAAGTCTGCAAGCCTGAATTGTTGTCTTGCCAGTAGAAATAATCTTTTGAGTTGTAGCTCTCTTCTTGATTTTCTTCTTCTTAGCCGACTTCTTTGTTTTATGAGGCCTGCATTTAGTAGACTACTCCTCGTGCTGTGATGAAGTAGCCTTATCAAAATGTCATTGAGAAGCCAAAATACTTGGTTTAGGCATTCTTTTAAGTCCAATATAGGTTCAAGTGGTTATTTCCACTTAACACTAGGGACAACTTTTAGATGTTTCAACATTTTTATGGTTTTCTTAGAGACTATTGTTTCCCATTCTTCAATCTAAATTGATTTCTCTTTCTTTTTTTCTTTAATGGATGATACGTAAGATGATGTAATCATCCTTGTAGACTCTCTTTTCAGGTTGACTAGAACACTATCGGATAATGTAAATTTATCTCATCGATACTTCCTTTCTCGCCAATCCTTGAAGACATAACAATCTTCAATAGGATGATTGATCATCCGATGATAGGGACAGTAATTTGGATTATTGACTTGATCACCTTCTTCAGGCCTTTTAATTTTTTTGTAGAGACTTTGTACTTGTTGAAATAATTTAGCCACTTGTCCTTCTAAGGGAATATTATTGTTCATCTTTTCTTAAGAGATGGCATTTGGTCATCATCTCTTATTGCTTATTTTGGATGCTCTCCACCACTTGAAAAAGTCTGAGATTTATCATTGCCTCCCAATACCAATTTTGGCTATGGATTAGAATGGACAAGCTTCTATCCTTTATCATCATTGTACAATAACTATTTTCCTTTATCCACATTATAGATTACTCATTTTTCACCACTTGAACTATAGGAAGCGGCATGAGTTTCGTTTCTTCTTGAGTCTAAAGGTTTGTTTCTCTTTGATTTATTTATATAGATTTCAGACTTAAGGTGATTCAACTTTTCAAATTTAGCCACCCTATCAAGCAAGTCTTGGAACATTGTAATTGACATCATACATAAAAATGGTGCCATTTTATCATCTATATTGCCCATTAGCAATCGCATGTTCTTCTTCCAATTTTTGCTCACATTTTATACTTAGGTTACGCCAACGACTTATGAATTTTGTCACTAACTCATCTTTTCTACTTTTTAGAAAGGCAAGGTCAGTGATTGTTATTTTCTCGATTGCACTCATAAACATTTTCATGAATATTGTCTCTAACTCAGCAAAGGTTTTAACCGAATCATTATTACATACTCGGCTGAGGTCAATTTGGCAGTGCATCATTCCCCCCTATGTTACCACAAGTAGCCTTAAATTGGGCTAGATGTTGCTTTGGGTTACCAAGCCCACTGAAAGTATTAAATTTTGGCACTGAGTAACCTTTTGGGTATGACACTTGATCATATTCAGCTGGGTAAGGCGACCCTTACTCACCAACTTTTAGCTTGCTCAAGTATAACTACCTTTATCTTTTCATTAATTATTATTTCTAGTGAGAATTATTACCATTCGGTGTAGCACATTTTGAATTATCGGCTGAAGAGGTAGTTGGTTAACTTCATTCCTCACTTCAGGTGTAGCATGTACTAAGGAACTTGAGGTACTAGAGTGACTAGTGGTATAGAAGTTATATTTTTAGCTACCTATTGATTAACAGATAAGATAGGTGCTACATTTGATGTGATATTCTTCGCATACATATCGATATTCATTTGTACCATATCATTCATCTTGGTACCAAGTAAATTTCTTATCTTTGACTTCCATTTTAACGCTCATTTGTCTTTGCTCTCTAGCTTGCACATGTCAACAATACACTCTTCTTCTTCCTCTTTCTTATTGTTGTTGCTCCTTTCTCATCTTTGGGAAGAACTTGACTATCCTTCTCCTTGTGCATTTTGCGAGGCAATATTTTATTGATGACAATCGATTATAAAAGTGTACCAATTAATTATTTCCTGGTTCAACCATATGAACAACTTCAACACCCATGATCTCTTTCTCATTTTGATATTCTTCTTCTTCCTCTTCAGTAGAGATTGAAGATCCATCCTCTACTTGCTTCTGTGAAGACTCTTCTTGATAAATGTCAAATTCAGTTCTCCACATTCATGTGTTGTTGATGATGTGCGAGAAAGTTCATCTATATCTCTGACCATATAGATGACTTCCACTTCCATAGTGTTCTCTTCATCACCTTTTTTTTGCATGAATTTATGATCGGCATTTCAAATGGATCTCTGGTTTAGTGTACAGAATAAACACTTCTTCCATTAGAGGACTACGATCAAAGTTAACATTCTCTTGTGGAGGTGAGTCTGATCGATGATGGGATCCCATAGAAAATTCTCCAGGATGTCGACCATCATGTCTTTTATCAGTGATATCCCTTATTCTAGGTATCCAATTGTAATAAGTTATTTTTGAGGTGGATTTCTAAATATGTGTATCAGATGTCAACTCTTTCTTTATTTAGAATTTTAACATGAGGCTTTGGCCTCCATATCTGCTTACCCTTTCACTAGGACCTTTCGACAGTAGATTCTTGGACACGCGATCCAAGCATCATGCTCCGATGCTCACCATGCAAAGCATACTTGGCTCGATGACTAGTTACCAGAAGTGATGACATCCTCCTTAGCATGGCATCGATATTTTCAATTGTCACAGGCCTTTCAAATTTTCTTTTCATTAATCCTCTTTCCTTGGCTACTTTAAGAACGTTGTGTGTTCTGGCAGACGGTGTTTCAGATTGTCTCCTTTGTGGTGGTGGAGCTTGACATTGTTGAGTCCAAAAAGATTGCTTCACCTCGCCAGTAGAGCTATCCCTTTTTACCTATTTTAGATTATCAAAGTTGTTATGGGTAGGAATACTCACTTCTGATGGAAATATTGTTTGTTCACTAGATCATTCAAAGGAGATCTACTGAACCCTCAGCTCAGTAATCCTTCTTCTTCTTCTTTGCCTTTTGGTTAATTTTCTTCCTGATGAGGAAGCTTCATGATCACGCTTTCCTGGTATGAAAGGTTCAATCAGCGAAGTAGTTGTACCCTGAGTTATCAAAGAAACAGTGTGCCCAATGATGGTTCGCTTCATCATAGGGGTTTCAGATTGACCCAATCTTTTAAAAATTGAAGTTCTATGTTGGGAGAAGTCCTTTAACAGCGGTTGGTTGATGAACTGGTTGGCGAGCATGACGAGTACGAGCTTCAGTAACCTGAGGTCTTCTAGCATGGCCTCGGATGAGTGTACCATAGGTGGGTGCTTCAGGAGTTGTAGCTATGATAGCTTGGAAATTCAAGCTACCAAATTGAATGGTAGCTCCAACATCTCCAGTGTTGATGATGACATTGGCTAGGTAGATGTTTGCACCACCACCTAGATGGACAATGAAAGGAGTGCTTTGTAGATCCATTTTGCAAAAGTGAAAGATGGGGATTAGTAATCAGTAATTATTATTTCATCCCATACATTCAAAATGCAGGACTGATAAAATAATAATAGTCTAACAAAAATATACTCTATAGAATAATTCATTTGACATAGAGCCTCATACATTAGTAATTTGAATTTATTACACATTTAAATCACCATTTTTTATTTCAAATTTTCAAATATTTTGTTGCTACTATAGCACATATATGACTAGCCAAAGATGGAAAGAGAATCCTATCCCATGAGTCGCCGAATATGTGGGCTCAAAAATTTCACCTTGCCTCAATAATGAGAAGAAGAGATTTAAAAATATCGGTGTAATTTTTTAGAAGGTGGATGGAATAGTATATAAGACACTATAGATTTCTCCTCATTTGGTGAGACTTTAGATCGGTTCTAGGTTTCCTATAGGAGCAAGCCCCTATAGTTAATTACCCCTCCCAATTTTGAGAGAGAACTTTCGATTAAGGCTAGTCGTTAGATCACTAAATGCATAGCGTATAGTAGCAGCATGTGGAGTTTTGTAATTTCATTTGGAATTTGGAATTTATGAAATTCATCATTATTAGCTTAAAGCAGATGATTGGGGGAATGATGACTTGATCTAGATCTCCCATGGTTTTCATCCCGGATGTCTCCTGTCAACTCCGACCTCACTTTTGGAGTGAGCTTTCAACTTCTTCATCTTAGACATAGAACTCCTCTTAGACGTTAAGAGTTCTTTAGTCTTAAGATATTTCTAGTCATTAGGTGAACAATTAACCTAATCCTAGAGACTCATAAGAGTTAGCCATAGGAAGAGGTTATGCTTTAGGTGTGTTAGGAAAACTTGCCTACCCTATAGCTTGAACGAAATCCTTACTTCCTTCTTTCAAGTCAAACTCCAAATTCAAATCAACCTCAAATTCAAATCAACTTCAAATCCAAATCAACTTTAAATACAAAACTTCAAACTCAAATCAACTTAATTAAAACCAAAATCAATTCTATTAGTTTTCAATGATGAATCAATTCCAAATTTGAAATCCATGATCAATTCAAATCCAAAATCTTTAAGCCTTTGATTTCATCTTATGGACTTAGCTCAAATCAAATCAAATCATTCCAAATTCAAAGATTTTCTAACCTTTATATTCCATTTATATTCACAAATATAAATGAAATATAAATTTCAAAACCAAATTCAAAACTCAAATCCAAATCTAATCTAAATCCAACCTAAACTCTTTCAAGTCAAATTCTTGAACTTAACCAAATCAAACTCAAACCAATCCAAACTTTGGATTTTCTTCAAACAATCAATCCTTCAATCATAAACCAAATTCAATCATAAACTTCAATCATCAAACCAAACTAAATTCAAAACTCAAACCCAAATCAAACCATGTTCATCTTTGAACTTGAAATTATCAAATGAATCAAAACCCATTTGAATCTAAATCACTTGCAATTGGATTTATATTTCAATCATAAGTCCATATGTGAGTTCAACCAAGCTTAAATCAAGCCTTGATCAAGCCAATTGACTCACTTAGGCTCACTTGACCCAAAGTGACCTAAAATACTTTTTGAGCCAAATTCTAATCCTACCCAAATTGGATTGAACTAAGCTCATCTAAGCCTCACAGTGTGAACAACAATCATCATAGGATGATCAATCACTCAAATTAGGTCAAGCCAAGTCAAACTTAACCTTTGACCAAGTCAACACTTAGCCCAAATGAAACTTAAATGATAAATCCACCATAGGAAATTGATTGAAACCATTGATCAAAACCAATCCATGATCAATGATTGAACTTGACCAAGTCATCATTTGAGCCAAACCTAGCCTAATTGGCCACTTGACCCAAGTTGACCTAAAAAGTCAAAATATGTCAAATCTTGATCTAAGCCAAATTGATTGCAACCAATGGGTCAAATTCATTCTAAATCACTTGTTGAACTTGACCAAAGCCTCAAACCAAATGAGACCTAGCCCAATTGACCATGAACCCAACTTGACTAAAGGTCAAATCAATTTGAAACTTAACCAAACCAAAATTGACTGAAACTAAAGCTTGCAAAATATTTCAAATGATCAACCAAGCCTAAACCAATCCATGACCTAACCCAAATTTGGTCAAATAAGTCAAATTGGTCAACTTGACCCATTTGACCTAAGTGAAATCAAATAAACCAAAACCAAATATTAATAAAATTAAAACAAACCAATGATATCAAATAACTCCAAATGATCATTTGAACTTGACCCAACCCATGGTTTGACCTAATTTGACCAATTGGTCAACTTGACCTAAGTTGACCCATTTTGACCTATATGGGTCAACTTGAGCCAAATGATATCAAATAAACTCCAAATTCATTGAAAATTGGCATAACCCATTTTTCAAACATTTCAAATCTTCCAAATTAGAAGCAAGGCCAAATGACCATTTTACCTTTGGGTCAAAGTGTAACCTATGGACAAATCCACTTGGAATTTGGGCAATTCCTTTTCACGGCCACTTGGCATCCTCCTAGTGGACCATTTGGACACCAATGGATGTGGTGCACATGACCCAATGGGTTTGGGTCAGCCATGAACCAACGCAAGGCTAAACTGACCCCTCCAATCAAAATTCTCCACTTGGATCACCTCCTACACTCGTTTAACACATGTGCACCTCCACACTTCCACTCTTCTGCCAAAATTGAAGCACATGGGATCCCTAACAGTCTAAACAACCCATTCAATCAGTGCAATTGATAAAAAAAATGGAAGAACAAGCTTCGGTTGTCCTATCCAAGTAGGGGGAGATATATTTCCCCTCATTTCCACTCAAACTAGGACTCTTGCATTTGATTGAGCTGAGAGGATCAAAGAAAGCATTCACAAAGTTCCCTAAGCATTTCCAAGCTCTCCCTAGTTTCCCTCTTTAGTCTTTTTCTATAACCAAAATAGGGGAGGTGGGAGGAAATTCCAACTTGCTCAATCCTTAATCAAATCCCAATTGCTCTTGCAAGCACCATCAAGGCTCCAAGTCAAGCTCACCCAAAGCATTGCCTAAGCATCCAAGCCACGGGAAGGAAGACCTAAACCAAAGCTGCAAGCCATTGGAGGGAGCCTTGGTCAATTGGAAGGTCCACTTCATCTCAAAACTTGAAACCTTCAACAGGGCTTCCTCTGCACTAGACGAAGCTACCTCCACCATTGCAAGCACTGATGATAGCCTCCAAAGAGGTATGACTCAAAACTGAGCTTAAGTTAAAAATTGCTTGGTCTTTTATGATGGGAATTGTAATCCCATTAAAATTCAACCGTTAGATCTTCTTCTCTATGCTTGCAGGATACAAAGACCGTCCCTCCTCCATGGCTTGATCCGAGCTCACTTGAGCTCTCATCGGACAGCTCTGATTAAAACATGCTAGATCTTTGATTTAATCCTTCATAATCGCGGGCTTAATCCTGACTGTCCAATCCTTGATCGGATGGCCTAGGGGAAAGCGCGTAGCGCCATCTGCTAATGCGATAGTTGATGTGACAACTTAAATAACCAATCCCGCCATGCAACATGAAAAGTGTGTGCCGTGTTAGCAGTCCATGTGATGTCGATAAGATTAGTTAATTAATTAGGGCTATTTAATTTCCCCTTATCCCAAAAACTTCATAAATCCATAACTAAATGTAGAAAAATTAGAAAATATAAAAGACGGCTCATTTTAAAGATAATTTAGAAGGGAATCCAAAAAAATTATTTCTAATTGATTTTGAACAGTGGATTTTTCTTAATTAGGGTTTAATTAAAAGCTGAATTACCTTAATTACTCCATAATTACTTTATTAATTAATTTTAAACTTCTCAGACATGTTTAGGGGGATGACTTCTGCCTCCCCTGGTTTTCTTGGAATTTATTAGTGAGTTAATTAGAGAAATCAATTAATGAATCCCTAATCATCCCCTTAATGTAATTAAGAGTAATTAAGCATGTGAATAATGGTTTAATCACTTAATTAAGATAATTAAATATTATTTAAGTAAGTAGGAGGTTTATGGAATGGGTTTGGGGTATCTTCCCTAAGTTATTCCCTAAACCTCCTTTCTTCCATAAACTAAACATAATTAAGGATTAATCCACTAATGATCTACTTAATTAACTTAATCAAACTTTCAAAATCTATCTGAACTTAATCAATCTCTGTTGGGTAGATCCTTAGGTGTTCAAAAGCCTAAGGTAAATTTAAGGAAATCATTTCCAACTCACATGTGTGGGAAGGTTATGAAAGTACTTAATTAAACCATTTAGCTTAATTAATCAATAATTGAGAGCCAATTGCATTAGACCCCTTTATTTCTTAGGTGCATTGTTGATTTAAATTCCATGTGATTGCATATCATATGTTGGCTCATAATTGTTAGGTTAGTTATGTTAAAGTGGTGTAGGTAAGGGGTAATTAATGGACTTAATTCACACCTTAACCTAAACAAAACAAAAAATCAATCTAATTATTCTAAAAATTAAACTAAATCAACTCACACATGGAGAAAATGGGTTAGGACCAGAAAAGGCTTTTCACATTTCCTAGATCAAATCAAACTCAAAACAAAAATAAAAACCCCTTTAAAGAAATTTTGATTCACTTTAAATGATCTTATTTCATAAGATTGTCTTTAGGAATTAATTAGGGTGAATGAAGTTACATGCTTACATCACTTTATTTCTTTCCAAGCATGCTAAATATTGTGTGTCATATGAAAATCATGCATTCATATCTTTCAAAAAGTCAAAATAAATGAAATGCTTCATTTATATCAAATTGCATGCTTTGGCTAAAGTAAGAATACGAGTGGCTATTATCACTATTAAATCAAAAATTATTTTCAAAACCTATAAATCAAAGATCATAAATGAAGGTATGCTACTTATAAATACTTATAAGCTTGCATGTGATTATAGCATAAAATGTGTTATGTGATTCTCTTCTCTTTTCTTAACATGAGTTTGTATAGGATTTTCAAAGTGTATAGTTCATTTGAAAAGAACATAATACTTGCTTAAATCTATCCCTATGCACTTCTATGTTATGACTTAAGAAGAATCTTCACATCTACACATGTAAATTGCATAACTAAATAAAATAAACAAACAAACAAAAATCTTTTGCATGATTCTTCATCCATTTATTTTTTTTGTACATGCACATGTATTTAAGAAAAGTGGTATATTAGTCAGGACATCCCAGGTTTGCGAGGCTTTAAGTAGCCCTAAGAATGTCTGCTACCTTATACCCCTGGTATAGAAAATAATAGTGTTTACTCACTTATGTCTTTTATACTTGTAACTGTTCATTTGATTAATGGATAAAAGAATCCCCCCTCTTTTCTACTTAACAAAATCATGCATCATGAAAAATTCAAATTTTCTTATGCAACATCTCTTAGCATTCATTATTAAGGTGTGCTAAAGTTTGCATTTGAATGTATAGATATGCTTAGGATTTATTCATATTCATGATATACATGTTGGAAAGAAATAAATGGTTGTGTGTTACGTGATAGTAATTCAACGTAATTAGTCTTAAGATGCCTTGCTTATTGAATAGGTTTATTTGAAGAAAATCTAAACTTACGATTAATTAAAACACATAATAAAATATTCACTAAAGAAAAATCACTAATGAATCTACCTTAGAAATTACTTAAGGTAGGGAGAAAAGAGAGGTTCTCTTCTCTTTTCCTCCCTTTATAACAACTAACTATGTAGGTTCATTCAAACCAAAAAATCATCAAATAAAATTAACAAATCAACTAAATCACTTAAATGAAACCACCCTCTAAGTTGAACTCTTCACACTTAGAAAAATCCAACCTTAAAGCCTAGCTAAGACATGCTACTCAAGCCTTAAATGGAACACACATTAGGCTAAGTCACCATTTCTAGCTCTATGTTAGGGTGATGCATGGTTTGATACCTTATTTTGTTTTGCGATGTAATATTTTAGACTTGATGTTAGTGTGCTTGTGCGTAGACTAGATGATAGAACGATCTTAGTCTAATCATTGTCTTTTGTAGGGGATTATGCTTAAGGCGTAATAAAAATATAAATACTTTTGCTATGCAGGTTGCTTATACACCTAAATATAATCTAAATTAGGATAAGTGGACTTGGTTACCCATGTGTGGGGTGCTAAGGCCAACTTATTCATATACATGCTTGGGTTGCATGGTATGTTTAGATAATCACTATTTTGCAGGTTTAGTTAGATTTACTTTTCCCATTTTCATATAATTTTGCAATTAAGATTTGGAATGAATGTTATGGGATTAGATGAGCATTGGTCATAAGACTATGTCTTATGTACCATGTGAAGAGATCAAACTACATCCTAACCAACCAAATCAAAGAAGAAATGAAGAAGGAAAGAAAATAAGAAATGAAGAAAAGAAAAAATGAAGAATGAAGAATGAAGACCTCCATTACATGAATCCTTTCTAAATTGTAATTATTCATTTGTAATCTGGGTTAGATAAGGGTAGTGCTTAGCTACCCACATTTATTTTTGGGTTTCTGTGGTGGAGCCCAATTATATCAGCCTTTTATTCTTTTGTACTAGCTTTATAAAATTTTTTTATGTTTGTTTAGCTTATGCATTAAGATGACATGTTTTTCTTAGTTTATTCCTTGCTTTGATGAATGGCCTGGATGTGATTAGTCTCATAGGAAAAAATAAATTTTTTATCCAATTAATCAACTCAAAATTAAAGATTAATCAAGATAATAAAAGATTTAGCAATTGGATGTTGTATGTCTCACATCATGCATAAAAAGCATCTTGCTTTACTCTTGCATATGGAGGGCTTCCACATTTGTCAGGGAACTTGGTTTGACTTTTGAGAGCCATGGTGGAAACACACCTCCTTCTTGCTGATTTTGGCCCATAACCAATTTTCATGCATTAGGCATATGAATCCCATAGCGTGTGTCAAATAAATTGTCCAAAAATGAAAAAAAAAACTTAACAAAATTTGCATTAGATTTAACTCATTAATCATGCCTTACATGATCTAGTCTCTTAAGGAGTGTATTTAAGGACTTAGTCTCTTTCTAAATAAATATTAGCCTAGCTATCTTGCAAAAGCATAAGAATTGCTTACATATTTTTAAAATCGTAGGAGGAGTTAGTTAGCAGCCACCCCTAGGCGGTTGTAAGTCCAATAGTCCGGTGGTTTATCCTCTATTATAGAGGTAAACCATGTACCCATTTTTTGCCTTAGATTTAATTCATGCCTTGGCCCTCGCCAAAGCTCCCTAGATTTAGTATATGAGGTCACTATTTCCCTTTGTGGGCTACAAGCATAAATCCTCACCTCTTAGAAATTTCTGCAATCTGTGTTATAGAATTCTAAGTCCTAGATTTCTAATAAAAATTCAACTCAAACAATTAACTCTCTTCAAATTTCAAAAATATAAAGTCCAACTATAGGATAGTTTGGGATGCTCGCTAGGTTTCTTAGCATCGTGAGCATCCCCTACTTATCTCCCTTTGGTTTTGATAATAACTCCCTCCTTTTGTTCAATCCCATTTGATCTTCTAAAAATAACCAATTTGTTGATAGTCTTATCTTTGAAATCTTTAGAGACAATGATCATTTACCTTAATCGAGAGTATTCTTAAGGAATTTCATTCCTTAAGATGTAATTAACTATGGGGGCTTGCCTCCATAGGGAACTTAATGAACTGAGTTTAAAATAAACCTTACTTTACTTTTTCATGTAAAGTAGGGGAAGAATCTCTGGTACATCTGAAGATCCATTGTCTTTAGGAGTCCTTATTAGGTGATTCGGTCCATTCTAGGATGATGATTTCTGTCTCTCAAGATAGCACATCATTCCTCAATGTTGTTACTGATCACTTTAATAAGAACATCTACGGATCTATGTGGTGTCCAACTAGTGTGTATTTTTGTCTTCATTTATTTTTTTAAAAATAGATGAAGATAAAAAAAAATTCACCACAGATTTTTCTGGCGACTCCGCTGGGGATGCTTCCTCTCTCCATCTTTGGTAAATGATCATTGTCTCCAAGGATCGATAGTGGATTTGTATCTCATATGAGTTTGAGACTATCCTTCTTTTCCATTGGCACTTAGTTTATTTCATCCTTAAGCTAAGCTAGCCAACATCTTTTAGGTTTTAGGACCTCACTCCATGTAGGTCTTAAAATCCCTATTGGGTTCCCCAATAGGAGAAAATAAAATTTAATAAAAAGAGATTACCAAAGACCTTCCTCTTTACCATTTCTATGGTAAGGTAAGGTTCATTCCAAAAATTAAAAGAAAAATAAATCTTTTATAAAAATAATAATTTCCAAAAGCACTTTTCCAAAATGCACATAATAAAATATCTCAACCTCATCTAACAATCTTCAAGATTGTTACATGTAGGGTCATTTCAAAAATCAAAATTAACAATCATCTTTTCAAAAAGTACAAATGAACATCCTCATTCAATTTATTGAATGAAGATTCCATTTTCAAAATAAAATTAACAATCATCTTTTCATAAATAAAAGTTAACAATCATCTTTTCAAAAAACACAAATGAACATCCTCATTCAATTTATTGAATGAAGATTTCATTTTATAAAAAAATCAACAATCATCTTTTCAAAAACAAAATCAACAATCATCTTTTCAAAAATAAAATCAACAATCATCTTTTCAAAAAAAAAAAACAAAACAAAATCAACAATCATCTTTTCAAAAAACAAAATCAACAATCATCTTTTCAAAAACAAAATCAACAATCATCTTTTCAAAAATAAAATCAACAATCATCATTTTAAAAAGAAAATCAATAATCATCTTTTCAAAAATAAAATCAACAATCATCTTTTCAAAAAAAAATCACCTTTTCAAAAAAGACATATTTGAAAATGAACACCCTCATTCAACATACCCAAATTTATTGAATGAATAATTCATTTCCAAATAGAATCAAATCATAACAATGAAATTCCATTTCAACATGTCTCACATATGTTGAAGTTAGAATTTCTTTCTTTTCAAAAAGTACAAATTTGAAGATAAGCCTCTTCATTCAATGTATCCAAATATGTTGAATGAAGGTTTTATTTTCAAATGAAATTACACTATTTGAAATTCCTCTCAAAGCATCCCACATGTGTTAAGTTAGAATTTCTTTCATTTTTAGAAAAAAAGCAATAATCACACACAAAATAAAATTCCATCTTTGAAAAATAAAATATAATTGACTCCCATTTGACATACCCAAATTTTCCAAATGAGAATTTCATTTTCTAAAATACATTTAGATTCTTCATTTAGCATACCCAAATCTGCTAAGTGAAGATCCTCTTTTCAAAAATCAAAACATCAAAACATGAAACACATTTGGATTCTTCATTTAGCATACCCAAACTTGCTAAGTAAAGATCCTCTTTTCAAAAAATCAAAAAAATCAAAACACATTTGGATTCTTCATTTGGCATACCCAAATTTGCTGAGTGAAGATCCTCTTTTCAAAAAAACAAAAATCAAAACACATTTGGACTCTTCATTTAGCATACCCAAATTTGCTAAGTGAATATCCTCTTTTCAAAAATCAAAAATTAAAGCACATTTGACTCTTCATTTAGCATACCCAAATTTGCTAAGTGAAGCTCCTCTTTTCAAAAATTAAAACATCAAAACATGAAACACATTTGGATTCTTCATTTTGCATACCCAAATTTTCTAAGTAAAGACCCTCTTTTCAAAAAAAAAAAAAAAATCAAAAATCAAAACACATTTGGACTCTTCATTTAGCATACCCAAATTTGCTAAGTGAAGATCCTCTTTTCAAAAATAAAAATATCAAAACATGAAACACATTTGGATTCTTCATTTAGCATACCCAAATTTTCTAAGTGAAGATCTTCTTTCCAAAAATCAAAAATCAAAAACACATTTGGATTCTTCATTTAGCATACCCAAATTTGCCAAGTGAAGATCCTCCTTTCAAAATCAAAAATAAAAACACATTTGGATCTTTCATTTAGCATACCCAAATTTGCTAAGTGAAGATCCTCCTTTCAAAAAAAAAAAAATCAAAACAAAAGGAAATATTTGGAATTTATTTAGCATACACAAATTTGCTAAGTAAATATTCTATTTCCAAATTCACATAATTCACAAATAAGCAAAAGAAGAAGAAAATTATTTTCAAACAACTCATTTAACATACCCAAATATGCTAAATGTGTAAATCCCAAACAAAATCAATTGGCCCTTTATTTTAACATACTCAAATTTGTTAAATGAAGGGTCCCCAAACAATAAAAATCAAATTCAAATATGAACCAATGGAAGCATCAATCTCTTCAAAATATTTGAACCCATTTCCAACATACATAAATTTGTTGAAAATGGATTCTAGATTCAAAATCTCCTCTCCAATTCTAAATTCAAAAATCTCTCCTAAAATCAAAGAGCCCCACTTAAAATATTCAAATTGTTGAGTGTGGGTTCAAATTATAAAAATAAATTAAAGTAAAAATTTGATTTGAGTTTATTCTCCAAAATTGTAGAATTTCAACTTAGTTTCAGTTAGCTTTCAATTCAGTTCAGTTCAATTTAAATGGAAGCTTAGAAGTATGTGTTTACTTTTTCTTTTGGGATGGATTTGGCCCTGTATCGAGCCAGCCTCCCATAGACTGACTTTGCCCACCTCATTCATTTCAGCCAAGATTTATAGGGGGCTAGGATCACTTGTGAGGGGACCACCCTCATAACCATCAGTTGGAGTGTGGTGACTGAGTAGAAGCCGATCATCCATGTTAAGATGCTATCAAATTCAGAGTTTCCCTCACTGAAGAGGAAGGCTGTGGAAGTTCTCATAGCAGTTGTAGTTTTAGTGCCAGTGTAGTCAGTGGTTCCCATTTCTACATCAGTACGGGCTAGCACCCACTCATTGGCTTCTTCCAAGGGGAAGGCTCCCCTGGTTACAGGGATAATCTCCCTTGCCTACGAGGTAGGGTCTAGTTCTTGTGCTACTCCTTCCAGCAGGACCTAGGGCCACAACAAATACCCCAAGATCAAGTGGCATCATGTGCATAGCCAAAGAGATGGAGGCAATTTCTCAGTTTGTAATAGAGGATACACCCAGGATAGTTTCCCTTTACCTACACAGAACAAGTTTCACTCCCTCTCTAGATCTGATGAAGCGGAAGATATTAGGAGAATCTCAGTTTCACCTCCACCTGCAATTCACTTTGAGGCTCATACTAGAGACAGGAGAAGGTTGTATGGCAGCCTTAGGATAGTTCTGTGCTGAGTTGGCAGGGTTTACAGACGGTCAGAGTCCAGGGCTTAATTTGATCTATAGTCAGTCATCCCTCACAGCATTGGCAAGCACATCAAGCAGTAGAGGGCCAGGGAGGCCCGCGTATTAGTACATGCAACTAGTAGAGAGAGATGAAGATACACTAAACAGTCAGTTGCCTCTGCTCTCATGGACTTTCCTGATCGATGTGCTACCCATGTCGGTCATACTGACAGCATTGTATCGATGGGTACTACCCACTATAGGAAAGGAGCTCCTACACAGAGAGAGTCGGTGGTGCCTCTACCACACCGCTCTACTCCACGTCCACCATCTCCATTATAAGTCCCATCTTCCACTGTTCCATCAAATGCAATGAAGGTAGCATCCGTGGAAAAGATAGCCCCACTGGTGATCCTGCTACGACCAAGAGATCATATTCCATCTACACCACTAATTTAGGTGAGGTTGAGCTCTCTTGCTCTACCTCCTGCTTCAATTGCGGTGAAGAGAGAATGGAGACCACAGAGCATTGTAGTCATGCCATCACCACAACCACCACAACAGATCATGGAGATAGTAGTAGTAGAGGGAGGAGGAGACAGATTAGTTTCCCCCATGGCAATAGATCCTGCTAAGAGTAGCACTCCACCTATAATAGATGATAGCCATGAGCATCTATCCTCCAGTGAGCATAGTCCTCACAAGATTAGCTCTCTAGTAGCAGAAGAGGTTTGATGTATTTCTATCCATGAGCATGATCCTACCACCGATCAGCCTCAAGCTTTTATACCTGCATAGTTGGACTGCTCCCTAGATGACATAGTAGAATAGTATTTGGTTGAGAAGAAAGAAACTCTAGGGTATGCCTGGTCTGACTTAGAGGAAGACAAGGTCAACTTTGATCCCAACGAAGATGATTTGTCAAAGATTCAGCCGAGGTGCATATGGTAGACACTAGGAGTTCCTCCTTCGAGATCAGCAGGGTTTGGAAGGTGTTGCATCCGAACAGGATGACACAGCTCATTCGACCCAACACCTCCTTCAACAACTTAAATAGAAGGATGAATAGATAGATAGGATGTGAATGAGGCTTGAAGACTTGCTAGCAGTAATTTTGGCACTCCAGAACCAAGCCCCAGCAATGCATCTTACTATTGTAGAGATCGATCAGCCTGAGCTGTTGCATGTCTTGGATCAAGCCAAGACTTCACCTCGAGTAGAGCACGACAACACTAGATTGTATAGGAAGGTTATGGACAGTACCTCCGTACAATAGAAGGATATTAAACTCATGGTTGAGCAGTAAGTGAGAGAAGCATTGGCACAAGCCTGAGGAGGATCATTAGTTCCAAAGGGTAGACCCTACCCAGAGAAATTTGATGCTATCTAGTTTCCTAAGGGTTTTGTTCCACCTTCTTTCAAGAGCTTTGATGGCAGCGGGAACCCACACCAACACATAACACACTTTAGGGCCAACTGTTGCAATGCCGATGGCAGCGATGCTTACTATTCCATCCTTTTATCAGCAGTTTAGCAGGCATAGCCTTTCATTAGTACGATGAACTCCCAATAGTTTAGTGAGTACTTTTGCTGAGTTAGAGCAACTCTTCATTAAGAGGTTTGCTAAAGCTCAGCAAAGGGTGACTGTGGGTGATCTCGTTGTAGCACAACAACACTCCGGTGAGTCGCTAGTTGATTATATTCTCAGATGGCCAATTTGAGCATGAAATGCAAACCGCAGCTGTCTGAACAACATGCCATTGAAATTCTACTAAAGAATATTCATGGCCCGATCGCCTTCATGCTCAAAGGTTTTACCATCAAGATATTTGGGAAGCTAATCAACAAGGCAGCTAGTCTACAAGGAGAGGTCAAAAAGTTATCTTTTCAACATTAGTCAACATAGCCAAAGCCACATAAAGCATATGAGAAGAAGCCAGGGGAAGTAGTAATGTTGGACAAGGGGAAGCAACCAGCCAGAGATCAGCACGAGAGACCTTGAGCTCCATAACCATCACTTCCACCTCCTTTACCACTACCTAAGTCATCCTACTAGCCATCACAGTAGTCTCCACAGCCTTCACCACCTCCTCCTCAGCCATATTCATAGTAGTGGTACACGTACCCACAACAAGGTAGCTACCATCGACCAACTCTTTTGGATAAACTAAACAAACTTTATTCATTTAAGATGGAGGTAGTCAGGAAAATCTTTAAGAATCTCTTTAAGAAACCTGATTTTCAGCTACCCAAGCCTAGAAAGCTGTAGGAGGTGGGCAGGAGGAATGATCCTAACTTTTTCCCCTACCACCGTATGTTAGGCCATGTTTTGAAGGATTGCATTACATTCAAGGACTGGCTTGAGCATAGCTACAAGATAGGCACCATAGTTATCCCAAAGGAATACCTAGTGGAACAACCATCTAGTTCTATTATGGTAATCCTTGGGGATACATGTGATCCTCTCAAAACCAAAGAAGGTTGGGATATCTCCTTTTCCCGAACCTCTAAAAATATTATTTCAAAAATTAAGAAACTTTACTTACAGGTGCCTGAGGCAGCTAGAACCTCCAACATCAAGAAAGATTTGCAAATTACCAAAGATAACTTGGGGAAAGTGATAGCTCGAGCAGTACAGGCAAGATAGCTAAGTATGCAACCACCGAATGACCTCCATTCCATTCCATTTACTACTTCAGCGACACTTCTACTTCAACTAGCTCTTCTTCTAGTAGACATCATGTATCGATAGATGAGGGCATCAAATCCCTCACCCCACTTACTTTACTAGATTTTTACTATTTTCCTCCTTCTAAATCCAAGAAATTGAGAAATAAAGCTAGTTTGAGTTACATCTATCAATTTTGATGGGTTGTCTAATTCTACTCTCTTAGAAAACTCTCCATGTCTAAATAATAATTATAACAACTCTGATCTTCCTCTTTCTAATTCAGAGTTGGACTTTCCATCTCTGAATAATACGGGTACACCTCTTGAGATAGACTTAGAATCATTTGATTCTGAGGGTCCTATAGGAGAACTTGTATATGAGCCTGATGAACAAGTAGAATCTTCCACTACCCCATCATAAGAGATCATCGAAGTCAATCTCCAAAGTGGCAAGGTTCTACCTCCTAAGGCAACACCTCAAGATAAAAGAAAATAAGTCATTGGTTCTCATGATCAAGAAGCCCCTCCATGGGATATTCCACCTATGGATATGCTTGTGGAAGATCATCCCAGAGTTGATTACAATGTCCTCACTCACCTAAGAATGTTGCTAGCTATACTAAGCATATATGATGCCCTTGTCTTATCAAAAAAAAGATGAGAGAATCATTAATCAAGGCTCTTCTTGATCTAGAGATATACTTAGCTCAGATGTCCGCTGTTGGAGAGGAGGCAGATTATTTCAGAGAAGCCTAAGGAGTCACATTCACAGATGAAGACCTTCTTCTAGGAGACATGGAGCACAATCGTCTCTTCTACATTATAGTAGATATAGGTAGATTTAAACTTTCTCAATTTTCATTGATCCAGGTGCATCGGTGAACATTATGAGTCTAAAGACTCTTGCCTACTTGAGAATTGACATCTCTACACTCTGAGGAGATCAGATGATATTGAAATGATTCAATGAACAAGCCGAGAGGGCTTTAAGTTCCATAGTGTTTTCTTTGGAAATAGGTAACTAGAAGACTGAAACCAAGTTCTATATAATTGCTTTGAATACTTTGTTCACCGCTTTGCTCGGTAGGCCTTGGACACATTAGAACAAGATGATTCCATCCTCCCTTCATTAGTGCATCAAGTTCATAAGGGATGGGATTGAATACTGTGTCAAAGGAGATGAAAAACCATTTTTGATTAGAGAGGTTGAGATATAGGAGGATGTGACCTACTATCTTCCTTAAAATCAAAGCACCTTTTCTCGTGAACTTGGTCAAAATGCAAATGCAAAAGAAAAAGAAAAAAAAGAAAATGAAAAAAAAAGAAAAAAAAGAAAAAGGAAAATACAAGTGAACGAGAAAATGACACTAAGGAAGAAGTAGAGTTACATGACACATTCCACCCACAGTTCATTCCATCATATGGACATATGGGTAGGATGACTCAATCTCCACCGAGGTATGAGGCGGAATCTGAGGCAATTCAGAGGTGGAAGACCCCCGGTTGGCCGGCCAATAGGTTATGTTCCAGTTCCGAGAGTACCCTACTATTCACATAGACTTGGAATCTAGCTCAGAGGATGAGTCTCATGTGATTAGCATACCAGTCAACCACTCTCAACGGGTTTCATTGGAGGTGACACTCGAGCTAGATAGCGACGAAGACCATGTCTCCAAGTAAATCATGAATGTATTCAAATCAAGTTTATGTGAAACTATCAGGCAATAGTTTAGAACTTTAGCTCTAATCTCACTTTTCTCTCAAAAAGTTGAAGGTTTAGTAGTTAAGGAAGCCCCTCAGTCTTCTATGTATGTCAAGCTGAAGAGATTCCTATTGGGATCATTATCCTCAAGTCCAGAAATCAATATAGGACTTGATGATAATTCATATAAAGAATTATTGGAATTACCTTTTGATTGATACTCACCTTGTGTTCATAATATTACAAAGAAAGGATTGATTCCTTATACATGGTCCAAGCACAAGTATGAGTACTCCAAGAAGCTATGGAATAGCAGAGGCAAGGATGCACAATCAAGATCAGGACTAGGATTCGGTACAGTGGGTACAGTCGATGACGATGATTAGTGCTTAGTTATGACCACTCATCTGGAATCTAATAAGTTCTTCTAAAACCACACTAACTCTTATGAGGATGTGTGTTTAGAAACTTCAGATGATCCAAATGATCTTCAAATCAAAGATGCACCTCCAAAATTTGAAGAAAAAATCCATTCAAATAATTGACAAGCTCAAAGAAATTAACCTCGGGATAGAAGAAAATCCACGTCTGACATACATCAGTTCATTGTTGAATGAAGAAGAGACCAATGACTTAGTTAGGCTATAGATTGAGTTTAAGGACTACTTTTCTTAGAGCTATGAAGAGAGGCCCAGATTATCTCCTAATGTAGCAGTCTAAAAACTAGCAATATACCCTAACGCTAACCCTATCAAGCAAGTTCCTAGATGCATGTGATTAGAAATCGAACAATAGGTCATTTCTAAAGTCAAGAAACTGATCGATGCTGGTTTCATCAGGGAAGAAAATACCCTATATGGTTAGCCAGTGCCATCCCAATTAAGAAGAAGAATGGCCAAATTAGCATATGCATTAATTTCAGGGGATTAAACAAGGCATGCCCTAAGGATGAGTTTCCTCTTCCTATACCAGAATTAATGGTGGACGTTGCCTCATCTCATGCAGTATTCTCTTTCATGGATGGGTCACTAGGCTACAACCAATTTTTAAATCCCGATCAGAATATATTATTATAAAGTCATGCCTTTCAGCCTTAAAAATACTGGTGCTACATACCAATGAGCCATGAATTAGATCTTTAACGAAACAATTCATCATCAAGAGTGCTATGTTGATGATTTAGTAGTCAAAAGAAAAGAAAAGGAAGACCATCTATTTGACTAGAGAGTAGTTTTCAAATGGTTAAGATAATATAACCTTAAAATGAATTCCCTGAAGTGTGCATTTAGAGTAACTTCAGGGAAGTTCCTTAGTTTTATTGTCCAATACCGGGGAATAGAAATAGATCCATAAAAGATCAAAGCTATCTTATAAATGCCACCACCTAAAAATTTAACTCAACTCAGATCTTTCCAAGGGAGGTTGGCATATCTAAGATGCTTTATCTCCAATCTATCGGGAAGATGCAAGCTATTTTCAGCACTTGCCAAAAAGTATGCGAAGCTCAAGTGGGATGACAAGTGTCAGCATACCTTTGAAGATATCAAGCAATATTTAGTGAAGTAGCCAGTTCTAGCAGCCCCTATCCCAGGCAGGCCCTCATCCTCTACACTACTGCATTGAATGACTCCCTCGACGCTTTGTTGGCCCAAGCTAATGATGAAGGGAAGGAGAGTGCTCTCTACTACCCCAGCCATCATTTGATCCCTGTTGAAGTAAACTGCCCACCTTTTGAGAAATATTTTTGAGCTTTAATCTTGCATCCCAAAAGCTACAACACTATATGCTTTCTCATAAGGTGAACTTGATTTCAAGAATCAATCCACTGTAGTATCTCATGGCATTACCGACTTTATTTGGATGATTGGCACGTTGGTCCATGATTCTCTCTTAGTTTAATATTACATTTGTACCCCTCTGTGCAGTGAAAGGACAAGTACTAGCAGATTTCTTAGCATCACACCCACTTCCTATTGATTCCCCGCTTAGTGATGATCTTTCTAATGAACAAATAATGAACTTAGGGGAGGTTGACAATCACCATTGGGAGATGTATTTTGATTATGTGGCTTCCTTTCATAAAGGAGAAGATCCACAATCTACACTTCCAAGAATGGTAGGGGAGGAATAGTTATCTTAACTCCAAACCGTGATGTGGTGAGATTCTCATACTATCTCTCCAATCCATGCACCAATAACGAAGCAAAGTATAAGGTTTTGATTATCAGTCTGGAGTTAGCCATTACAGTGTGTGTCAAAAACATCAACATCTAAAGGGATTCTCAGCTGGTCATCAACCAGATTGCTAGGTCATACAAGGTTCTAAAACTTAAGTTTTGTCAATACCACGAGTACACCATGAAGCTATTGGCCCAAATCCTTAAGGTCACCATCTACAAGGTCCCTCAAGGAGAGAATACAATAGCAGATGCTTTGGCCAAACTTTTCAAAGAATTTGCATGTCCGGAAGATGAGTTCATTCCAATAAGAGTCCAAAACAGACAAGTCCTATCCCTTATTGAGGCTGAACTCGTCGATAGATTTTCTCTCGAAGGGGATGTTTTCATTGCCAACAAAGATGAGGAGCTAGATTGGAGGAAACCGTTCATAGATTATTTGAACACTGACAAACTACCTCAAGAGAAATCACAAGCCCATCAGATGAAATAGAGAGCTCTCTCCTATGGTTTCGTGGATGGCACCTTGTACTGATGGTCTTTCAATCAAATGTGGTTATGCTGCTTGGACAAACACAAAGCCCGTAGGATCATGATCGAGCTACATTCAGGTCTATGCAGAGCACATCAATTTGGTCTGAAGATGAAAATAAAGATCAAGAGACTAGGATGCTACTGGCCTTCGATGATTATAGACTGCATGGATGTGGCTAGGAGATGCCATTAGTGTCAAGTACACGCTGTGGTCCTACATCAATCACCTAACATTCTACATCCTACATTGGCCACATGACCATTTAAGTGTTGGGGTACTGACATAGTGGGTCCTATCGATCCTCCTTCTTCCAAGGGCCACCAGTTCATCTTAGTTACCACCGACTACTTTTCCAAGTGGGTGGAGGTAATCCCACTCAGAGAGGTCAAAACTCACCATGTGCTCCAATTTTTCAGGAACCATATCGTATTTAGGTTTGGGGTGCCTCAATAAATTATATCAGATTATGGTACTGCAATCAAGAGCACCAAGATCAATAGCTTTGCTAGGAGTCATGGTATAGATTGGAGATACTCAACCATCTACTACCCTAGTGCAAATGGCCTAGCAGAAGCATTCAACAAAACTCTCATCCAGATACTAAAGAAGACACTTGACAATAACATGCAACAATGGCATGAGCAGTTGGTTGAAGCCTTGTGGGCATACTGCACCACATATAGAACTCCAAATCAATCTACCCCATTCTTCTTATTGTATGTGACCGAAGCCGTTCTACCATTAGAAGTTCAACTCCCATCACTAAGGATAGCAATGGGTAGCAAGATTAGTACAGAGCAGAATATAAAGTTGTGGTTAGAAGAGCTTGAAGGTTTGAGGAGAGACGCCTCCGGGCGTGCCAGAACCTCAAGTTGTACAAGGCCAAAATGATTCAAGCTCACAATAAGCCAGTCTGTCCTAGAACTTTTCAAGTAGGAGAACCTTGTCATAGTTCTAAGGAGACCAATTGTTGCCCATCGAAAGATGAGAAGCATGTTTGAATCCACTAAGAAATGCCCTTTAGTCATAGAGAATGCCTACCAAGGATGATCTTATTAGCTTATTGATTATAAAGGGGAACACCCGATGCTTCCAATTAATGGGCTCTATTTGAAGAAATATTATCCATAAAAATATGTTTGAAAATAATTATCATCAAAAGAACAAAATTTTATCCCAATTCACCAAAATATTCTCTTCATTTGAAGTGTTATCTGCTTGTTTGCGAATCCATCATGACGTGTTTAGGATATGTGTAAGAGTACCCAAGAGGCTTCCTATCCCTCTTTCCGTTCGGTTACGTATTGCTTTCTACATTTGATTATTTAGATAGGTGTGATACAAGAGACATCTATTTTTTGCTAATAAGTTAGGTTTGAGAGAACCCAAGCAGCATCCTTTCTTAGTGGGATCACAACTGCCATTCATGGAACCATTTCATCAATTCTCCAGCGTGTTTTAGGATAGGTGCGAGAGAAACCGAGAGGCATCCTATTCTTTTTAACATAAAAAAAATAAACACATATCTTTTGTTACGGGCTATTATGATGTGGGAGCAAGCCCCCTGTGGCACTCACTCATTAGCTGCTCTAGGTCAAGCTAACTTGCTACCTTGCTAATATGTCACCCCAGTGGTCACTTGTCTGACAGATGTGAGTCCCCACACTTTCTTCCTAACTTCACCATTACAAACCAACGAGCGCCTTATTTGTTTGGTAGGCTACATTGCCCAGCCAGTAAGCTACTTCATGTTGACTTTGTTTAAGAAGATGTGAGTCCCCACACTTTCTTCTTGAACTAACCATCATTCACTGACTAGGTCGAGTATATCTGAGGTTTAGGATAAGTCCCCCAAAGGTTTATTTTCTCTTGACTATTGAGTTGATACAAGTCTCCTTGTGGCTTTCACTCGATGAGTAGCCCAGGTCGAAGTTTTGTCGGAAGATAGACTATTCCAAAAATTAGTTCCTCTATAGAAGGATGTGAGTCTCTGATGCTTTCTTCCTAGGCTGATTATTGCAAACTGATGGGAACCTTAGGTTGATTGATGTTCTCTATGCTGACAGTGACCGACCTGGATACACCAATCTTGGCAGATGTGAGTCCCCATGCTTTCTCCTTGAGTTGGCCACCGAATACCTATATATATTATTTTCTCTAGAATTTTGGATAAAACCCTTAGTGTCCCCTATCCCTACGGGCACTCTACTTCGATCACATTCTTTACGACCCCATTTAGACACTACCCAGGTTACTCTTGGATTGGACAGTCCCCCTTTCCTAATTGCCACCCCTATGGTTGGAGAATTTGTTCAGAGAATGCGTAGATTCTCCCTTAGTTTAGTAAAACTTAGAAAGGTCTAGGCTGATAAATGCTCCTTCTCAGTATGATCCCTCGCAAACCAATAGGGTCCATGATAAACAAATCAACAAAAACAAACAAACAAATCTATTTTCTTATGGATTAGGAAATCAAGCCCCCAGTGGCCCCTTTCCCAAGCATGCATCCTATCTTTAGAGCTGTGTCAGCAGTGTTGGCTTAATGAGCCTCATGTTCAATCCGATCAATTTTGATGATAACAAATGAATGCTTAGATGTTCTAATGAATATTTTTATGTATTTCAGATATATCAATTGCTAATTACATATCCAATACATCTCATAATATGTTTGAGGAAATTGCAAGAGTAGAAGAATGAAAGATAGATCAAATTGGATAAATGAAGCTCAAAATATAATATTTTAGGTTATATGCATTTATTCATTGGCATGAATCAATTAGCTCACAAGTTAACATATTATTTTAATGAGGTTAATTTATATAAATCTCTATCTAATTAACATTCAATTATATGTTTCATACATAGCATTTGAATTGTCAAAATAATAAATGATAATGACTATTAAGTGTAATTATTTTATTTACATAATATGATTAAATATTTTAATTTAATTTGATGGTTATATGATAACTAACATATGTATGATTATATATAAATTATATCATAATATTTAAATGTCACATGTCAAAATTAACAAAAATATATGAAATTTTGTATTTTAGACAAAGTCATTTTATAATCAAGGAATTTATATTTGATTTCATCTCCAATGGATTCCTTGGATTTTTTCTTTAATTTGATAGGTCACACGACCCATGTTTGATTAAAATTGAATTTATTATGACTTTTCAAACATTAGGCGATTTTAATAATGAATGCATGCTACATGCTTTGAATATATTAAGAGTATTTGATTATTTTTACTTTTCCCATGTGAATAAATTTTGGCTTCTTTAATTTAATATTTATTTAATATATATTATATTTTTATTGAATATTAAATAATCACATGATAGCATGAGGTTAAAATAATATATTTTTTTGAAATAATTCAAAATGACCTTCTCGCCTATAAATAGCCCTCATCCTCTTCATGGAAGCATTCCTCATTCAAAATTCAAAATCCCTCTAGCAAATCTAAGAGAAAATTTCTTAGATTTTCCTTCCAAGTGTTCTCCAAATATTACAAGATCAAATCCTTGGTTTGAAAGCTTTAACATCTTCAACTAAGCAAGCTTTTTCAAATTACTTGAGTTTGTTTTCTTGATCTTAATCCTTTTTAGTTGTTCATGCTATTTTCACCATCAATTTATTCTTTCTAATTTATACTTTTTTGGTGGATTAGTCTTTGGACATTGTTTTTCACATCAAAGTTTCTCAATCATCTTTTTGTGAAAAACTATTGTGATAGTTTGTAGAATCTATTTTGACTTATTGAAATTTTTAACTTCCTACAAATTTCTTTTGGTTTCTTGAAATATTTCATCATTAATCTGACTTTGAAAGATCATTTATTCTTAGATTTATTTTAGAAGTATATTTTAAACATTTTAAATTAAATTAAATTATTATGCTAAAATTATTTTTATATTTGCTAGATCTCTCTTTTTAATTAAAAGCTTACTAGCCTACTTAGATATATCATATACTCATTTTATTTAAGTATTTTGTGATCATTAGCTTTCATTGAAAGAATCTTTTTGGTTAAAATAAAATAAATTATTCCTTGCTGAAATTTATTTTATTGTGCAAAAGAATATTGTGAATTCATTTTGAAATAATTTTTATATTAGTCTACAAATTGAAATAACATAAATATCTTAGTAAGATCACTTTAAGATATTTATTTTATTATTTCTTATCAATATTAAGTGAGCATTTTATCTTGCCAAAATTTTTTTTAAGTTTATTTTTGTATTTATTTTTTGTATTTTATAAAATTTATATTGGGGTTGTATCTTTGTAGGAGAGTACATATTATTATAAGGGTTGTACTTTCAGTTATAGGAGAAACTATTTGTAAAACTATTTTGCATTTAGTGGATTCTAGCTAGGGTGGCTAGGCGTGAGTGATTTTGGGGTTTGGTAAATCCACGTAAAATTATGTTACTATTATCTCTCTTTACTTTCTTGTACTTTATTTTTCTTTGCATTAAGAATTGTATCTGTCATTATAAAATCAAAATTAATTTTCTACTAAAAATTAAAATTTAAGATTTAAGTTTTAAAATTTTCAATATCACCCATTTCAACCCCTTGGGTCTATAGACTCAATTGGTATCGAGCTAGGCTCTTTTATTCTTAACATCCAAGAGTAGATGTTTTCACTATGGCATAAGGTTTCCCAAAGGGTTCACTACTAGAGAGATAATACACTCATAGACCTCCACTTTTAGATAGTGTACCATTTGACTATTGGAAAAATAGAATTAGTACATTTTTAAGAGGTCAAGATGCACGCATATGATATATGTTGACACATCAATATCATACACCCATAGTAGAACTAAATGGAATTAAAGTAGAAAAACCTTTTGAGGAATGGTCTGTAGCTGAAAGAGAACTTGATGAATTAAATGCTAGGGCTTGTAATACTTTACATTGTGCTTTATTACCTGATGATTACATGAAAATTTCTATGTTAAGTGCAGCAAAAGAAATATGGGATAAACTCATTATAACTTATGAAGGACCTAGTGAAGTTAAAGATGCTCACATAAATAGACTTGTTCATGAATATGAGTTATTTCATATGTCTCCTTCTGAATCTATTTCTGATATGTATACTAGATTTATGAAAATAATTAACACATTGCATTCTATTGGAAAAACATATAGGAATCAAGACTTAGTCTATAAGATTCTTAGATGTCTTCAAAAAGAATGGGAAGCTAAAGTAACAGCTATTAGTGAAGTAAGGATTTATCTACTTATCCACTTGATCACTTTTGGGTTCTTGGATAGCACATGAACAGTTATTGCTCAAAGGGATAAGATGGATAACTCAACAAAAAAGGAGAAGGAGAAAGGAAAAGCCATTGCATTACAAGTTGATGATAGTGATGAGCATAACACCTCAAGCTCGTATGGTGATAGTGATGAGGTGGTCATGCTATCCAAAAACTTGGGAACTTGCTAAGGAAGAAGAATCAAAGGTATAAAATTCTAAAAAACTATAAATTTTAAACTAAAAATTTCTACAGGTGAGGGATCATTTGCTACCATTGTAAAAACGGACACAAAAAAGGGTGATTGTCCGAACTTGAATCAAAGAAGAAAGAGATTGATATGAAAGAAAGGAAAAATATGAAGGAGAAAAAGTACCATAAGAAGAAGAAGATGGCTTTATGGGCTAATCTGATTCAAATGAATCAAGTACTTGCTCATCCAATTAAGAGGTCAACATATGTCTTATGGCAAATGGAGAATCTGACTTAGATTCTCAAGAGGTATGTAATGATATATCTTATGATGAATTAGATAATGCTTTTAATGATTTAGTTATTGAATATAAAAAATTAAAAAGGAAATACAAAACCTTAGAAAAAGAACATAAAAATTTAGATATGCATTTTTATGATTTAAAAAATGAATGTGATAATTCAAAAAGTAAAAATACTTCTTTATTAAATTTTTCCTTACTTGTATGTAAACTTGAAAGAGAGAATATCTTGCTAAAAGCAAGATTAGAATTATGTTTGAAATCACAAGTTCATTATAATACTTCATCAAGAAAAACATTTAATAGAAATTATTTGCATCATACACATCCCACTCATATACCTTATAATTATCGTGCTAAGTCATATGCAAACACTAACGTTTGGTGCAACTATTGTGATATAAAAGGACATATTTCATTTGATTGGTATGCGTAAATTACAAAATACTAAGCAATCATCTTATGTATGGGTACCAAAAGGTACAAGCACTACACAAACCATGCATGCTAGATATCTTGCTTCAAATGTAGAATGTGGACCCAAACATGTTTGGGTTCCAAAAGTTAACATGTGAGTTTTTCTTTTGTAGGAATGCCTTCAAAGCAAAATCAAAGAAGGCATGTGGTACTTGGACGGTGGATGTTCAAGACATATGGAGGAGATAAAGATAAATTCACAACTTTAGAATCAAGTGATGGAGGATTTGTTACATATGGAGATAATGCAAAGGGAAAGATCATTGGCATTGGTTCTATTTGTAAGAATTCTATCACTTTAGATAAAGTTTTTTAGTAGAAGGATTAAAACATAATTTAATTTCTATTAGTCAATTATGTGATAAAGGTTTGAATGTAGTATTCCATGCATCTTGTTGCATTATAAAAAATAATGAAAATGTTTTGTTAGTAGGACAAAGATATAAAAATATCTATGTCATTGATTTAGATAGCTTTCATGATGTGAAATTGAATTTACTTTGTTTTAAAAGCACTCATGATGATATATGGTTATGGCATAGGAGACTATGTCATATTAACATGCACACACTTAATAAAATTGCCAAACTTGATTTAGTAGTTGGATTGCCTAAATTAAATTATCATTCAAACTATGTTTGTGATGCATGTATTCATGGTAAGCATTCTAGAAGCTCATTTAAAAGTAAAAATATTATTTCTACTTCTAGACCTCTAGAATTATTGCACATGGATTTATTTGGTCCTATTAGCACAATTAGCTTAGGTGAAAAAAATTATGGTTTTGTGATTGTTGATGATTTCTCTAGATATACTTGGGTTTTATTTGTAACTTACAAGGATGATATTTTTGGTGAGTTTAGAAAGTTTTCTAAATATATTCAAAGAGAACAAGGCCTTTTGATTAATAGGGTTCAAACTGATCATGGTGGTGAATTTGAAAATAAATTATTTGAGGATTATTATGATGAACATGGGATTAGACATAATTTTTCTGCACCTAGAACTCCCCAACAAAATGGAATAGTAGAGAGAAAAAATAGAATATTAATTGAATTAAGTAGATCTATGCTTGATGAGTATAAATTATCAAAATATTTTTGGACAGAAGCAGTAAATACTGCATGTTATGTGATGAATATGATCAATTTTAGACCAATTTTGAAGAAGACACCCTATGAATTGTTTTTTGGAAAGAAGCCTAAGATTGAACACTTTCATGTATTTGGATGTAAATGCTTTATTTTGAATAATGGAAAAGATCATTTAGGTAAGTTTGATTGCAAATCAGATGATGGTATTTTCTTAGGATACTCTCTTTCTAGTAGAGCTTATAGAGTTTAAAATAAAAGAAAAATGATTGTAGAAGAATCAATACATGTTATTTTTGATGAAAATTTAGTTGATCCTATTAGAAATGAAGTGATTGATGAAGAGATTGATAATTTTAAGAAAATAACTTTAGAAGATAATATGGATGATTCATTGCCTAAAGAATGAAAATATAATAAAAATCATCCAAAGGAACTAATTATAGGAGATCCTTCAAAAGGAGTTATGACTAGAAGACAGTAAAGAAGTTGTAGATCATTTAGCATTTTTATCTGCGGTTGAACCTAAAAATTTAGAAGAAGCATTAAATGATAATTTTTGGATTATTACTATGGAAGAGGAGTTGAATCAATTTGTAAGAAATGATGTTTGGGAATTAGTCCCAAGACCCCAAGATCAAAATGTCATTGGAATAAAATGGATCTTTAGGAATAAGCTAGATGATTCTGGTTGTATTGTTAGAAATAAAACTAGGTTAGTTGAACAAGGGTACACACAAGTTGAAGGTATAGATTTTGAAGAATCTTTTGTACCCGTAGCAAGACTAGAAGCTATCAAGTTACTCCTTGCTTATGCTTATTTTAGAAATTTTAAACTTTTTAAAATGGATGTCAAAAGTGCATTTTTGAATGGATTTATTAACCAAAATGTATTTGTAGAGCAACCACTTGGATTTGAGAGCCTTGATTGTCCAAATCATGTGTATAAATTAAAGAAAGCCTTATATGGTTTAAAACAGCTCCTCGTGCTTGGTATGATAGGTTAAGTAACTTTTGATAGATCATGGATTTAGAAAGGGTAGAGTAGATACCACCTTATTCCTTAAGAGCATAGATAATGATTTGATTATGGTACAAGTGTATGTAGATGATATATTATTTGGAAGTACAAATTAATCTTTAAGCCATGAGTTCTCATCTTTGATGTCTAAAGAGTTTGAAATGAGTATGATGGGAGAACTTAATTTTTTCTTAGGTATTCAAGTGAAGCAACAATAAAATGGCACATTCATTTGTCAAACTAAGTATACAAATGAATTGCTTGAGAGGTTTGACATGAAAAGATTTAAATCTAGTAAAACTCCTATGAGCCCATCTATAAAATTGGATTTAGATGAATTAGGAAAATATGTTGATCAAAAACTTTATAGGAGTATAATAGGTTCACTTTTATACATTGCTACTAATAGGCTTGATATTATGTTTGCTGTTTGTTTGTGTGCTCATTTTCAGGCCAACTCGAAAGAATCTCATTTAATAGCAGTCAAGCGTATCTTTCGGTATTTGATAGGCACTACCAGGTTAGGTTTATGATATCCTAAAAATTATTTATTATGTGATTTGGTTGCTTATTCTGATGCTGATTTTGCAGGATGCAAAGTAGATAGAAAAAGCACATCTGGCACATGTCATTTTTTAGGATCATCATTTGTATCTTGGTCATCTAGGAAATAAAATTTTGTAGCTTTATCCCTTGGAGTACATGCGGTAGTTGTGTTGCTGTCCTTTGGTTAAAGCAACAATTAGAAGATTTTGGTATTATGAAAGATCACAGTTGATTAATGACAATACTAGTGCTTTTAGTTTGACTAAAATCCTATCCACTCAAAGCATATAGAAATTAGACATCATTTTATTAGGGATCATGTTTTGAAAGGTCATGTTAATATTAATTTCATTAGTAGATATACAAATTACGATATTTTTACAAAACCCTTACCATAAGAACATTTTTGTACTTTAAGACGCATGCTTGGAATGTTAGATCCTAATATTTAAAATTGTATGTAGCTTGTTTTCACTTTTTGATGTTGTCAAAAGGGGGAGAAGAGTAAAATATTGGTTAGTATTAAGTCTATTTTATGCATACATTTAGGGGGAGCAACATTATTCATCTCTTGTGCATAAAATTTTTTTAGAAGAGAATTTTTTTCAAAACTATGATGAAAGGTCAATTTGCACCTTCATCAAAATCAATACCAACATTAGTTTGTCATCATCAAAAGGGGAGATTGTTGGCTTAATGAGCCTCATGTTCGTCGATCAATTTTGATGATAACAAATGCTTGGATGTTCTAATGAATGTTTTATGTATTTCAGATATATCATTTACTAATTACATATCCAATACATCTCATAATATGTTTGAGAAAATTGCAAGAGTAGAAGAATGAAAGATAGATCAAATTAGATAAATGAAGCTCAAAATATAATATTTTAGGTTATATGCATTTATTCATTGGCATGAATCAATTTTCTCACAACTTAACATATTATTTTAATGAGGTTAATTTATATAAATCTCTATCTAATTAACATTCAATTATATGTTTCATACATATCATTTGAATTGTCGAAATAATAAATAATAATGACTATTAAGTGTAATTATTTTATTTAGTTAATATAATTAAATATTTTAATTTAATTTGATGGTTATATGATAACTAACATATATGATTATATATAAATTATATCATAATATTTAAATGTCACATGTCAAAATTAACAAAAATATATGAAATTTTGTATTTTAGCCAAAGTCATTTTATAATCAAAGAATTTATATCTGATTTCATCTCCAATGGATTCCTTGGATTTTTTCCTTTAATTTGATAGGTCACATGACCCACGTTTTATTAAAATTGAATTTACTATGACTTTACAAACATTAGCTGATTTTAATAATGAATGCATGCTACATGCTTTGAATATATTAAGAGCCATATTTGATTATTTTTTACTTGCCCATGTGAATAGCCGAATTTTGGCTGCTTTAATTTAATATTTATTTAATATAAATTATATTTATGTCGAATATTAAATTATCACATGATAGCATGAGGTTAGAATAATATATTTTTTTGAAATAATTCAAAATGACCTTCTTGCCTATAAATAGCCCCCAATCTCTTCATGAAAGCATTCCTCATTCAAAATTCAAAATCCCTCCAGCAAATCTAAGAGAGAATTTCTTAGATTTTCCTTCCAAGTGTTCTCCAAATATTGCAAGATCAAATCCTTGGTTTGGAAGCTTCAACACCTTCAACTAAGCAAGCTTTCTCAAATTACTTGAGTTTATTTTCTTGATCTTAATCCTTTTTAGTTGTTCATGCTATTTTCACCATTTATTTATTCTTTCTAATTTATACTTTTTGGTGGATTAGTCTTTGGACATTGTTTTTCACATCAAAGTTTCTCAATCATCGTTTTGTGAAACTCTTGTGATAGTTTGTAGGATCTATTTTGACTTGTTGAAATTTTTAACTTCCTACAAATTTCTTTTGGTTTCTTGAAATATTTCATCATTAATCTGATTTTGAAAGATCATTTATTCTTAGATTTATTTTAGAAGTATATTTTAAACATTTTAAATTAAATTATTATGCTGAAATTATTTTCATATTTGCTAGATCTCTCTTTTTAATTAAAAGCTTACTAGCATACTTAGATCTATCATATACTCATTTTATTTAAGTATTTTATGATCATTAGCTTTAATTGAAAGAATCAATTTGGTTAAAATAAAATAAATTATTTCTTGCTGAAATTTATTTTATTGTGCAAAAGAATATTGAGAATTCATTTTGAAATAATTTTTATATTAGTCTACAAATTATAATAACATAAACATCTTAGTAAGTTCACTTTAAGATATTTATTTTATTATTTCTTATCAATATTAAGTGAGCATTTTTTCTTGGATAAATTTTTTAAGTGATCATTTGTAAGTTGTTAGATCATTTTTTGAATTAGATAGCTTGGTATATTTGTGAGAGATTTATTTTATCAAAATTTATTATTTTATCTTTTTTGTGTAAAATTTATATTGGGTTGTACTCTTTGTAGGTACAGTACATATTATTGTAGGGGTTGTACTCTCCCGTTATAGGAGAGTACTATTTGTAAGCTATTTTTGCATTTAGTGGATTCCTAGCTAGGGGTGGCTAAGCGTGGACATAGGCCGATTTTGGGGTTTAGCCGAACCACGTAAAAATTGTGTGCCTATTGTCTCTCTTTATTTTACTATACTTTATTTTTGTTTCATTAAGAATTGTATCCTGTCATTATAAAATCAAAAATTAATTTTCTACTAAAAATTAAAATTTAAGATTTAAGTTTTAAAATTTTCAATATCACCCAATTCACCCTCCACCCCTCTTGGGTGCTATAGTGACTCACTGTAACTCCTATAGAATTTCGTATGCTTGAGTTGAGATAAGTCCCAGTGGCTCTCTCAGTCTCCCTTGGGTGTTCAATCTATTTTGCCACAAATAGGTTACCTCAGCAGTCATTTCTCTTTGGAAGATGTAACTCTACTATGCATTCTTTCTAGCATGACTATCGCAAATTGATGGGCAGCCCTAGTCGGGTTGACCGTTACCTTGCTAATATGTCTCCCCAGTGGTCTTTTATTCAGGAAAGATGTGAGTCCCTATGCTTTCTTCCCTAAATTTACCATTGTAAACTGAAAGGAACCCCTTTGGTTGGATAGTTCTCCCCTCGGCCAAGAAGCTACTCCTTTTGGATTGGTAAATCTGAGCTAAACCAAGGCTAGCATGGTCCCTACTCAATGCAGTCCATCAAAAATTGATGGGATCCATCAAAAATAATTATAAATGAAATTAATCTTGCTATTGTTGAGCTTATTAAGTCCCCTAGAGGTAGTCACTCAGTAGTCAGCCCTAGGTCGGGTTTAATTTGTTGCATAATCAACTGATCACCCTAGTGGTTCCTTATTTTGGAAGATGTGAGTCCCCGCGCTTTCTTCCTAACTTGACCATTACAAACTGAAAGGCAATCTCTTTGGTTGGATAATCCTACTATGTGGTTGGTAGATTACCCCTTTAGATTGGTTGCGAAGTAGAGCCGACCACGACCCATACTCGGTGATCCATGTGTGTGATTCATCTAAAATAATAAAAATGAAATTAATCTTGACTATCTTTGGTGATTTAAGTCTCTAGAATTCACAAGTATTTAGGTCGTTCAATTTGTTGCACAAGAAATCGATCACCCCAATGGTTCTTTATTTTGGAAGATGTGAGTCCCCGTGCTTTCTTCTTAACTTGACCATTATAAATCGAAAGGCGATCTGTTTGGTTGGATAGTCCTACTATGTGGTTGATAGACTATCCCTTTGGATTGGTAAATCTGATGTAGACCTAAGCCAACATGGCCCCTACTTAGTGTAGTCCATCGTAAACCTATGGGATCCATAAAAGATAATTAAAAATGAAATTGATCTTGAGTATCTTTGAGAAAATTTAAGTCCCCCAGAGGCATTCACTTAGTATTCAGTCCTAAGTCAAGTTCAATTTGTTCCCTAAGAAACTGATCATCCTAGTGGTTTCTTATTTTGGAAGATGTGAGTCACCGCACTTTCTTCTTAAATTTACCATTGCAAACTGAAAGCTAATCCCTTTGGTTGGACAGTCCTACTATGTGATTGGAAGAGTACCCCTTCGGATTAGTAAATCTGATTTAAGCCAAGGCCAGCACGGCCCCTACTTAGTGTAGTCCATCGCAAACTGATGGGATCCATCTAAAATAATTATAAATAAAATTAATCTTGACTATCTTTGAGCTGATTTAAGTCCCCCAAAGGCATTCACTTAGTAGTCAGCCCTAGGTCGAGTTTGATTTATTGTACAAGCAACCGATCACCCTAGTGGTTCCTTGTTTTGTAAGATGTGAGTCCCCATGCTTTCTTCTTAACTTGACCATTGCAAACTGAAAGTCAATCTCTTTGGTTGGATATTCCTACTACGTGGTTGGTAGACTACCCCTTTGGATTGGTAAATCTGATATAGGCCTAGGCCAATATGGCCCCTACTTAGTACAGTCCATCACAAATTGATGGGATCCATCAAAAATAATTAAAAATGAAATTAATCTTGATTATCTTTGAGCTGATTTAAATCCTCCAGAGGCATCCACCCAATAGTTGGGCCTAGGTCGGGTTCGATTTTTTGCACAAGCAACCGATCACCCCAGTAGTTTCTTGTTTTGGAAGATATGAGCCCCTGCACTTTCTTCTTAACTTGACCATTGCAAACTAAAAGGCAATCCCATTGGTTGGATAGTCCTACAATGTGGTTGGTAGACTTCCTATTTTGATTGGTAAATATGTAGTAGATCAATTCCTACATGGCCCCTACTCAGTGGTCTATTGCAAACCAATGGGATCCATCAGAAATAATTAAAAAATGAAATTAATCTTAACTATCTTTGAGCTGATTTAAGTCCCTCAGTGACATTCACTCAGTAGTCAGCCAAAGGTTGGGTTCAATCTGTTGCCTCATCAATTGATCACCCCAACAATTGATCCCTACTTTGGAGGATGTAAGTCTACTATATTTTCTTCCTAGAACAGTTGTTGCACACCGAAAGGAACCCCTTTTGTTGGATAGTCCTACCATGTGGTTGGTAGACTAACCCTTTTGTTTGGTAAATTTGAGATAGGCCAAGGCAACTTACATAAATCTACATGGCGATAGGTCCATCTCAAAATTCAAAAATTTATAATTTGAAACAAATTCAACCCTCCTACCTCGGTGGAGTCAAACTAAATAAACAAAATAAATACAATCAACCTCCCTAGTGGAGTCAAATCAAACAATCAAATAATCAAATTAATCAAATCAATCTACTTCTTCTCAGTGAGATGCAAATCTTTCTAATTTCCCCCAGTGGAACCAATTCAATCCAACTTGAACTTGCTCCCCTAGTAGAGAGTTAACATTTTTATCTCTAGCGGATCTCAAATTCTAATCCCTGAGCGGATTTCACAACCTCATTTCCCCAGTGGATGACTTGAACTTGCTCCCCTAGTGGAGAGTTCACTTTTTCATCTCTGGTGGAGCACCAAATCCTAAATCAATGAATCAAATCAATTTCTCCCAGTGAGACTCAAATCAAATCAAATCTCTTATCCCCGAGTGGATGAATTAAACCTTTTTCCCTAGTGAAGGGTTCACATTCTCAATCCCTAACGGATTCCTCCTTCACTCTCTTATGTCTTTGACATGAGTAGAGTCACATTGCACTAAGCTTTTGATTCCTTCTACACCTCTGATTTGGGAGTAGATCATTTATGTTAGTTCTTGTGATCGTTCGGTGTTGTTAATCATCTTAGTCAATACCAATATGTACGGTATGCTTTGTTAGTCACACCACACTTATTGGGCGCCCTTTGTTGACCTCACTTTTGGAGTGAGCTTTCAACTTCTTCATCTTAAACATAGGACTCCTCTTAGACATTAAGAATTCCTTACACTTTTAGTGATTAGGTGAACACTTAACCTAACCCTAGAGACTTAAAAGAGTTAGTCATAGGAAGAGGTTATGCCTTAGAGGTGTTAGGAAAACTTGCCTACCCTATAGCTTGAACCAAATCCTTACTTCCTTCTTTCAAGTCAAACTCCAAATTCAAATTAACCTCAAATTCAAATCAACTTCAAATCCATATCAACTTTAAATTCGAATCAAATTCAAACTCAAATCAACTTCAATTTCAAATCAAACCTTAAATCAATTCCAATGAATTTTTTTAAATCATGAATCAATTCCAAATAATTGAAATCCATGATCAATTCTAAATCCAAAATCTTTCCTAAGCCTTTGATTTCATCTTATGGACTTAACTCAAATCAAATCCAAATCATTCCAAATTCAAAAGATTTTTTCATAACCCATTTATATTATATTTATATTCACAAATATAAATGAAATATAAATTCAAATACCCAAAACCAAATTCAAAACTCTAATTCAAATCTAATCTAAATTCAACCTAAACTCTTTCAAGTTAAATTCTTGAACTTAACCAAATCAAACTCAAAACAATCCAAACCTTTGGATTTTCTCTTCAAACAATCAATCCTTCAATCATAAAACCAAATTCAATCATAAACTTCAATCATCAAACCAAAACTAAATTAAAAACTCAAACCCAAATCAAACCCATGTTCATTCTTTGAACTTGAAATTATCAAATGAATAAAAATTTGACTCCAAATCACAATTGGATTTACATTTCCATCATAAGTATGTGAGTTTAACCAAGCTTAAATCAAGCCTTGATCAAGCCAATTGACCCACTTAGGCTCACTTGACCCAAAGTGACTTAAAACACCTTTTGTGCCAAATTCTAATCCTACCCAAATTGGACTGAACTAAGCCCATCTAAGCCTCACATTGTGAGCAACAATCATCATAGGATGATCAATCACTCAAATTGGGTCAAGCCAAGTCAAACCTAACCATTGACTAGGTCAACACTTAGCCCAAATGAAACTTAAACTAGCCAAAATCCACCATAGTCCAAATTGATTGAAACCATTGATCAAAACCAATCCATGATCAATGATTGAACTTGACCAAGTCATCATTTGAGCCAAACCTAACCCAATTGACCACTTGACCTAAGTTGACCCAAGTTGGCCTAAAAAGTCAAAATATGTCAAATCTTCATCTAAGCCAAATTGATTGCAACCAATAGGTCAAATTCATTCTAAATCACTTGTTGAACTTGACCAAAGCCTCAATTGGCCAACTAGACCCCTAGCCCAATTGACCATGAACCCAACTTTAAAAATCAAATCAACTTGAAACTTAACCAAACCAAAATTTATTAAAACCAAATCTTGCAAAATATTTCAAATGATCAACCAAGCCTAAACCAATCCATGACCTAACCCAATTTGGTCAAATGGGTCAAATTGGTCAACTTGATCCATTTGACCTAAGTGAAATAAAATGAACCAAAACCAAATATAATTCAAATTAAACTAAACCAATGATACCAAATCACTCCAAATGATCATTTGAACTTGACCCAACCCATGGTTTGACCCATTTTGACCTACATGGGTCAACTTGTGCGAAATCATATCAAATAAACTCTAAATTCATTGAAAATTGGCACAACCTATTTTTCAATTATTTCAAATCTGCACAAATCAAAATCAAGGCCAAATAACCTTTTTACCCTTGGGTCAAAGGGTAACCTATGGCCAAATCCACTTGGAGTTTGGCCAATTTTTTTTCATGGCCACATGGCATCCTCCTAGTGGACCATTTGGATTTGGGTGGTGCACATGACCCTGGGTTTGGGTCACCCATGACAGGACAAGCGACCCCTCAATCAAAATTCTCCACTTAGATCACCTCACACTCATTTAACACATGTGCACCTCCACACTTCCACTCCTTTGCCAAAAAAACATGGGATCTAACAACCTAAACAACCCATTCAATTAGATTTATCAAAATGGAAGAACAAGCTTTTGGTCCAGATCCAAGTAGGGGAGAAATACTCCCCTCATTTCCCTCAAACAGGACTCTTGCATTGATTGAGTTGAGAGGATCAGCAAGCATTCACAAAGTTCCCACTCTCTCTCCCTCTCGATTTTCTCTAGCAGAAGGGAGGTGGGGAGGTTCCAACTTGCTCAATCCTCAATCAAATCCCAATTACTCTTGAAAGCACCATCAAGACACCAAGCCGAGCTCACCCAAAGTATTTCCCAAGCATCCAAGCAATGGGAAGGGAGACCTACATGAAATTGGGAGCCTTGTTCAATTATACTTCATCACAAAGCTTGAAACCTTCAACAGGGTTTCATGTCCACTAGACGAAGCAACCTCCACCATTGGAAGTGCCGGTGATAGCCTCCGGTGAGGCATGACTCAAAATCGAGCTTAAGTTGAAAATTGCTTGGTCTTTTTTGAAGGGAATTGTAATCCCATTGAAATTCAACCGTTGGATCTTCTTTTATATGCTTCTTGATGGTTGGGTTCAATTTACTGAGCTCAATGCTTTCCATGGAGGATGGATGGTCTTCATCTCTCGCAGGAAAAGGCAGGGGTGAATCATGGGCAGTCCATCCCACGTGTTTTGGATGGGAAACTATTAGATCTGATCATTTAATCTCCTTAATCCGTTGATCCTGACGGTCGGGAAAGCGATGCGATCATGCGATGTCAACTTAAATAATCACTTACACCGTGGAAAGCACGTATCGCTCGCTGGTCCTGTGGTGTAGAATTAATTAGGGCTATTTAATTACCTTAATCACATAAACTTCATAAATCCATAACTAAATGTAGAAAATCTAAAAAATATAAATGAGGGGTCATTTTAAAGATAATTCAGAGGGGAATCTAATAAAATTATTTCTAATTGATTTTGAATAGTGAATTTTCCATAATTAGGGTTTGATTAAAAAAATAATTTATTTTATTACTTTATTATTAATTAAAATCTCTACATGTGGGGATGACTTTCCCTCTTATTTATTAATGAGTTTATAATTTAAAATCTCCTAATCACTTAATATAATTAAAGTAATTAAGCATGTGAACTTTAATCACTTAATTAAGATAATTAAACATTATTTAAGTAGGAGGTTTATGGAATGGGTTGGGGTATCTTCCCTAAGTTATTCCAAAACCCTCCCTTAAACATTAATTAATTAATGATCTTATAATAAAACTTTAATTCAACTTGGTAGATCCTTGGTGTTCAAATTCTAAGAGTAAGGAAATCATTTTCAACTCACATGTGGGATGGTTATGAAAGTACTTAATTAAACCCTTTAGTTTAATTAATTCATTCCTTTTCATTCTTATGATTTAAATTTCATGTACATATCATATGTTGGCTCATTATTAGGTTAGTTATGTTAAAATTGGTGTAATGGACTTACTTAATTCACACTTGTTGACCTCATTTTAGAATGAGCTCTCCTCCATCTTAGATATAGGACTTCTCTTACACTTTAAGAATTTCTTAAGACAGTGATTAGGTGGACACAAGCCTAGAAGACTTAGAAGAGTTAGCCATAGGAATAGGTCAAGCTTTAGGGGTGTTAGGAAAATCTCCCACCCTTAGCTTAAACCATTCCTCACTTTCCTTCTTTCAAGTCAAACTTTAAATCAATTATATTTTATTTTCTCCAAATTTAAATCAACTCCATATGATTGAAACCCATGATCAAAATTTATCAAAAATTCCTAAGTTCAGATTTCCTAAGTCCTTAACCCTTTCATAAGGATTTAGCCAAAATTATGATCAAAACATAATCAAATCTTTAAGATTTTCTCATGATCCATTTATATTCTCATTTATATCCCCATAAATAAATGAAATATAAATTCAAACCCATCAAATGAAATTCAAAATTCAAAATCAATTCATGAAAATTTCTTAAGTCCCTTTAATTTTCCATTAAAGGACTTAGCCAAAATCAATCCTAGATCATGATCAAAATCATTCAAATTCATGAGATTTTCCCAAAACATATTTATATTCTCATATATAAATGAAATATAAATATGCATCAATCAAATCCAATTCAAAAATTAAATTTCAAATTAAAAATTCTCTTAAATCCTTTAAATTCCCTTTAATGGATTTAACCTAAATCATGATTAAACCACTTCAAATCCTTGAAATTTTCTCATAATCCATTTATATATTTCATTTATATAATAAATAAATTAAAATCAAAAATTCCAAAAATCAAATCAAATCAAATCAAATCTAAGCCTTTCAAGTCAAAATCTTTAGCAATCACTTTCAAATCAAGAAACTCTTGATTTTCTCTCATGGTTCAATCAAACCTATAATCATGAATCCATATATTCCATCAAACATTTAATCAAAACTCAAATCAAAAATCAAACCCAGACCCTTCATATTCTTCCTTTGAATATGGATTGATTTGACTTCAAATCACTTGTAAATGGATTTATACTTCAATCATGAGTCCATATACAAGATCAACCAACTTCAAATCAAGCTTTCACTAAGTCATTTGACCCAATTAAGCTCACTTGACCCAAAGTGATCTAAAGTACCTTTAGGAGCCAACTTTTGATCCTAACCAAATTAGATTGAAAACTTATATCCCTCATCAATAATCATCATCAGATGATCAATCAATCAAATTGGATCAAACCAAGTCAAATTTAAAGGTTGACCAAGTCAACACTTAACCTAAAATGAAACCTAACATTACCAAATTCCACCATAGGCTAAATTGATTGAATCCAATGATCAAGCCCATTCCAAATCACAAACTTCCAACTATAATTGCCAACTAGACATTACCTTTGGTTGACCCAACTTCATGACCTAAGGGGTCATGTTGAGCCAAAATGAATCTAACCCAAATTGATTGGAAACAAAGATACCACTCCACTCCATATGACTAACCAAACCTAAACTACCCTTTTACCTCAAAAGGTCAATGGGTTAAATAGGTCAACTTGACCCATTTGACCTAAATGAAGTCATATGAGCCAAAACTAAATATATACCAAATTGCATAAAACCAAAGTAACCAAAATATTTCAAATGGACATATGAACTTGATTTTTTTGACCCAATTGATCAACTTGACCAAAGTTGACCACCTAAATGGGTCAACATGCCAAACCTCAAATGGATTCCAAATCCAATGAAACTTGGCTAACCTTGTTTCTCCACACATCTAAAGTGGAAAAAATAAAAATGACTTCTCCCTAGGCCATAGAACAAATTTTGTCCATGTGTTTGGTCATACACTCTTCACATTCACTTGAGGTTTTCCTAAAAGCTCAAGGGGACTTAGTGATGAGTGGTGCACCCAACCCAATGGGTTTGGGTTAGTCCATTTAGCCCATAGATCAAACACAACTACTTATCCTAAAATTAAAATTTCAAATTCTCTCTTAAGCTCAAATTCAGCACATGGAAAGTTGGCAATCCATTCCTTGGATCAAATTGACCATTTGCACACTCAAAACAATCAAAATAACCTTTTCAATCTCATATAGAAAATAAGGAGGTGTGATCATTTTCCATAGGGGGAGATATACTCCTCCTAATTCAATGAAATTTTAATTCACCCTCTGTCGATTAAAGCCTAGGAACCCAAAGTAACCATCTCATAGCATTCCCAAGCTTCTTAGGAAGAATTTGAATTCCCCATTTCTCGATTTTGCATAGTGCAAAAATAGGGGAGCTCAATCCATTAGCCACTTTTCTCCACACTTGATCTCCCCAATTACTCTTGCACACTTAGAGGTCAAGTTGAATTAAGCTTTCTCAAGTTCTAAAGACAAGAGAGCTCAATTGGATCAAAGCGCAAGGAGGAGTACCCATTTATCCACTCAATCTCAAGGCCTAGGAATTTTAATAGGGCTTCATCTCCACTAGAAGAAGCTACCTCATCGAGCTCGATGGTGATCACCGAAGGTATGAAATTTTGATCACTTAGCTTAGGAGGTGTTGGTCCTTTGTGAAAGAAATGTTCATGGCATGTGAAATCCACCATTGTCTAGGTTAGTAATTATGCTTAGATGGTGTGGGTATAATTTCATTCCAATCTGAGCTCAATCAAGATCGGATCTCCCCTTAGATCATGGATGGTCTCCATTGAACCTCAAGGAAGAACTTTGCTCATCTCAACCATCCATCAATGCATTTCAGATGGATAGCTGAGATTATTTAGCCCGTTTAGGAATATAATTATCCTTTTAAAACTGTGGGGATCATCCCATCTTTGATCGAGATGGATATAAGCTCGCGCCACCCATTTGGGATATAAGTTTAAGTCACCACGAAGCGTAAACCGCACCCACATGCGCCCCGAGCCAAGGATTAGGGATTAGTTAAATGTTTAATTAATTCCAAATTATTCTAAAGAACTTCAAAAATTCATAACTCCTCAAAAAATTAGAAAAATAAAAAGAAAAATGCTATGGAAAGATAATTTCATCTAGAATATTTTAAAATATTTCAATGAATTTTGAATTCTTTTCTCTGAATTTGGGTTTCTTTCGAAATCTTAATTAGCTAATTATCCTTTAATTAGGTCATCAATTAATCTCAAATTTCTAGGGTTCATTTTAGGGGATGACCTCTACCTCCCTAATTTTCTTGAGATTTATTGAGGGCTCAATTGGGGAAATTGCTATTTCATTCCTTAATTACCCTTTTCATGTAATTAAGGGTAATTAAGGTGTGATTAGTGGTTTTATTATGATTAAGTTGATTAAGGTTAGATCTAGTAAGTGGGAGGTTTATGGAATAATTTTGGGGCATTTCCCAAGCTATTCCTAAACCCCTTTCTCTCCTTAATCCCTCTTAATTAAGGGTTAATTCAATTATCCCCTTTAATCAATTTTCAAAATTCTAAAAGTTTTAGAACTTAATTAATCTACCTTGGGTAGATGCTTAGGTGTTTAATAGCCTAAGTTCAATTAAGAAAATCAAAACCCTTCATAAGTGTGAATTTGAAATTACTTAAGCTAAACCCCTTAGCTTAATTAACTTTAATTGTGAGCCAAATTGCATTAGTTTTCATTATTAGGTGCATTGAAATTTAAATTACCTTGTGGGTTTTATGTCATCTCATTGGCTCATAATTACTTAGTTAATTCTAAGGTGGTGTAAGGGTTAATTAAGCCACTTAATTCATACCTTAACTAATCAACACATAAAATGGATCTAATTATCTAAAAATTAAAAAAATGCAAAACATGTGTAGGAATGGGTTAAGAACAGCAAACTCATCTCACCTTTTCAAAATTAAATCAAACTTCAAACTAAACAAAAAATCATTTTGAAATTCACTTTGATTTATTCTAAATTTTCTTATTCTATAAGAATGTCTTTAGGATTTAAGTAAAGTGAGTTTTTTTTACATGCTTTCATTGCTTTGGATCTTTCCCAACATGTTAAGTTGTATGCCATGTGATTTCATGCATTCATAATCTCATGTTTCAAATTTTAAAAATGAAATTGTTTACTTTATGTCAAATTTGCATGTGTTGGCTAAAGTAAAATATGAGTCTATTATCACTACTAAATCCAAATTATTTTCAAAACTTATAAATGAAATATCAAATCTAAAGTATGCTACTTATATTTTAATTATAAGCTTGCATGTGATGAATTATAAAGGTATGCTTAGTATAGGTTTCCTTTCTTTCTATGTTGGTATAGTTTTGAATAGAATTTTGGTGAGATATAGGTTCATTTGAAAAGAACCCAACACTTTCATATCTTCTATTCATCCCTATGCTACCATCTAAGAAGGTTACCTACACTTACATGCATAAATTGCATAAACAAAATAAATCTATTAAATAACTTTTACATCTTACTTTTCTATTTCATTTCTTTTATATACATATTTGTATTTAAGGAAAGTGGTATACTAGTCTGGATAACCCCAGAGTTGTGAAGCTTTAAGTAGCCCTAAGTAGGTCTTGTTCCTTACACCTCTGGTTAACAATGGCACTGTACTCACTTATGCCTTTCTTACTATCATATATGTTTGTGAAAATTTGGATAAGGAAAATATTTTCTACTTCAAGAAAATCATGAATATTCAACTTAAATGGATTACTTAGCATGCATCATAAAGTATGTTAACTACTCTCATTTTCATGTATAGATATACTTAGGGTCCATCCATATGTATGTTATATATGTTGGGAAAGAATGAAGTAGTGTGTGTTATGTGAATTTTGATTCATTTTATTTAATCTTAAAATGTCCTTTCTTTTGAATAGGTTTGTTTAGAGTTTATCTAAACTTAGGATTGATTAAAAGATGTAATCAAAACATTCACCTAAATGAAACTAAAATGTGAACTACTTTAGAAATTACTTGGTTAGAAGGAAGAGAAGTGCTCTTCTCTTTCTTCACTTCATAACTTAGTAATTAATTATAGGTTTCACTTAAACCAAATTAAAACATGAAATAAAATCAACCCAAAATACTTAAACAACTTAAATGAAACCCTCCTCTAAGTTTAACATGTTCTTCACACTTAGAAAATTTGAACCTAAAGTCTAGCTAAGCATACCACACAACCTTCAAAGCACATTTAAGTCACCACTTCTAGCCTTAGGTTAGTGCATGGTGATATGTTGTTTTTTTTGTGATATATGTTTTAGACTAGATGTTAGGGTGTATGCTCAGAATGAATGGTAGGACTTAGTCTAACTATTCTTTCTAGAGGATTGTGCTTAAGGGGCTATCATAAATAAAAATATAAATGCTTTCTTGCAGGGTGCTTTATACCCTAAGCATAATCCATAGGCCGTGGACTTAGTCACCCATGTGTGGGTGATAAGTCCAATATACATGCTTGGGATTTGTGTGGTGTGATTTAACTAACCTTTGTTTTGGTGTTAGTTAGATTTACTTTTCCTTTTCATGTAAAATTTGTATATAGATTTTGGAATTATTTGTTATGGGGATTAGGATGAACATTGGTCATAGATCCAATCTTATGCACCATGTGAAGCCTTGGAGCATCCACCTTCCAAATTTCCAAAGGAATAACCAAAAGAAGAAGAAGAAAGAAGAAAAGAAGAAAGAAAGAAGAAAGAAGAAAGAAGAATAAAGCTTGAAGACCCCCATAACAATGAATTCCTTTGCTTAAATTGTAATTTAATTCATTTGTAATCTAGGTTGTATAAGGGTAGAGCTTGGCTACCCACATTTGATATTTTGGTGGTGTGGTACCACAATGACCATTTATTCTTTTGTAGCTATATAAATTGATTGATGATTTGTATTAAGTGGCATGATTTTCCTAGTTTCTTCCTTGAGTTATGTATGGCTTGGATGTGGATTAAGCTCTTTAGGAAAAATAAATCTTTTACCCAACTTAACAATTCAAATTAAAATTAAATAACTCATAACCTCACCTAAAGCTTAGGTTTAAAATCAAGATAAAAGAATTAGCAACCCCTTAGCTGGATGAGCATTTCTTTATAATATCATGCACAAATGCATCTTATTTCACTCTTGATTGGAGGGCTTCCACCTTTGCCAAAGAACTTGGCTTGACCTTTGAGGGTCGTGGTGGAAACTCACCTCTTACCTTCTCATTGATTTTTTCCAATAATCTAATTTCTCATGCATTAGTCATAAAAATCCTATTAGCCTGAGTCAAAATAATTATCCAAAATTAAAATAAAATAAAATTTAAATTACATTAGATTTAAATCATTTGAAGCATGTCCCTTTACATGATCTAGTCTCTTTAGGGAGTGAGTTTAAGGACTTAGTCTCTTTCTAAATATAATAGCCTAGCTATCTTGCATAAGCATAAGACTTGCCTACATGTATTTCAAATTGTAGGAGGAGTTAGTTGGCGGCCACCCCAGGAGTTGTAAGTCAAGTCGGTGGTTTCTCCTCTCTTATGGAGGCAAACCAATTACCATTTTCCTTAGATTTAGGTTGTGCTTAGGCCCTCAGCTCCCTAGATTTAGGTTTTGAGGGCTTCTCCCCTTTGTGGGCCATAAGCATAATTCCTCACCTCTTAGGCATTTCCTTAATCTTGTGTTAAGGAATCTTAAGTCCTAAATTTCTAATGAAAAATGCAACTCAAATAAACTAAATCAATTTCTAAAATATAAAGCCCAACTATAGGATAGTTTGAGATGCTCGCTAAGTTTCCTAGCATCATGAGCGCCTCCTACTTATTTCCCATTTTGGATTTGATAATAACTCCCTCTTTTTGATCAATCTCATTTGATCCTTCAAATATAAATCAATCGATTGATAGTCCTTCCCTATTAAAATCTTCAGTGATAATGATCATTTTCTTTAATCGAGAGTTTTCCTAAGGAATCCCATCCTTTAGGATGTAATTAACTATGGGGGCTTTCCCCTGTAGGGAACTTAATGAACCCACTTTAAAATAAATTTTTACTTTACTTTTTCATATAAAGTAGGGGAAGAATCTCATATGTATAGACCCATCATCCTTAGGAGTCCTTATTGAGGTGATTGGTTCCATTAAAGGGTAGTGACTTCTATCTTTTGAGATAGTACACTATTTTCTTGATGATGTATCCAATCACCTGAATAAGTACATCTGCAAATCTGCGTGGCGTCTTACCAAGATGAATTTCTATATTGGTGTTGCCTCTTTCATTTCTCACCAATAGATTCAGAAGGTGACTCCCTCATAAAGATTTTTCTATATAGATTTTTTTGGCGACTCATATGGGGATGGTTTCTCTCTCCAACTTTGATAAATGATCATTGTCTTCATGTACCGATAGTGGGTTCATACTTTGGTATGAATCCAAGACTATCGTTCTTTCCATTGGCACTTAGCTCATTTCACTCTTGAGTTTAGTTAGCCAACATCTTTAGGTTTTAGGACCGCATTCCTTGTTGGTCTTAAAACCCGTTGGGTTCTCCAATGGGTAAAATGAAAATATCTAAATAAAAAAGAAAACATCTTAAAGACTTCCTCCTTATCATTTCATGATAAGGAAAGGTTCACTCCTAAAAATGATAAATCTTCCATAAAGAACTTTGCTTTTCAAAAGCACCTTTTCAAAAATACACTTAAGAAAATATTTTCCACAAAATTTTGTCACCCTCATTTAACAATTCTCATAATTGTTGCATGTAGGGATTTTCAAAAAAAAAAAACTAAACAACATTTTCCAAAAGTACAAATTAACATCTTCTTTCAATTCACTTTGATGAAGATTTCATTTTCAAAATAAAATGAACAATCACGTTTTCCAAAAATCACAATCATAATCATAAAGTTTTCAAAAGCACACATGAACATCTTCATTTAATATTCTCAAGTTTATTAAATGAAGATTTCATTCTCAACTAAAAACAAAATATCATTTAGGAAATCCTACTTAAACATATTTCACATATGTTTTAAGTTGGAGTTCCTCTCTTTCAAAAAGCAACAATCACACACAAAAAATTTCACATTTCAAAAAAAAAAAATTGATCTCCATTCGACATACCTAAATTTGTTGAATGGAGGTCCCCTTTTTCAAAAAATTAAAACTTCAACAACCACATTTAAAAATTCAAAAACATTTAGAACTTCATTTAACATACCCAAAATTTGTTAAGTAAAGTTTCCAAATCCAAAATTCAAAAAATTTCTAAACACATTTTGGAACCTCACTTAACATACCCAAATTTATTAAGTGAAGTCTCCAAATCCAACAATTCAATATTTTTCAAAACAGATTTTGGAATTTAATTTAGTATAATCAAATTTTCTAAGTGAAATCTCCAAATCTAAAATCCTAAATCAACAATCATATTTTAAAAAATTTTAAAGCACATTTTGGAACCTCACTTAAGATACCCAAATTTTGTTACGTGAAGTCTCCAAATAAAAAAATTCAAAATTTTCAAACACATTTGGAACTTCATTTAACATACGCAAGTTTGTTAAGTGAAAATCTCAAATTCAAAAACAAACAAAATTTTTCAAACATACATTTGGAACTTCATTTAGCATACCAAATTTGCTAAGTGAAGTTTCCAAATCAAAATCAAAATTAACAATTTCAAAATTTTCAAACAATATTTGGAACTTCATTTAACATACCCAAATTTGTTAAGTAAAGTTTCCAAATCCAAAATTAAAATTTTTTCAAACACATTTTTGAACCTCACTTAACATACTCAAATTTGTTAAGTGAAGCCTCCAAATCCCAAAATTTAAAATTTTCAAACATATGGAACTTCATTTAACATACCCAAATTTGGTAAGTAAAGTTTCCAAATCCAAAATTCAAAAATTTTCAAAAACATATTTTGGAACTTCACCTAGCATACTCAAATTTGCTAAGTGAAGTTTCCAAACTCAAAACATAAATTTCTCAAACACCTTTGGAACTTCTTCCATTTTTCAAAACCAAAATGAAATCAAAATTTTAAACACACCATTTGAATTTCATTTAGCATACCAAATTTGCTAAGTAAAATTTTCATTTCACAAAACTAAGTGTGACTTCCTCTTTAGCATACCAAATTTGCTAAAGTTGAATCTCCACTTTCAATCACCTAAAAAAAATCCAAACACTTAAGATCTCTTTAGCATACCAAATTTGCTAAGGATCCTACCCTTTTTCAAAAATCAAAACATTTTGAACAAATGAAACACTTAGGATTTTCTTAGCATACTTAAATTTGCTAAGAATCCTATTTTTAAAATCCAAACAAAACACATTCTTTACTTAGCATACCTAAATTTGCTGCTAAAATTCAAATTTTCAAAATCAAAACAAAATTCACAAGAAATAATCAACACTTCACTTAGCATACCTAAATTTGCTAAGTGAAATTCCAAAAAACAATCAAACAAAAAAAAATCATTTGACCTTACTTTAACATACCCAAATTTGTTAAAGGAAAGGGTCCTCAAATCACAAAATTCAAATTCAAAACAACAATGAACCTATGGAAGCATCCTATCAAAATTTTGAATCCATATTTCAACATACTAAATTTGTTGAAGTTTGGATTCATATTCAAATTCCTCTTTCAATCAATCTCTTCAAATCTATTTGAACCCCTTAACACTTCCAAGTTGTTGGATGTGGGTTCAAATTTTCAAAATTCAAAATTCAAAATCTATGGAGAGAAAATGATGCAAGTTCATTTCTCATTGCATTCTTTTCGGTCTAGCAGTTCGGTTTGGTTTACTCTTGGTGCAATTTAATTCTCAAAATTTGTCTTTACTTTCCTCATGATATGGATCTAGCTTTTAGATGGCTAACTTCCCTCACCAAGATCACTTGTGAGGGCATTCCCCACCACGTCAGGAAGAAGGTGTGGCGGCCGGTCATCGGGGGTAGACTTACCTTTGATTGATGTCTCCTCACAAGAGGAAAGCTATGTGGTACCACGGACTCAACTTGAGTTCCATACCGGCGGTTTGGTTCCGGTTTGGTTGTCTAGAGTTTCCCATGTTGCCCGGTGCGGTAGCACCCACCATCTCAAGGTAAGGCTCCCTGGTTTGGGCTTGCCTCCCCACATTTGAGTATGGGTCTAGCTCACTCTCTCATCCTCATACAAGGTAAGAACAAGAGCTATGGTCAAGCGGTTCCATACCGGATAGCTAGAGGTAGCTGATCGACCATGGATGAGTCTCCCATGATCACTTCACCCATTATAAACCAGTTCCATCCTCTCTCAGGATCAAATAGAGAGGATGCCAGAAGGATCCGTTCATCGCCTCCTCCAGTGGTGCATTTACAACCAGCAGTTTCTAGGAGTAGGAGGTCGCCAGCCTTCGCTCTGTTCTATGCCAGGTAGGCAGAGCATACGGATGCTCAGAGTCTAGTACCTAGTTCAATCTTTGATTTGTTATCCCCCACAACATAGGGAGGCAGATCCGTCAGGAGAGGGCCCATGAGGCCCATACATCACACATTACTAGCAGAGAGCAATGGAGGTTCAGCAGTCGGTCCTTTGGTTGATTTTCCCTACCACTACCGCGACCATCGATAGTATTCTTCTCCGGGACTAGCCACCATGGGGTTCTATGTAGAATAGTCGGTGGTGTCTCCACCCACTCACACTCGTCCTCCATCGCCGGTCTGGTTCAACATCTCATTCCATCTAAGGCCATGAAGGCCACATCGAGAAAAATGTACCCGTTGGTGATCAGCTGTGACCAAGGGATCCTACTCCTCTACACCACCCATTGTGGTAGGTAGAGCTCTCCTTCTTACCTTACGCGGTGGTAGTGCGAGTGGCGACCCAGAGCATCATGGTAGTTCCTTCAACTCCACCCACATGGTCGGATGCAAAATGTGATGGTTATCGGATATTCGATGATAGTTGGTTACAGTGGTAGAGGATCATCTAGGATTGTTACCCTATTACAGCATATCAAGAGTATCATTCTTAGTGAGTATATAGTCACAGATTGACTCCCAATGAGGTCATGCTCTCGGTGCATGATAGCGATCACATTGAAACTATTATACTGAGTTAGATCGATCCTTAGATGAGATAGTTGCACACTATTTTATGGAAGAAGGAGATCTTAGATGCATGGTTGATGAAGAGAGAATCGCTTGATCCCAATGAAGATGACTTGATGGGGGATTCAGGTGGAGTATGCATGGTTGAGACCAGAGGATCTCTTCTTAGGGATCAACAGACCATGGAAGGTGATGAGGTTAATCAAGAAGATACCCTAGAATCAACCTAACACCTCCGACTTTAGTTAAGATAGAAGGATGAGTAGATTGATAGGATGGCACATCAATTACATGACTTGTTAATAGTAGTGTCGCTTAAAACAAGCCCCTCAGTTCATCCTAGTATAGTGATGTCGTGAGCTAGTGCATGTCTTAGACCCAAGACTCTACCTCCATTGAGCAAGGTAGCTAGCATGTATAGGAAGGTAGTGGAAAGTACCTCCATACATGAGAAAAGAACTAAAATCCATGGTTGAGCGAAGTGAAGGAAGCTTTGGCTCAAGCTCGGGAGGATCATCGGTTCCAAAGGGTAGACCCTACCCAGAGGAATTCGATGCTATCTAGTATCCCAAGGGTTTCGTGCCTTATTCCTTCAAAAGATTCAATGGTAGTGAAAATCTAAGGCAGCATAAAGCTCACTTCAGGGCTAGTTGTTGCAATGCAACTTGCAACGATGCTTTACTCTTTAGACTCTTTATTAGTAGCCTAGTGGTATCATTTTGATTGGTATCTGAGCGCCCAACGTTTAGTAAACATTTCGAGTTAGAGCAACTCTTCATCAAGAGATTTGTTGGAGCTCGACAAAGGGTTCTGTAGGTGATCTCAGTAGCCAACACTCCGGTGAGTCACTTGTTGATTATATTCTCGATGGCGTAACACGAGTATGAAGTGTGAACCATTTGTCGAACAACATGCCATTGAGATTCTCTTGAAGAATATCCATGGCTCATCCTTCATGCTTAAGGGCTTCACCATAAAGACATTTGAGAAGCTAATCAACAAAAGCTAGTCTACAAGGAGAGGCCAAATAGTTGCCTTTTCAGATCGGTTAGAAATCCCAAAAGGTTTATGAAGAAACACGGGCGAGTGGTTGACAAGGGGAAGCTAGAGATCAGTCAGAGCGACCACAACCTCAGTGGCCTCCACCTCCTTTGCCACCACCAAGGCACCATGCCAACCTCCACCAAGCTCCATGGCCCGCCAACATACCACACCGTAGTGGCATGCATACCTGCCAGTAGCTATGGTCCACCTACTCTTTTAGATAAGTTAAACAAACCTTATTCTTTTAAGAGGTAATCAAGAAAATCTTTAAGAATCTCTTAAAAAGCGATTTTCAACTACTGAGCCTAGGAGGCCGGAGGAAGTAGGCAAAAGTCATGATCCAAACTTTTCCCTTACCATGCTAGGCCACATTTTGGAGGATTGATTTATATTTAGGACGGCTTGAACATAGTTTCAAGACCGGTGTTGTAGTTATCCCAAAGGAATACCTTGTGGAACAACCTTCCAGTTCCATTAGGGTAATCCTTGGGGATACAAGTGATCCTACCAAAACCAAAGAAGGTTGGGACATCTCTTTGTCTAAAACCTCTAAGAAAATAATTTAGAAGATCAAGAAGCTTTCCTTATAGGTGCTTGAGTCAACTCAAACCTTCAACACCAAAGAAGGTTTGCAAGTTTCCAGTGCCAACTTTAGGAAAGTGGGAGCTTAGTAGCGACATGTGTTGGCAGGATAGCCCTTTATACGACCATCGTCCACTCTAGCCTTTTATTCCACACCATGACTTCTTCCATTTAGCTAGCTCTTCTATTTCTACTAGTAGAACTCTTGTATCAATGGATAAGGGCATCAAATCCCTTACTACCTCACTCTACTTGACTTCTACTTTGTACCTCCAAATACTTCCAAGAAATTGAAGAATAAAGCTTTGAATTACATCTGTCTCTTCATGAGTTATCTTCTTATTCCTAATGATAACTCTTCAAGTCTAATTAACTATAATAATTGATCTTCCTCTTTTTTTGATTGAGTTGGACTTTCCAACTCGAATACTATGGGTTCACCTCTTGAGATAGACTTGGAATCATCCATTTTGAGAGTCCCATAGGAGAAGGCGTAGTGAGCAAGTTGGTAGAACTTCCACCACCTTGCCTCGAGATTCACCAAGTCAACCTCCATAGTGGCAAGGTTCTACCTCCTAGGCACCTCAAGATAGAGAAATAAGTCATTGGTACGAAGATCGAAGCCCTTTCAAGATGCTCCACCCTTGGATATTCTTGTGGAAGACCAGCCAAAGGTGGACTACAACATCCTTTCTCATCTAAGAAAGTTTCCATCTAGGCTAAGCATATATGATGCCCTTGTCTTATCCAAAGAGAGGAGGGAGTCATTAATCAAGCCTTTCCTTGATCTTGAAATATGCTTAGCTCAGCTAACCGCTATAGGTGAGGAAGCATATTATGCAAAAAAAAGCCCAAGGGATCACCTTCGATGAAGACCTTCGGGACTTGGAGCACAACATCCCCTATACATTATGACATGGATAGGTTGACTCACTAGGTTCTCATGGATTGGTGCATTAGTAAACATTATGAGTCTAAAGACCTTTGTTGAAGATTGACATCTACACTCAGGAGATAGATGATGTTGAGAGGATTCAATGATCAAGGCGAGCTTTAGGTTCTATAGTGTTACCGTTGGAGATCGGTGACTGGAAGACTGAAGCCAAGTTCTACATCATTGATTCAAATACTTCATTCACTACTTTGCTTGGTAGGCCTTGGATACATCAGAACAAGGTCGTTCCATCCTCCCTTCATCATTGCATCAAGTTCAAAAGATGGAATTGAGTACCGTGTCAATGGGGATGAAAAGCCATTTTTTGGTTAGAGGTTGAGATTTTTGAGGATGCGACATATTATCTTCCTCAAAACACCCTTTCTCATGAACTTGGACAAAATTCAAATGCAAAAACAAAAGCAAAATAAAATGAAGCAAAAAAAAGATAAAGGAAAATGAAAAGGAAAAGAAAAGTCCAAGTTAACAAGAAAGGGGAATTGAAGAAGAAGTGGATCCGCATATCACATTCCACCCATAGTTCATTCCATCATATGACCATGTGGGTAGGATGGCTCAACCAACACCAAGTGGAGGTATAGGCAAAATTAGAGGCAATTCTAGAGGTGGGAGACCCCAGTTGGCCTTGACCAATAGAGGTGGTGTTCAGTTCATAGGAGTACCCTACTATTCACATAGACTTGGAATCTAGCTGGAGGATGAGTCTGTGATTAGTATACCACCAACCCCTCTCGGTGGGTTCCATTGGAGGTGACTTTTGATCCGGCAGAGATGAAGACTCCAAGCAAAGCAAAGTATTCAAATCTAATTTATGTGAAACTATTCGACAATAATTGGGAACCTTAGCTCTTACTTCACTTACATCTCAAAAAGTTGATGGTTTAGTAGTTAAGGAAGTCCCCAATGACACAAAGTAGAAGAGGTTATTTTTGGGTTCATCATCCTCAAGTCCAAAGCTTGATGTAGGACTTGAGGAAGATACCTTTAAAGAATTAATGGAATTACCTTTTGACTTTTACTTGCCTTGTGTTCAAAATATTATGTAGAAAGGTTTAGTTCCTAACACATGGTCAAGTCAGTCAGAATATTTCAAAAGCTATGGATACTGAGAGAAGCACAATCAAGAGGACTAGGATTGGTACAGTGGTCGGATGAAGATTATTGCTAGTTACCAACCATTTAGAATTTGATAGGTTCTTCTCACACATCCCCAACTCTTATGAGAATGTGTATTTAGAAACTTCATATGATCTAGATGATCTCCAAGTCAAAGAGGCACCACCAGAGTTTGAAGAGAAGATTCATTCAACAATTGACAAGCTAAAAGAAATCAACCTCAGGATAGAAGAAAATCCAGACATACATTAGTTTGTTGTTGAATGAAGAAGAAACCAATGACTTAGCTAGGCTATTGATTGAGTTTAAAGACTACTTCACATGGAGTTATGAAAATGCACATTATCTCTTGTATAGTCCACAAGCTAGCAATAGACCCCAACGTTACCCTATTAAGCAAGCTCCTAGGCATGCGATTAGAAATTGAACACAGGTCATTTTGAAGTCAAGAAACGATGCTAGTTTCATCGAGGAAGAAAATATCCTACAGTTAGCTAGTGTCATCCAAGTTAAGAAGAAGAATGGCAAATTCATTTCATCAATTTTAGGGACTTAAATAAGGCATGTCCTAAGGATGAGTTTCCTCTTCCTATACCAGAATTAATGGTGGACATCATCTCATCTCATGCAGTCTTCTCTTTCATGGATGGATCATCTGGCTATAACCAAATCAAGATGTCTCTGAAGATGAAAGAAACACTTTTGAACCCCAATCAAATCTTCATTATAGGGTCATGCCTTTCCTTAAAATGTGCTACATACCCATGACTCGAGATCTTCAATGAACTCATCCATCATCGGGTTGAGTGCTACGTTGATGATCTAGTAGTCAAAAAAAGGAAGACCACCTCTTTGACTTGAGTAGTTTTTGAATGGTTAAGATAATATAACCTCAAAATGAATCTCGGTGTGCATTGTAACTTGAAATTCCTTGGGTTTGTTGTTCACATGAATAGAAATAGATCCTGAAAAGATTAAAGCTATCTTAGAAATGCCACCTCCTAAGAGTTTAACTCAACTCAGATCCTTTCAAGGATGGCTGGCATATCTAAGACGCTTTATCTCAAACTTATCAGGGATATGCAAGCCATTCTCAGCACTTGTTAAAATGTATGCCAAGTTCAAGTGGGACGACAAGTGATAGCACACATTCAAAGATATCAAAGATTACTTGGTGAAGCGCGGTTCTAGAGCCCCTATCCCACACGATCCTTTACACTCTGCATTGGATGACTCTCTGGTGCTGTTGGCCCAAGCCAATGGGCGAGGAAGGAAGCGCACTCTACTACCTCTCATCATCGATCTGAAACAAACTATCCACCTATTGAAGAAACATTAGCTTTGATCTTCTCTGAAGCTATGAATTATGCTTTCTCATAAGGTGAACTTGATCTCTCGAACCAATCCACTGCAGTACCTCATGACACGACCAACACTTTTTGGATGTTTGGCTCGTTGGTCCATGATACTCTCATAGTTTGATATCACATTTGTACCCCTCCGTGCGGTAAAAGGTCAGATACTAGTGGATTTCTTAGTAGCACACCCACTTCCTGATTCTCTTGGATCTCCCGATGAATAAATCATGAACTTAGGAGACAATGGGGAGATATATTTTGATGGTGTTGCTTCTTTTCTTAAAGGTGAAGCACCATGATCTATTCTCCCAGAAAAGGCAGGGGTAGGAATAGTTCTTCTAACTCCAAACCATGATGTGATGAGATTCTCATACTATCTTTCCAACCCTTGCACCAGCAATGAAGCTAAGTATGAGGCTTTGATTGTCGGTCTGGAGTTAGGCATCACTATCAATGTCAAGAGCCAACATCTTTGGGGATTCTCATTTTGTCATCAACCAGATTGTTGGGTCCTACCAGGTCCTCAAGCCCAAGTTTTGTCATTACTACAAGTATAGCATGAAGTTGTTGGCCCATTCGAAGTCACCATCTACAAGGTTCCCAGTAGAACGAGTAGATGCCTTGGCAAACTTGCCAAAGAGTTGGCATGTCAGGAAGATGAGTCCATTTCAATAAGGGTCCAAAATAGACAAGTCTTATCCCTTATTGATTAGAACTCATCGAGACTTTCTCTTGAAGGGGAGGTTGTCATTGCCAAAATGGACAAGGATAGAGGCAACCATTCATAGATTACTTGAACACAAACTACCTCAGAAATCACAAGCCCATCGTGAAGCTCTCTCCTATGCTCTTGTTGATGGCACCCTCGATCCTTTGACCAAAGGATTATGTTGTTTAGACAAACATGAAGCCCATGGCATTTATGGCGAGGTACATTCAATTCATCATCATCAATGTCCAAAGATGAAGATGAAATCGACTTGGATACTAGCCTTATGATTACATGGATGGCTAGGAGATGCCATTAGTGTCTGTGCATGTGGTCCTCCACCAACCCAACATTCTACACCCTTCATTGGCTTCATGGCCATTTGAGTGTTTGCGACATTGTAGGTCCGATTGATCCTCCTTCTTCCAAGGGGCATCGATTCATCTTAGCTTCCCGACTACTTTTCCAAGTGAAGCCATCCCACTCAGAGGTCATAACTCACCATGTGCTTCAATTTTTAGGAACCATATCATATAGGTTGGGTGCCTCGATGAATTATATCCGATAATGATGCGCATTCAAAACATGATCAACAACTTTGCGAGAAGTGATGATTAGAGATACTCCACCATCTACTACCCCGAGCTAATGGCTTAGCATTCAACAAAACTCTCATCCATAAAAGACTCTTGATGATAACAAACAAGTGGAACGGCTTGGTTGAAGCCTTTGTGGCTACCGCTACAACTCCAACTCAGTATACTCCATTTTCTTAGTATATGGGTCCGAAGCCATTCTTCCCTTAGAGGTTCAACTCCCGTCACTAAGGATAGCATTGGGTAACAAGATCACTACATAGCATAATGCAAAGTTGCAGTTAGAAGAGCTCAAGGTTTGGAGGAGAAGTCACCAGCGTAGAACCTCGAGTTGTACAAGGCCAAAATGATTCAAGCTCACAAATGGTTCTCCTAGGTCTTTAGTAGAGAACTTGTGTTAGTCTAAGGAGACCAATTGTTGCCCATCAAAGATGGGAGGCAAGTTTGAACCCACTTGGGAAGGCCCCATGTCATAGAAGGCACTGAGGATCTTATCACTTATTGATTGTAAAGGGGAACACATGCTTCCAATTAATGGGCTCTATCTAAAGAAATATTACCCATGAAATAAAACTTATTTGAAAATAATTCATTAATAAAAGAACAAAATCTAATTCCATTCATCAAATCTTCTCTTCTTTGAAGTGTTGTTTGCTTGTCTTGTGAATCCATGGCGTGTTTAGGGTAGGTGTAAGAGTCCCCGGTGGCATCCTATCCCTCTTTCTAACACAAACACAATCTCCGATGCAATTAGAATAGGTGTAAGAGAACAGAGGCATCTATTTGATTAGCATGACTAATTTAGGTGTGAAAGAACCTAAACGACATCCTTTCTTAGTGGGAATTCCTTTAGCCATCCGTGGAATCATTTCATATTTCCCAACATATTTTAAGGTAGGTGTAAGAGTCCCCCAGAGGCATCCTATTCTTTTTCACACATGCTCGAGACAAACACAAATCTTTTGTCTCGAAGCTATTTTGATGTGGGAGCCCCACTCACTCATTGCTCTTATAGGTCGGGTTTACATGTTATCTTGCTAGTATGTCACCCCAATGGTCATTTGTTGAAGATGTGAGTCCCGATGCTTTCTTCCTAATATTGATCATTACAAACCAACGAACGCTTTGTTAGTATGGCAGGCTTCACTACCTAGCCAGTAAGCTACCTCATGATTGACTTTGTTTAAGAGGATGTGAGTCCATGCTTTCTTCTTGAAGTAGCCATCATGTTCTAACTATGTTGAGTATTTGAGGTTTAGGATAAGTCCCCAGGCTCCTTTCCTCTTGACTACTTTTGAGTTGATATAAGTCCCCAGTGGCATTCACTCGGTGGTAAGCCCTAAGTCGGATCTGTCAGAAGGCTATCCCATCGGTTCATATGGGAGGATGTGAGTCTAGCTTTCTTCCTAGGATGATTGTTGCAAATCAATGGCACCTTAGGTTGGTTGATGTTGTATCGACAACGACTCACCCTGAGTACACCACTCTTGGCGATATGAGTCCCAGCTTTCTCCTTAGTTGGACACCAATATATTGATATATGACTAGCCATGTCATCTTCTCTAGGGTGTTGGATTAAGCTCTTACTGGCCCCATTCCCCGCGGGCACTCTATTTGGATCAAGTCCTTTGCGACCCCATTTAGACACTACCCAGATTACTTTTGGATTGGATAGTCCTCATTTCCTAGTAGCCACCCCCGTGCTTGGAGAATTTGTTCGACGGATGAGCAAATTCTTCCTTAGTTCAGTAAATCTGAGATAGGTCTAGGCTGATATAAGTTCCTTCTCAGTTTAATCCCTTACAAACTAACAGGGTCCACGATAAATAAACTAAAATAAAACAAACAAAATTAATTTGCTTGTGGACTAGGAATTTAAGCCTTTAAAGGGCCCCTTCTCCCAAGCAAGCATCCTATCTTTAGGCAATGTAGAACTCCCAATAGAATTGACTACTAAGTTGAGATAAATCCTCGGTGTACTCACTCATTGTCACCCTTAGGTTAGTTCAATCTATTTTTCAAAGCAGGTTACCCCGGCTCATTCTACTTTGAAAGATATAAGACTATGATGCATTCTTTCTAGCATGATTACAAAACCGGCAACCCCAGGTTCGTTATTTGTTGCCCAAAGCAACCGATCACCCTAGTGATCTTTTCTAGTGGAAGATGTGAGTCCCTGAGCTTTCTTCCCTTCAATTGATCATTGCAAACTAAAAGGCACTCCTTTGGTAGGATAGTTCTCCCATCGGGGAAGCTACTCCATTTTGTTCAATAAATCTAAGATAGGTCTAGGCTTCTATAAGCTACTTATCAGTGTGATCCATCACAAACCAACAGAATCCATCTTAATCAAAATAAATAAAACTTAAAAAATGAAATTAACCTTGACTATCTTTGAGTCGATCTAAGTCCTCCAGTGGCATTCACTCAATAGTCAGCCCTAGGTCGGGTCTGATCTGTATCCCAAAGCAACTAATCACCCTAGTGGTTTCTTATTTCTAGAAGATGTGAGTCCCCATGCTTTCTTCTTAAGACTTGACCATTAGATACCAAAAGGCAGCTCTCTTTGGTTAGATAGTTCTATCTTATGGTTGGTAGACTATTCCCTTTGAATTGGTAAATCTGAGTTAGGTTAGGCCTCCACGGCCCCTACACAATGCAGTTCATCACAAACCTATGGGATCCATTGTAATCAAAACAAATAAAACTAAAAAAAATTAATCTTGACTATTCTTGAGCTGATTTAAGTCCCCCAGTGGCATTCACTCAATAGTCACCTAGTCATCATTTGTTGCCCAAAGCAACTATCACCCAATGTTTCTTGTTTGTAGAATATGTAGTCTACTTGCTTTCTTCTTAAGACTTGACCATTGTATACCAAAAGGCAGCTCTCCTTGGTTGGATTGTTCTATCTTGTGGTTGGTAGATTATTCCATTTGAATTGGTAAATCTAAGTTAGGTTTAGGCTTTCATGGCCCATACTCAGTGCAGTTCATCGCAAACCTATGGGATTCATCATAAAAAAACAAACCTAAACTAAAATTGAAATCAATCTTGACTATCTTTGAGTCAATCTAAGTCCCCCAGTGGCATCAACTCAATCCCTTGGGTTTTAATCACTTTGCCTTGAATTCAATAGTCATTACTTGGAGGATGTAACTCTTCTTCTAGTACAAGTCTCATAGAGCATCCTTTGGTGGTTTCTATGTGCTTAGACTACCCTTTGATTGGTAAATCATTTCCACTTTCTCTATTCATTGTGAATCAACAAGGTTCATCTCAAAATCTAGACTTAACAAAATTGAAACAAATTGACCCTCTAAATGGAGATCTCTCCTTAGATTCAAATCAAATCAAACTTTCATCTCTTTGTGATGACTTGAACTTCTTTTGGAAGGTTCACACTCATAGTGGATTCCATCTCTTATGTCTAGACATAAGTGAAGCCATGTTGCACTAAGCTCATTCTTTCTTTCCTTGGTTTAGATGTTTATGTTTCTTATAATCTTTTTTTGTTGATCTTTGATCACACTCATTGTTCCTTGTATCATACCACATACTCTTTGTTGACCTCATTTTATAATGAGCTCTCCATCCATCTTAGACATAGGACTTCTCTTAGAATTTAAAATTTCTTAGTCTTAAGACACCAGTGATTAGGTGGACACTCAACTTCTAGAAGACTTAGAAGAGTTAGCCATAAATAGGTCATGCCTTGGGTGTTAAATCTCCCACCTTTGCTTAAATTCTCTCTTTCCCTTTCAAGTCAAACTCCAAATCAATTCTATTTGATTTTCTCCAAATTCAAATAAACTCCATATGATTGAAATCTATGATTGAAACCCATGATCAAAATTTATCAAAAATTCCATAGTCCTTAACCCTTTCTTAAGGACTTAGCCAAAATTATGATCAAAACTTATTCAAATCTTTGAGATTTTTTGATGATCCATTTATATTCAAATTTATATCCCCATATATAAATGAAATATAAATTCAAACCCATCAAACCAAATTCAAAATTCCAAATCAATTCATGAAAATTTTCTTAAGTCCCTTTAATTCTCCATTAAAGGACTTAGACAAAATAAATCCTAAATCATGATCAAACTCATTCAAATTCATGGGATTTTCTCAAAATGTATTTATATCTCATATATAAATGAAATATAAATATACATCAATCAAATCCAATTCAAAAATTAAATTTCAAATTAAAATTCTGCTTAAATCCTTTAAATTCCCTTTAATGGATTTAACCTAAATCATGATTAAATCACTTCAAATCTTTGAAATTTTCTCATAATCTATTTATATTCTCATTTATATTCACATATATAAATAAAATATAAATTTAAACAATCAAAACCAATTCCAAAAATCAAACTCAAATAAAATCAAAATCAAATCTAAGCCTTTTAAGTCAAAATCTTGAACTTAGCCAAATCACTTTCAAATCAAGCCAAACTCTTGATTTTCTCTCATGGTTCAATCAAACCTACAATCATGAGTCCATATATAAATCCAAACTCCAATCAAACAATCAAAACCCAAATCAAAAATCAAACCCAAGACCCCTTCATATTCTACCTTTGAATATGAAATTTTCAAATGGATCAAAACCCATTTGACTTCAAATCAATTGAAAATACATTTGTATTTCAATCATGAGTCCACGTACAAGATCAACCAACTTCAAATCAAGCTTTGACCAAGTCATTTGACCCACTTAGGCTCACTTGACCCAAAGTGACCTAAAGTACCTTTATGAGCCAACTTTTGATCTTAACTAAATTGGATTGAACCAAACTCATATATCCCTCTCATCATGATCAACAATCATCATCGGATGATCAATCAATCAAATTGGGTCAAACCAAGTCAAACCTAAGGGTTGACCAAGTTAACACTTAACCTAAAATAAAACCTAACATGGCCAAATTGCACCATAGGCCAAATTGATTGAAACCAATGGGTCAAGTCCATTCCAAATCACTTGTGGAACTTGACCAAAATCTTAATTGGCCAACTAGACCTAACCTAGCCCAATTGACCTTAGACCCAACATGACCTACAGGGGTCATGTTGAGCCAAAATTGAACCTAACCCAAATTGATTGGAAATAAAGATACCAATCCACTCCATATGACTAAGCAAACCAAAACCTACCCTTGACCTATCTCAAATAGGTCAAATGGGTAAAATAGGTCAACTTGACCCATTTGACCTAAATGAAGTCATATGAGCCAAAACCAAATATATACCAAATTGAATCAAACCAAAGCCACCAAAACATTTCAAATGGTCATATGAACTTGACCCAATTTGACCAATTGGTCAACTTGACCCAAGTTGACCCATTTTGACCTAAATGGGTCAACATGAGCCAAACCCTATCAAATGGATTCTAAATCCAATGAAACTTGGCCAAACCTAGTTTCTCCACATACCCAACATATCCAAAGTGGAAAAATAGAAAAATGACCATTCTACCCGTAGAGCATAGAACAAATTTTGGCTTAACCTTTGGATAATTTGGTCATACCCTCGTCACATTCACTTGAGGCTTTCCTAAAATATCAAGGGGACTTAGTGATGAGTGGTGCACCCAACCCAATGAGTTTGGGTCAGCCCATTTGGCCCATAGACCAAACCTAACCACTTAGCCTAAAATTGAAATTTCAAATTCCCTCTTAAGTTCAAATTCAGCACATGGGGAGTTGGCAATCCATTCCTTGGACCAAACTAACCATGCACACACTCAAAATAATCAAAATAACCTCTCCAATCTCATCAATTGGATCAAAACATTAAATGAGGTTTTGTCCATCTGATTGCCATAGGGGGAGATATACTCCCCCTAATTCAATAAAATTTTAATTCACCCTCTGTCGATTGAAGCCTAGGAACCCAGAGCAATCATCTCAGAGCATTCCCATGCTTCTTAGGAAGGATTTGAATTCCTTATTTCTCAGTTTTGCATAGTGAAAAAATAAGGGAGCTCAATCCATTAGCTACTTTTCTCCACACTTGATCTCCTTCCAATTACTCTTGCACACTCCATCAGAGGGTCAAGTAGAATTGACCTAAGCTTTCTTTGAAGTTATAAAGACAAGGAGGAGATCAATTGGATCAAAGATGAAGCCCAAGAAAGGAGGAGTTGGTCTACCCAATGGTCTACTCAATCTCAAGGCCTAAGAATTTCAACAGGGCTTCATCTCTACTAGACGAAGCTACCTCATCGAGCTCGAGTGCCAGTGATCACCTCCAGCAAGGTATGAAATTTTTTGGCCACTTAGCTTAGGAAGTGTTGGTCCTTTGTGAAAGAAATGTTCATGGCATGTGAAATCCATCATTGGATAGGTTTCTAATTATGCTTAGATGGTGTGGGTAAAATTTCATTCCAATCTGAGCTCAATCAAGCTTGGATCTCCCCTTAGATCATGGACAATCTCCATTGCTCCTCAGGAAAGAACTTGGCTCATCTCAGCCGTCCATCCACACATTTTAGATGGATGGATAAGATTATTTAGCACGTTTAGAAATATAATTATCCTTTTAAAACCACGGGGGGATTCTCACCCATCTGATCTTTGATCGAATGACTGGGAATATAAGTGCATGCGCCACCACCGCCATTTGGAATATAACATTTTTAAGTCACCCCCACACGGTGTGACACATGTAAAGCGTGCTGACCTCCACTGCCATGCGTCATGTCGTGATCCAAGGATTAACCAGGGATTAGTTAAATGTTTAATTAATTCCTAATTAATCTAGAGAACTTCAAAAATTCATAATTCCCTCTAGTAAAATCAGAAAAATAAAAGGAAAAATGTTATGAAAAGATAATTTCATCTAGAATATTTTAAAAATGATATCAATAAATTTTGAATTACTCTTTTCTCTGAATTTGGGTTTCTTTTGGAATTTTAATTAGCTAATTATCCTTTAATTAGGTCATCAATTAATCTCAAATTTCTACAGTTCATTTTAGGGGATGACCTCTGCCTCCCCTAATTTTCTTGAGATTTATTGAGAGCTCAATTAGGGAAATTGCTATTTCATTCCCTAATTACCTCTTTCATGTAATTAAGGGTAATTAAAGTGTGATTAGCATTTTTACCCTATGATTAAGGTTGATTAAGGTCAGATCCAGTAAGTGAGAAGTTTATAGAATAATTTTGGGATAATTCACCTAAGCTATTCCCTAAACCCCTCTCTTCTCTCCTTAATCTCTTCTTAATTAAGGGTTAATTCATTAATTATCCTCTTAATTAATTTTTTCAAAAATTCTAAAAAGTTTCAAAACTTAATTAATCTACCTTGGGTAGATGCTTAGGTGTTTAATTGCCTAAGTTCAATTAAGTAAATCAAAATCCCATTCATAACTGTGAAAGGGTATTTTAAGATTACTTAAGCTAAAACCCCTTAGCTTAATTAACTTTTAATTGTGAGCCAAATTGCATTAGGCCTTTTCATTATTAGGAGCATTGAAAATTTAAATTTCATTGTGGGTTTTATGTCATCTCATTGGCTCAAAATTATTTAGTTAATTCTACTAAGGTGGTGTAGGTAAGGGTTAATTAAGCCACTTAATTCATACCTTAACCTAATCAACACATAAAAATGAACCTAATCATCTAAAAATTAAACAAAAATACAAAAAATATGTTGCAATGGGTTAGGAATAGCAAACTCATCTCACCTTTTCAAAATTGAATCAAACTTCAAACTAAACAAAAATCATTTTGAAATTCACTTTGAATTATTCTAAATTCTCTTATTCTATAAGAATGTCTTTAGGATTTAAGTAAAGTGAGTTTGTTTACATGATTTCATTGCTTTGGATATTTCCCAACATGTTAAGTTGTATGCCATGTGATTTCATGGTTTCATAATTTCATGTTTCAAATTTTAAGATGAAATTGTTTACATTATGTCAAATGTGCATGTATTAGCTAAAGTAAAATATGAATGGCTATTATGAATACTAAATCTAAATTATTTTTAAAACTTATAAATAAAATATCAAATATGAAAGTATGCTACTTATACTTTAATTACAAGCTTGCATGTGATGAATTATAAAGGTATGCATAGTATAGGTTTCCTCTCGTTCCAATGTTGGTATAGTTTTGAATAGGAATTTTGGTGAGATATAAGGTTCATTTGAAAAGGACTTAATGCTCACCTAATTTCATATCCTATTAATCTCTATGCTACCATCTAAGAAGGTTTACCTACACTTACATGCATAAATTGTATAAACAAACTAATCTATTAAACAACTTGTGCATCTTCCTTTTCTATTTCATTTCTTTTACATATATATTTGTATTTAAGGAAAGTGGTATATTAATCTGGACAATCCCGAGGTTATGAGGCTTTAAGTAGCCTTAAGTAGGTCTTGTATCTTACACCTCTGGTTAACAATGGCGATGTACTCACTTATGCCTTTCTTACTTTCATGTATGTTTGTGAAAATTTGGATAAGGAAAATCTTTTCTACTTAAGAAAATTCATGCATATTCAACTTTTAAATTTTCTTAAATGGATTACTTAGCATGCATCATAAAGTGTGTTAACTACTCTCATTTTCATGTATAGATGTTCTTAGGGTCCATCCATATGCATGTTATATATGTTGGGAAAGAAGTTAAGTAATGTGTGTTATGTGAATTTTGATTCATTTTATTTAATCTTAAAATGTCTTTCTTTTTTAATAGGTTTGTTTAGAGTTTATATAAACTTAGGATTAATTAAAAGATGTAATCAAAACATTCACCTAAATGAAACTAAATTGTGAATCTACTTTAGAAATTACTTAAAGTTAGGGAAGGAAAGAAAAGTTCTCTTCTCTTTCCCTCTCTTCATAACTTTGTAATTAATTGTAGGTTTCACTTAAACCAAATTAATATATGAAATAACATCAACCCAAAAATGATGAAACAACTTAAATGAAACCCTCCTCAAAGTTGAACATGTTCTTCACACTTAGAAAATTTGAACCTAAAGCCCTAGCAAAGCATACCACACAAGCCTTCAAAGCACACACATTAGCCTAAGTTACCTCTTCTAGCCTTAGGTTAGGTCAATGCATGGTTTGATGTTATGTTTTGTTTTGTGATATATGTTTTAGACTGGATGTTAGAGTGTATGCTCGTAGAATGAATGGTAGGACATGCTTTGTCTAACTATTCTTTTCTATAGGGATTGTCCTTAAGGGGTGCTATCATAAATAAAAGTATAAATAATTTTTCTTGCAAGTGCTTTATGCCCCTAAGTATAATCCATAGGCCAGGTGGACTTAGTCACCCATGTGTGGGGTGATAAGTCTAATATACATGCTTGGGATTTGTGTGGTGTGATTTAACTAACCTTTGTTTTGTAGGTATTAGTTAGATTTCTACTTTTTCTTTTCATGTAAAAATTGGTATAAGTAGGATTTTGGAATGATTTGTTATGAGGATTAGGGTGAACATTGGTCATAAGATCCTATCTTATGCACCATGTCAAGCCTTGGAGCATCCGACTTCCAACCTTCCAAAGGAGGAACCAAAGAAGAAGAGAAAAAGAAAAAAAGAAAGAAAGAAGAAAGAAGAATAAAGTTTGAAGACCCCCATAACAATGAATTCCTTTGCTTAAATTATAATTTAATTCATTTGTAATATGGGTTGTATAAGGGTAGAGCTCGACTACCCACATTTGATATTTTCGGGTTTGTGCGGTGGTGCTCAACCACAACTATAATTTATTCTTTTTGCGATTAGCTTTATAAATTGATTGATGATTTATTTAGCTTTTGCATTGAGTGGCATGTTTTTCCTAGTTTCTTCCTTTCCTTATGTATAGCCTGGATGTGGATTAGGCTCTTTAGGGAAAAATAAATCTTTTACCCAACTTAACAACTCAAAATAAAATTAAACGATTCATAACCTCACCTAAAGCTTAGGTTTAAAATCAAGTTAAAAGAATTAACAACCCTATGGTTGAGCATTTCTTTATAATATCATGCACAAATGCATCTTATTTCACTCTTGATTGGAGGGCTTCCACCTTTGCGAGAACCGGCTTGACCTTTGAGAGCCATAGTGGAAACTCACCACTTACCTTCTTGCTGATTTTGGCCAATAATCTGATTTCTCATGCATTAGTCATAAAAATTCTATTAGCCTAAGTCAAAATAATTGCCCAAAATAAAAATAAAATGAAATTTGAATTGCATTAGATTTAGGCCATTTGAAGCATGTCTCTTTACATGATGTAGTCTCTTTAGGGAGTGAGTTTAAGGACTTAGTCTCTTTCTAAATAATAACAACATAGCTATCTTGCATAAGCATAAAGGCTTGCCTACATGTATTTAAGATCGTAGGAGGAGTTAGTTGGCCACCCCCAAGCAGTTGTATGTCTAAGCTGTATGGTGGTTTATCCTCTCTTGTGGTGGCAAACCAATTACCCATATTTCTCCTTAGATTTAGGTTGTGCTTCCGGCCCTCGCTGAGGCTCCCTAGATTTAAGTTATGAGGTTGCTTCTCCCATTTGTGGGCCATAAGCATAATTTTTCACCTCTTAGGTATTTCCTTAATCTTGTGTTAAGGAATCTTAAGTTCTAAAATTCTAATGAAAAATGCTACTCAAACAAACTAAATTAATTTCTAAAATGTAAAGCCCAACTATAAGATAGTTTGAGATGCTCATTAGGTTTCCTAGCATCGTGAGTGCCTCTTACTTATTTCCCATTTTGGCTTTGATAATAATTCCCTCTATTTGATCAATCCCATTTGATCCTTCAAACATAAACCAATTGATTGATAGTCCTTCCCTATTGAAATCTTCAGAGACAATGATCATTTACCTTAATTGAGAGTTTTCCTAAGGGATATCGTCCTTTAGGATGTAATTAACTATGGGCTTGCTGAGAACTTAATGAACGATTTAAAATAAACCACTTTACTTATTCATGTAAAGTAGGGAAGAATCTAGTATATATCTTAGAGTCTATATTGAGGTGATTGGTTCCATTAAAGGGCAGTGACTTCTATCTTTCGAGATAGTATACTATTTCTTTGATGATATATCCAATCACCTGAATAAGTATATCTACGGATCTGTGTGGAATCTTACCAAGATGAATTTCTATATAGGTGTTGCCTCTTTCATTTCTCGATTTGAAGGCAACTCCTCCCACATTTTTCTCCATAACACCTTAACCTAAACAAAACATAAAATCAATTTAATTGTTCTAAAAATTAAACTAAATCAATTCACACATGAGGGGAAATGAGTTAAGACTAGTAAACTCTTTTCACATTTCCTAAATCAAATCAAACTAAAAACAAAAATAAAAATCACTTTAAAGAAATTTTGATTCACTTTAAATGATCTTATTTCATAAGACTGACTTTAGAAATAAATTAGGGTGAATGAAGTTACATGCTTACATCACTTTATTTCTTTCCATGCATGCTAAATATTGTGTGCCATATGAAAATCACGCATTCATATCTTTTGACAAATTAAAATAATTGAAATGCTTCCATTATGTCAAATTGCATGCCTTGGCTAAAGTTAGAATATGAGTGGCTATTCTCACTATTAATACAAAAATTATTTTCAAAACCTATAAATCAAAGATCATAAATAAATGTATGCAACTTATAAATACTTATAAGCTTGCATGTGATTATAGCATAAATGTGTTATGTGATTCTCTTCTCTTTTCTCAACATAGCTTTGTATAGGATTTGCAATGTGTGTAGTTCATTTTAAAAGAACAAAACACCTGCTTACTATCCCTATGCACTTCTATGCTATTACTTAAGAAGAATCTTCACATCTACACATGTAAATTGCATAACCAAATCGAACAAACAAACAAAAATCTTTTGCATGATTCTTCATCCATTTATTTTCTTTTATGTGCATGCATATATATTTATGAAAAGTGGTATATTAGTCTGGACATCCTGGGGTTGAATTAAGTAGCCAGAAGGTCTTATATCTTATACCCCTGGTGTAGAAAAAAATGGCACCATACTCACTTATGTCTTTTACACTTATAAATGTGCATTTGATTAATGGATAAAAGAATCCCCCCTCTAATCTACTTAACAAAATCATGCATCATGAAAAATCTAAATTTTATTAAGTAACATCTCTTTACATTCATCATTAAGGTGTGCTAAAGTTTGCAATTGAATGTATAGATATGCTTAGGATTTATTCATATGCATTATATACATGCTGGAAAGAAATAAATGGTTGTGTGTTATGTGATAGTAATTCACCTTAATTAGTCTTAAGAAGCCTTTCTTATTGAATAGGTTTATTTAGAGAAAATCTAAACTTAGGATTAATTAAAACCCATAATAAAACATTCACTAAAGTAAAATCACTAATGAATCTCCCCTAGAAATTACTTAAGGTAGGCAGGAAAGAGAGATTCTCTTCTCTTTTTCTCTATTTACAATACTTAGTAATTAAGTGTAGGTTCATTCAAACTAAACCAAATCATCAAATAAAATTAACAAATCAACTAAATCACTTAAATGAAACCACCCTCTAAGTTGAACTCTTCACACTTAGAAAACTCCAACCTTAAAGCCTAGCTAAGACATGCCACACAAGCCTTAAATGACACACACATTAGGCTAAGTCATCATTTTTTCCTCTATGTTAGGGTGATGCATGGTTTGATGCTTGATTTTATTTTGTGAAATAATATTTTAGACTGGATGTTAGGGAGCATGTGCATAGTCTAGATGATAGGGCGATCTTAGTCTAATCATTATCTTCTGTAGTGGATTGTGCTTCAGGGGCACTGTAATAAAAATATAAATATTTTTGCTCTGCAGGTTATTAATACCACTAAGTATAATCTAAATTAGGATAGGTGGACTTAGTTACCCATGTGTGGGGTGCTACGTCCAACTTATTCATATACATGCTTGGGTTATGTGGTATGTTTAGCTAATCTCTATTTTATAGGTTTAATTAGATTTACTTTTTCCATTTTTATGTAATTTTGCAATTAGGATTTAGAATGATTGTTATGGGGGATTAGGATGAACATTGGTCATAAGACTATGTCTTATGTACCATGTGAAGCCTTAGAGCAAACTAAATCCCAACCAACTGAATCAAAGAAGAAATGAAGAAAGAAAGAAATGAAGAAATGAAGAAAAGAAGAAATGAAGAATGAAGAATGAAGACCCCCATAACATGAATATTTTCTAAATTATAATTATTCATTTGTAATCTAGGTTGTATAATGGTAGAGCTCAGCTACCCACATTTCTTTTTGGGTTTGTGCGGTGGAGCCCGACCACATCGGCCTTTTATTCTTTTGTGCTAGCTTTATAAAATTGTTTGATGTTTGTATAGCTTGTGCATTAAGATGGCATGCTTTTCCTAGTTTCTTCCTTACTTTGATGAATGGCTTGGATGCGATTAGGCTCCTAGGGAAAAATAAATTTTATATCCAATTAATCAACAGAAAAATAAAAATTAACAACTCATAATCTCACCTAAAGCCTAGGTTGTAAATCAAGATAATAAAAGATTTAGCAACCCCTTAGCTGGATGTTCTATGTCTCACATCATACAAAAAAGCATCTTGATTCACTCTTGCTTATGGAGGGCTTCCACGTTTGCCAGGAAACTTGGCTTGACTTTTGAGAGCTATGTTGGAAACACACCTTCTTCTTGCTGATTTTGGACCATAACTAATTTTTGATGCATTAGGCATATGAATCTTATAGCTTGTGTCAAATAGATTGTCCAAAAATGAAAATAAAAAATTAACAAAATTTGCATTAGATTTAAGTCATTAATCATGCCTTACATGATTTAGTCTCTTAGGGAGTGTGATTAAAACTTAGTCTCTTTCTAAATAAATAATAACCTAACTATGTTGCAAAAGTATAAGAATTGCCTACATGTATTTAAAATCATAGGAGGATTTAGTTGGCAGCCACCCCCAGGCGGTTGTAAGTCTAACAGTCGGGTGATTTATCCTCTCTTGTGGAGGTAAACCATATATCCACTTTCATCTTAGATTTAGGTCGTGCCTTGGCCCTCGTCAATGCCCTTTAGATTTAGGTTTTGAGGTGGCAGTTTCCCCTTTACGAACTTCAAGCATAAATCCTCACCACTTAGGCATTTCTATGATCTTGTGTTGTGGAATTGTACACCCTAGATTTCAAATAAAAATTCAACTCAAACAATTAACTCTCTTCAAATTTCAAAAATATAAAGAACCATAAGATAGTTTGGGATGCTCACTAGGTTTCCTAGCATCGTGAGCATCCCCTACTTATCTCTCTTTAGTTTCGGTAATAACTCCCTCCTTTTGAGCACTCCCATTTGATCTTCTAAAAATAACTAATTTGCTGATAGTCCTATCTTTGAAATCTTTGGAGACATCGATCATTTACCTTAATCAAGAGTATTCTTAAAGAATCTCATTCCTTAAGATGTAATTAACTATGACGGCTTGCCTCCATAGAGAACTTAACATTCCTTACTTATCTCCCTTTAGTTTACTTGATCACTCATTTGATCTTCTAAAACCCTTTGGTTTTGATAATAACTCCCTCCTTTTGATCACTCCCATTTGATCTTCTAAAAATAACCAATTTATTGATAATCCTATCTTTGAAATCTTTGGAGACAATGATCATTTACCTTAATCAAGAGTATTCTTAAGGAATCTCATTCCTTAAGATGTAATTAACTATGGGGGCTTGCCTCCATAGAGAACTTAATGAACCCAATTTAAAATAAACCCTAGTTTAGTTTTTCATGTAAAGTAGAGGAAGAATCTCTAATACATCTGAAGAACCATTGTCCTTAGGAGTCCTTATTAGGTGACTAGGTCCATTGTAGGATAATGATTTCTATCTCTCAAGATAGTACATCATTCATCAATGTCATATTCGATCACCTTAATAAGAATAATTACGGATCTACATGGTGTCCAACTAGTGTGTATTTTTGTCTTCATTTATTTTTTTTAAAGATAGATGAAGATAAAATAAATTCACCACATCTACTTAGTCAGAGGAGGCAGTCGACCCAACTTGACCGGAAGGATCCTTATCAGCAACACATGGGTTATGTCGTCTAAGAAATCTTTGTAGACCTGGGGTGGTGTTTGTCTAAGAAGATTAGCTTAAGTCTACCTTAGCTGACAGGGAGCTTTTTTCCTTATCAAGTATACCTTATGATTCAAAACTCAAAGGGTAGAGCCAATGGAGAGCATACGGGTTATGGTCGTGATCGTAATATAATGGAGCCTTACTGGCCAAACCACTCGATTAGAGGACTATGGTCATAATCGTATCATCTATGGTGCCTACTGCCCAAGCCACGTAGTTAGAGGACACGAGGCACGTCCTTACTAGCATGAGATTGATTGAGAGTGAACATAGTATAACACTTGATTTGACATTGGATCCTTTATGAACTAGAGTTTTCTTAATTTATTACCTTCAACAAACTATTGTGGAAAGTGGATTGAATGCAGTTTGCTTTAATCCTTTAAAGATTAAATTTATTTGAATAATTTTTAGAATGATGCTTAATTTGAGTTAATTTGATTTGAGATTAGAATCATATTTTGATGAAAATATCCCTTCCGGTTGAAATCACTATTCAACACAGCCATCATCGGAAAAGTTCATTGATTTAATTGAATATATATGACAACTTTAGATCCCAACTTTGTTTAGCTCTAAGAGGATCGGATCTACTATCACATGATAGAATTAGCTTCTCAGATATTTCGATAAGTTGAAATTCTTATAATAATTCAATTTTTAGGTTTTGTTAACCTGGACCCAGTACTAAGACCAAACCAAGAAGCAACCTATGCAACATCCTCAAACATTTGAATCTAAACATTCAACATATTGTCAGGGCCCATGCGGGTGTATTTAAGAATGCTTTAGTTAACGCCTTCTGTTTCCTTGTACGGTGTGTCACGAATCCATTGGCACAGTAGGTGTTGTAAATTGATCAAATATCTAATTAGATCTTTTAGGTTAATATTGAATTACTTTCTTTTATCCCAAGTTGATTAGTCTTTGAATATTCAATAGACTCTTGCTTATGATAATTCTCAAATTCATCACCAACTATACTTAATTTCTCCTTGATCTAATTCAAGTATTTAATAAGGCGATGAATATACTTCAAATATTTTCCAAGGATTCATCGCTTATGCTTAATAGTAATCATTCGATCTCATAGAAAATCTCTGATAAATTCTTAATTTTCTTCAATTTATTTGAGTATATTTGAAGAATATATCTAATTCCAAGAGGATCTCTTATGCTTTGATTTGTTGTCCAATTGAGATTCTTACCTCATTCGATATCATCTAATTTTCAATTATTCAATTAGTTTTATGATCACTTTTTTGTGAATTTAATACTTTGAGTATTCAATAAAAGGCTCTATTCATATAAACAAACATCAACTCCAATATCCCTAACTCCATGTTAGACTTCATATTTAGGGATAACCGGACTTCAAATTTATTATATGTCTCTTATAAGTTTGATATGAGCCTCTCCAAGTTTTAATTAAAGCTTGTTTAGTTTCATGAAGTTTGAAGAAAAGAGAACTTATTTTACCGCTTTTAATTTAAACCACCGAGGCTTACAATTAAAGTTTGTCGCTTAGTATCATCCATCCATCAAATTATTAAGGATAAGGATGAGTTCCACATTATTTCAGCTATATTTTAGCCTCTATTTATGCGTTATCACTTCCAATCATTCAACATTTGCACATACTCATTCAAATTGAGTGTGAATAGTCTTACTTGATAGATTTTGACATTTTGAAGCTAACAATGCAATCAATTTTATGAATGGAGATCGTTTGGATATTGCCGCAGCTTCCCGACTTAGATATGCATGTTAGCACATTGATAGCTTAATCACTTGATCAGTTGATCTTTAGATTATGTAATATTTATATTTTGACTACTTTTGATGTTCTGAACACAATGATAAAGTATGTTCATCAATTAGAGATCATTTCGATTGATTTTGATAATGTTTGGTGCATCTCAGCTCTGATTTATGCTCTGAAGCATCTAGAGTCGATCGAATTCATCTCATAAGCATGATTTGACTCATGTGGTATATATGAAGGTCAACATTAGTGACTAAGGGGACATCAAAACCTAAGCTAAAACTAAATCAATTAGGTTAAACCTTAGGTAGTTATAATAGGCTAATTGGCCCTACCTAGCTCCATATAGCCCAAGCAAGCTTAGGCACCCCAAATCAAAAAAAAATTGAACCAAATGAACCTTAACATCAAACCTAATCCAATTGAACCAAAACCTAACTTAGATGGTCTCCAATTAAGCTAATTGAGCCACTTAGCCCAATAGAGTCCAGTTGACCCATCTAAACCACCTTGGCACAAACTCAAGCCCCATCAAAATTAGCTCAAACCAATCAACCTTAAGAGTCCAAAACCAATCACACCCAATTGAGGCTTAATTGAAGCCCAATTTGGTTAATTGGTTAATTGGTTTACGTAGCCATACTTAACTCAATTGGACTTTGATGGGTTAAATCAAAATCAAACCCAAACTAACTAAAATTGGCCATTCTTGAAACCTTAGAAACTGTAATCGAACATATTTGAGTCCTAATTAGGACTCAAATTGATCAATAGGCCCACCTAATCTAAGTTGGCTCAATTGAATCATATAAGGTTAAAATCAAATTAAACTTTATTCAAACCAAATTGAGCTAATTGAATATCTTAGATTCAACACACAAACTCAATTAAACATAACTCATTTATAATTTTCGTCCAATTGGTCAATTCACTTGACCCAAATTAACTTAATTAAGCCACATTGAGCTAAATTTAAATTAAACCTAAATTAAAAAAATTAATTATCTAAACACATATTAAATTAATAAATAAATATAACTCAACAGTTCATTTGGCCTAATTTGGCCAATTGACTCAAGTTGATCCAAATTGACTTAAATAGGTCATCATGAACCAAACCCAACTAACCTTGGATGGACCTTTCTTTGGGTCCCGAAGGATCCACTTAAGTGGGCTTAACCCAAGGTGAACTCGATTTGCATAAAACACAAATGAACTAATACTTCAAATAAGAATAAAATCTGAAAATAAAAATATCCTACCTTAGGAAGTCATAAGAACATCTTTTAGTTCAACCTAGCTGACCCAACTTGCCCAATACTGATTTTCCTAGCTATTGAACCAAACTAAAGATAAAGCACAAACCTAAACTTCGATTCATGCTCATGGAATATCCATATTTTCACGTCTCGCCCTCATACTTGGATAGCCTATATGGGAGCTCCAAATGGCCAATTAGGGCCATTTTTAGCTCAATCTACTGAGCCATCACCTCCTTATAGCTAAACCAAACCTAAACATTGATTCACAAGGGGAGCTTAGCATACTTTGTGTGTGTGAGCTTATATATATATATTGTTTGTGAGTGTGAAATTAATAGCTACTATCATGTTCAACATAAAATATAGCTAAATTTTTATTTTGTTTGACTTCTCTCTTATTAAAACATTTTCATAATAATTATAAGTAAAGAAATTTTATTAGCATAGTATTCATATTTTTTTAAAATAATCAAATTTTGCATAAGCACATACAACGATATGCGAATAGAGAGACCTTAGTAAATAACAAAATTTAAATAGCAAAAGACAAATAATCTATTTGTTTCATTGATAAAAGAATAAAAATAATAATAAAGTTCAATTTTGACTAATTAACAAGCTCATGAATTTGGGATGGGGACACTTAAAGATGTGCTTAGATGGGGATACTTAAAAAACACAAATAAAAATATTTTTAAGAGGAAGCTACAAGAGATTAAAATTTTGGATGTTCATAAGGAAGCTAATGTTATGTGAGAAAAAGTAACAAGTGAAATTAAGCAAGTTGCTAAATATGTGCTTGGAGAATCAAAAGGAAAAACTTCTTTTAATAAGAATAGTTGGTGGTGGAATCAGAGTGTGCAAGAAAAGATAAGAAATAAGAAGCATTGTTATAAAACTTGGTTTAGATGTAAAAACTCGGAGAATTGGGAAAGATATAAAGTGGCCTGTAGAGATTCTAAGAAAGCAATATATGATGCAAAAAATTTAGCTTTTAGTAATTTATACAATAGATTAGATACCAAAGAAGGTGAAAGATGTATGTATAAGTTAGCCAACCAAAGAGATAGGAGAAGTAAAGACATAGCTCAAGTGAGGTGTATTAAGAATGAAAATAATAAAGTGCTTTTCTTAGAAAAGGATATTGAAAATAGGTGGATGAGGTATTTTGATAAACTTTTCAATGAATGATTTGAAAGTATGATTGATTTTAGCAACCTTAATACCGTAAACAAAAATAGAGAATTTCATTTTTATCATCGTATTAATAAATCTGAAGTTAGAGAAGCTTTAAAGAAAATGAAATGTGGAAAAACAATAGGACCTGATAAAATAGAAGTTTGGAAATGTTTAGGAGATCAAGGAATTTCTTGGCTTACAAATCTTTTTAATGTTATTTTAAAGACTAAAAAGATGCCATATGAGTGGAGAAAGAGTTTGTTGGTTCCTATATTTAAGAATAAAGGTGATGCACAAGAGGGTGCAAATTATAGAGGAATTAAGTTAATGTGTCATACATTAAAATTATGGGAGAGAGTAATTGAGCATAGGTTACGATGTGATACGTAAGTTTCACAATGCTTGGTTTCATGCTAGGTAGATCTACTATGGATTCTATACATTTGTTAAGAGGTTTGATGGAGAAGCATAGAGAAAGTAAGGAGGATCTGCATATGATATTTATTGATTTAGAGAAAGCTTATGATAAAGTTTCAAGAGATGTTCTTTAGAGAGTTCTAGAACAGAAAAAAGTTAATATTGGTTATATTCAAGTCATCAAGGATATGTATTTGTTATTTGTGTCCAAACACAAGGAGGATTGACAAAATATTTTTCTATTTTAGTTGGATTACATTAAGGATCAGCTTTAAGCCCTTATCTTTTCACTTTAGTTATGAATGTTCTTACTAGGCATTTACAGGAAGATGTACCTTGGTGTATGCTTTTTGCTGATGACATTCTTCTTGTTGATAAGACTAGAGAGGGAGTCCAAGAGAAACTTGAATTATGAACGTCAACTTTAGAGTCAAAAGATTTTCGTTTAAGTAGATCTAAAGCTGAATATATGGAGTGTAATTTTAGTTGTAGAAGTTCTAGTGGTAGTGTTGTGACATTAGGTGAACAAGTCATTAATAAGAGTGAGAAATTCAGATATTTAGGCTATATTGTTCAAAATGATGCTGAAATAGATGGAGATGTTATCAGTAGAATTCAAGTTGGATGGTTGAAGTGGAGGAATGCATCTGGCCTATTGTGTGATAGAAAAGTTCCACTTAAGCTTAAGGGAAAAATTTATAAGATGGTGGTAAGACCTGCAATGACTTATGGTGCAGAATGTTGGCCAATAAAAGAGAAGCGAAAGACTAAGTTAAGTATTACAGAGATGAGGATTCTTAGGTGGATGAGTGGCTTTACTCTTAGAGATAAAATGCAAAATGAGTATGTTCGGGAAAAAGTTGGAGTAGCTCCAGTGGCAGATAAGATTAGAGAGAGTCGTCTTAGATGGTTTGGCCACATAAAGCATCCGTATGACACGTTAGGAGAGTAGATGCATTAGATTTGCCTTATGTTAAGAAAGGTAGAGGTAGACCTAAAAAGACTTGGTTAAGATGTATAAAAAATGATCTTACTATACTTGAATTAAATGAGAATTTGACACATAATAGGACACAATGGAGACGAAGGATTCATGTAGCTGACCCCACTTAGTGGGATTAAGGCTTGTTTGTTGTTGTTGTTGTAACAAGCTCATGAATTGAACCACAAACAAAATCGTATAATAAAAGCAGCATTTATTGCAATGGTTTATAAACTGTCACTGAAGAAAATCAACATCAATAATTTAAATAGTTGTATGTAATGACGGTATATACAGTTGCTACTTTTGAGCTTTAATTGCTGTTCTTATCGCTATTAATTTCTTTTAATCCCCGCCACCTCAACCGAGCCAATCCCCCTACGACCAGTCCTCTCTTTCTTGTGCGGCTGTGCCCTTGTCGATCGAGCTTCTCGTGAGCCTTATCGTTTTGATCTGCCCACCACATCTCGCTTCTGATCTACCTTTCAGCTGCTTGACATCACCGACGCCATAGCTGAGCTCCCTCCCTTCGCTGCATGCTCTCTATCAAACATCAAGGATTTAGCTTTCATTTTTTTTTTAAAAAACAATCATTAATTGCTTGTGTTTGGGTGCATAATTTGATGGTAAGTGAACTTAGTCTCAAATCCATCAAAGTTGTGGCAAAAAATTCCTCATTTTACCAACGGATTATTTTCCTGTCGTGAAATGAGTATAAAATTATATTTTTTATTCTTCCTATCAGAATTCTTTTTTTTTTTTGTGCTGGAAACTTTTTATTGTAAATAATGTTTTATGCAGTGTCATTAATCTTGTGTTCGTTGTTAATTTCTTGTAAAAATATATTTCAACAATTTGATTTAATTTTATTTGCAAAGATTTTGTAAGTTTATATTGACAAGAAATATATTCTTTTGATTGAGCAAGAGTTATAGCCTGCTAAATTACAAGAATTTATATTTATACTTACAATGGCCTAAAAACTAGTGGCTATCTTTGGTCTACATATTTTATTTTATTTAATCTTCATTATAGGTAATCATTGCTAAGTTAGATCAGAGAATTCATACAATAATATATGTTGCATCATTCATCTTCAGGAAGCTCACACATAGTATATAAAACCCTGAATCCTTTTAAAGTTATATTTTAATTTACTGATTGCAATTTATTTTATGAATTATTTATTTATTCTTAATAGGGTGACATTGATCATTTCTCAGATGATTGGCATGCTAAGAGAAATAAACTAGAGGAAGCAGAAGATGAGAGGTAGGAGAGAGAGAGAGAGAGAGAGCCTAAACAGTTTGAGAACTTTATTGTATAAATATATTTTCACCCCTTTTTTTTTTTCATTTAGATAGTGTGTATTACGATATTGTGATGTTAAACAAATTTATTGTTAAATATGTTTGTGTACATGTTATCACTACATACTAGATTGTTTGCTTAATTTTACTTTCATATGTTTTTTATATGTGATTATGTGATGCAGTTACTTGAAATTCATGTCTCCAATTATTTTATGTCATCAAACTTTGTAAATTTTTGTGTTATTCTAATTGTGTTGATTAGTGTACTTTATGATTGTTCTTATTATACATTGAAAACTGTACAAAATAATGCTATTGTATAATATATTGTGAAAAATAATCAATTATGAGCAAAATTTATAAAATGATTTTGAAGGTTTTGCACTAGTTTTAACCACTGTAAATCTTGAACAATAGAAGTGATTATAACCATTATAATATATTGAATTGTAGTACTTATAACCATTATAAAATCGCTATTAATAAGCTTCCTTAGCAATTACATAACTATTGCTAAAGATTTTTGCAGTGCATTGCAATCATAGAGGGCTTGAAATGGTTTCAAAATCCAAAATCACTATAACATTTTTATTAACGGTTTTAGTCAGCATTAATCTTTATCAATCATCATGGAAGTTTTTTTTTATGTAGTACACTTATCAAATTGTGAGATCAATTTCAATTAATAGCTTGTATATTAATTGAGTTTGTGTTCAATCTTGATAAGATTTAGCTCGTTGGCTCATGAGCTAAGTCAACTAGAATGAATAGAAGTCTAAATCATGTTTCTCCCACTAGATAGTTTAGATATATATATTTGGTATTCTTAGTGAATTTTTCAGTAGAAAATCCACTATTTGAATTCAATGAATTTTCTAGCAAATTTTCTGCCAAAAAGTCTTCCAAAAATTTCTGGCAAAATCATTATTAAAAATTTTGAGTTTTTTAAGCTTATAGATCCATCGGTACTACCATGTTTTTCAATTGCGTCTATTCTCATCAAAAGCCTTCTCTTGCATGCTTCTATTGCAATTTCATCGTTATTAGTCCCTTCCCTAGTGAACTCTCATTCTCCAACATGTTCCTATGATGATTTCCTCTTTTTTTTAATCATCATAGGTTTAGCGAATTAAGAGAGAGAATTAAAGCTTACTGATTAAGCTTAGTTTCTGAGTTGATAAGATGAGTTGAGCTTGAGCTCAATATACTGTGAGTTCAAACTTATTGCGAGATAGACAAGCGAAGAGTGAGAACTATAATTGAAACTTGATTCGGCTAGTTTATACTGCTTCACATGTGGTTAGATAATTAGGTTCTATTTTATCAGTGAAAGAATAAAAAAATAAGATATTCAAAAAAGAAATTCTATAAATTTTATTTGTTTTTTTAAGACTCTTTATTCTTTTGCAGGTTTTGAAATATTATTTTATAAAAGAGTAATATTACATTTCTCATGTTTATATTTATAACGATAATTAAACTCTCTCTCTCTCTCTCTCTCAATTACTTCTAAGATTCTTTTAAAACTACTGGTAGACCAACGTAGAATTTTTTTTATTGATGGGTATAACAAATTTATCTTTCGATACTTAAGACCTAAAACCGATAATATAAAAGATAAATAAATTTAGGCACAGTGCAAGGTTTCGTCTTTCGATACTCGCAACTTAAAAAAAAAAAAAAATATGCTCTCTAGCGCTTTGATAGATGCAAGGTGACGGTATCCAGATGGGGTGAGTTCGCGGAATCTAAATCTTGGCTTTTACATACCTCGTACCTCTATTATGTTTAATTTTACCTAGGGTTTGGCGTATTTACTGATGTGCTTTGAGTTCTAATTATCTTATGGCTAAAAGCTATGCAACTCGTTTGATGTCTATTGCTCTTTTTAAGAAGTTCTGTTTTCTGTTACTTTTGCAAAATTATAGTTTTGAAGGAGATGTTTTTCGTGTCTTTCTTATGATATTTCCAGGCGTTTAAATTTCAGATCAGGGAAGACAAAAAACATAGAACATAAGTTTTAGGAAATTAAAGCAACAATTAAAGTTAACTTAATTACTTTATTTATTTATTTACTAAACTAACTTTTTTTTGGTACAATATTCTATTAATATAAATTTATCAATATATTAATTACTAATAATAAATTTATTTATTTGGAACAAATATTAATGTTTCTACCTATATGAGTTATGTTTTTTTTTTCCCTATAGCTATTGTGATTATTTTGACAGGTTCTTTGGCTTCAAAAGGACTGTTTTGAAGAGATTAAATGGTTGCATTATTCCATAGAAATATTTCTTTCCCATCATTGCTTTATCAATGTCTACTCAATTTCCATCCACAACATCTTTCCACTTATAACTCATATTTCATCAATTTGCTCTTTAGGTGAGGCATGGCAACAATATATTTTCCTATGTGAATGAAAGGAGCATATCTTCAAAATATTAGATGCTTCGAATCTTTTCTCATCATTATTGAGCTTAATATATGTGCCAAAATTTAGCTTCTACCACAGTACAAAAAAAACAATTTTAATTTTCAAGCAGTAGCAACAGTATAAATTGATATTTAAGCCTATCTTATATCATATGCTTGAATTATTAAATATTAAAATTTATCTCTCATTAAACCACAATGAAGAAGATCAGTAAACTTTGTTGCATCCTCATTAACATTAGGAGGATCTACAATTGGAACAATTGAGAGCGATTGGAACAACATTGAGCCTCAACCAAGAGAAGATTTGGATACTGAAAAAAAAAGCCGTTGAAGCAACCTTATTGGGGCATGATTCGAAACTGCTTAGGATGCATGAAAATATTTTATTCATCAAGGAGATATGCTTTTTCCCTTATGGTGACTTACATAGTGTTATAATAAAGCTCAATAATAATAGAAGAGATGACATTGAAAATAGATGGTGAGACCATCCACAACGTGAAAAATATAAAGAAAAATCAAGGGAATATTGACCTTAACATTGATGGACGAGTTATTGACTTGTGTGGGATTTTGTTCATTTTTCGATGAATTTTTCATTCTATACAAGAAAGTTTCCATCCAATACAATGGGTAGCGAACAACAACGGTGATGATGGCAATGATGCTATGCTCGATTCTCAAGCAAAGTATTGGAAGGATCATGTACATATTTATATGGTGCAAAAATCTTGGTGGACTAAGAGTAACTTAATTTCATTTTTAATTTTAATTCTTACTAAGTATGAGATAATATTAAAATGCTGATAAGGTATTTTTATGCATAAAATGGTAAATAAATGATTATTATTGAAGGATATTTGATCAAAAACATATAGAACAATCAAAATTTAACTTAGAAAAATTTTTTTAAGGTACACTATTTATCAAATATTCTTCCATTTTAATCATTTATCTTATAATTTTCATATAGAATAATACTACTGTTCATGAACAAAAGTGAAAAGTAGTGATGTTTTAGTTATTTGAGTTTCAAGTATTGAGTACTTCATCAGTGTTAATGATTGTACTAGATTCTTTTGATAATGTAAAAAATCTATGGATATGATGATTAATTGAATTTGTATGATTTATGATTGATTGTTGAATATGTAGACCACATATTATTTTCATCTAACTATCTTATTAATTGTGCTAATTTGTTAAAAGGTTGTTGCCATGCAATTTTATGTTATTATATTTAAGAAATTTTAAATAACATATGATATGAAAGAGTTTCACAAAACTATTTTAGAATGCATTTCTTATGTACATAATTTTTAAAATGCTTTTTCAAAAATAATATTTTAAGTTGTGCTAAGAAATTTTTCTAAGTTTGCTATTACTCAAGTATGGTCACTTTAATCAACACTCTATGTTATTTAAGTGGATTATTTTTTATTTGGTCTATGTTATAATGAAACTAGCTTGCTCAATACATTTGAGAATTAGTGCTATGTTGGATATAAAACTATTTGTGGAGATGTCTAACTTTGCTTTTATGATTCATGAGATCACGATAGGATTGAGAACTATTGAAATGAAGTTAGAAGGATAAAAAGAGGGGTTAAAAGAAAAAAAAACCTATGAATGATCTCTATTTACCATGTTTTCTTCTCCACTTAAGGTATGATATTGTTGACTTTATTTTTAGTGAGGTTAACACACATCTATTTTCTTAGATCTTAGGTTCATGTAGAACCTTAAGGCACTCTTAGTGACTAATGGGGCATCAAAACCTGAGCTAAAACCAAATCGGGGTTAAACCTTAGGTAGTTATAATAGGCTAATTGGCCCTACCTAGCTCCATACAGCCCAAGCAAGCTTAGGCACCCAAATCAAAACCAAATTGAAATAAATGAACCTTAACATCAAACCTAATCCAATTGAACCAAAACCTAACTCAGATGATCTCCAATTGAGCTAATCAAGCCACTTAACCCAATAGAGTCCAGCTGACCCATTTAACCCAACTTAGAACAAACTCAAGCCCAATCAAAATTAGCTCAAACCAATCAACCTTAAAGTCCAAAATCATCAATCACACCCAATTGAGGCCTATGAAGCCCAATTGGTTAATTGGTTTACGTAGCCACACTTAACTCAATTGGGCTTTGATGGAATCAAAATCAAACCCAAACTAACTAAAATTGGCCATTCTTGAAACCTTAGAAACTTTAATCAAACATATTTAAGTCCCAATTAGGACTCAAATTGATCAATAGACCCTAATCTAAGTTGGCTCAATTGAATCATGTAAGGTTAAAATCAAATTAAAATTTATTCAATCCAAATTGAGCTAACTAAATGTCTTAGATTCAACCACAAACTCAATTAAACACAACTCATTTATAATTGTGGTCAAATTTGGTCAATTGACTTGACCCAAATTAACTTAATTAAGCTACATTGAGCCAAATTTAAATTAAACCAAAATTGGAAAAAAATTAATTATCTAAACACATATTAAATTAATAAACAAATATAACTCAACAACTCATTTGGCCTAATTTGGCCAATTGACTCAAGTTGATCCAAATTGACTTAAATAAGTCATCATGAACCAAACCCAACTAACCTTGGATGGACCTTTCTTTGGGTCCCCAAGGATCCACCTAAATGGGCTTAACCCAAGGTGAACTCGATTTGCGTTAAACACAAGTGAACTAATTCTTCAAATAAGAATAAAATCTGAAAATAAAAATATCCTACCTTAGGAAGTCATAAAAACATCTTTTGAGCTCTCTGACCCAACTTGCCCAATATTGATTTTCCTAGCTATTGAACCAAACTAAAGATAAAGCAAAAACCTAAACTTCGATTCATGTTCATGGAATATCCATATTTTCACATCTTGCCCTCATACTTGGCTAGCCTATGGGAGCTCCAAATGGCCAATTTGGGTCATTTTTAGCTAAATCCACTAAGCCATCACCTCTTTATAGCTAAACCAAACCTAAATATTGGTTCACATGGGGGAGCTTGACATACTTATGTGATATATATATATATATATATATATATATATATATATATATATATATATATATATATATATATATATATATATATATATATATATATATATATATATATATATATAATATATAAGTGTGTGTGTTTGTGTGAGAGAGATTAGCTACTTTCATGTTCATCATAAAATAGCTAAATTTTCATTTTGTTTGACTTCTCTCTTATTAAAATATTTCCATAATAATTATATGTAGAGAAATTTTATTAGTATAGTATTCATATTTTTAAAATAATCACATTTTGCATAAGCACATGCACGATATGCGAATAGAGAGACTTTAGTAAATAACGAAATTTAAATAGCGAAAGACAAATAATCTATTTGTTTCATTGATAAAAGAATAAAAAAAGATAATAAAGTTTGATTTTGACTAATTAACAAGCTCATGATAATGAAAGTTTTTTTAATTAATATCCTGTATATTAATTGAGCTTGTGTTCAATCGTGATAAGATTTAGCTCGTTCGGTCGTGAGCTAAGTAAACTAGAATGAGTAAAAGCCTAAATCATATTTTTCCCACCAAATAGTTTAGTTTGGTATTATTACTAAATTTTTCAGTAGAAAATCCACCACTTGAATTCAATGAAATTTCAAGTGGTCGATAATAGTTTCATGAAATTCTAAGAAAATTTTCAAAATCATAAACTGTATAATAGTTTCATGAAAACATATTTTTTTTAAGCAAAAAATTTTTATGATGCCCTTTCAAATATTATTTTTTATGACTCTTTTTTGCTTATGGTGTGGTTTGGACCGCACTATAGGTAGCATTTGAGAAACTTCATTTTGGCTATATTTTAAAGATATTATGATGAAAAAGTTACATTTTTCAACTTAATCTGGTAGAATGTTATGACTGTTAGAAAGTTGTGAACTTATTTTTTAAAATAAATAAAATTCTTAACACCCATTATAACTTTTTAAACAACAGCTTCTTCTATATCAGCTCTACATTTTTATCTTGACTATCCCATAGAACCTACTTGTTTGGTAACTTTCTACTCATGGCGATTTGAACACTCGTGGGTTTGAAAAAACTATATTTGGCAACATTTTGAAGAAGCTATGATTTCAATGCTGAGTTGTACAACTTAACCTAGTAATTTGTGGTGGTTGCTAGAAAGTTGAGATATGAATTCTTTTTAAAATAAATAAAATTTGTATTACCAACACAACTTCTTAGATAGCAACTTCATCTATAATAGTTCAACAACTATGTTTTCAACCACATTTGTCCTAAACAAATCATACTACTTGGCTATGATCAATTTTATCAATGCTATAATTGAATTATTATTTTTATTTGGCACATATATGCCAGAATAAAATAATTTTATGAAATACATTTGGGAATATAAAAGAGCAGAGATGTGCTCTATTGCACATCCCACATTTTTCCCCCCAAAAAAAAATTCTATAAAAGAAATGACATTACTCCAAAATGATCTTTTAGCTTTATTGATCAATCATTTCAAGTATTTCATTGTAAAATTCGTTGAAATATCCTTTTTAACTTTTCTCTTTAAATGATAATTTATAAATAATATAAATTTAGAAATTTCTTTAGCTTAGTCAACATGTTTTTAAAATAATCAAAATTTATTTATTCGCATACTTCTTGTATGAATAGCCTTTTTGAATAACAAAATTTATGCTAGAGTCATAAAAGTTGATTATTTTGTTGATAAAAAAATAAAATAAAAGTGTTTTACTTTGAAATATAACTTTATAAGAAAATAATGCTATAATATCTTACTCAGAGTAATATGATTGACAGCCTACTAACAAAAAATTTTAAAGTAAATTTAGGATCTATATTTGAATGTTTAATTGGTGGACATAAAAAAATGATTTGATATACTTTAAAAAAAAATTAAAAGGATTTACATACATAACACTTAAAACTTAGATACATGTCTCGCACTCCTTTCTTATTATTTATATATATAGCATCCTCATTTCATCAAAATTATCCCTCGATTAACTTGTTCACCTCTCCATTTAATAAATGTTAGTATTGCTCCTTTTCTTCTTCAGTTTGCGTGTGGGACTGCTCCATCGATGATAAAACTCGCACCTCACCCTTGATCGAACTCTCGTTGCTCCTCTTACAGATGTGTGCCAACATTGCAAACTACCTTGGTCATAGTGAGTTATTCTCCCTCATCCAAGCTCCTCCAATTATAGAGTTTAAGCTATCCCATCCAATGCTAAAATTCACGCCTCACCCTTGCTAAACTCTTGTCGCTCCTCTTACAAACATGCCCTAACATTGCAAACTAACTTAGCCATTATGAGTTATTTTGCCCCATCCATGCTCTTCCAATTGTAACTTAAATATAAAGTTTGATTTACAATATAATATCCTTTGTTGATTTTCTTAACCAGTCTCTATTTTAATGTATGAGGCCTTTAAATATAATCTTAGTTAATATAAGCTATAAAAAATTATATATTTAATATGAACTCATCTCATTTTGTTCTTGAGACATATATTTTGTCCCCATCATCTTTTGCTATATGGAAAACTAAATTTTCTTAGATACTTGAAAGCAAATCAGCATTGAAGAATTCAAAGAGCGCTCACAAACACTCAAAAGTTGGAGGGAGTTTCATCAAAGAGATTATTAGGTAGCTCAACGCACCACTTATCCCTTCCATTGGGCTAAACGATAAAAAATTACAAAAACAAAGCCCCTGACAACAATGTAAAAGAAGTGTGTGGTTAAGCACCGATTAGGGTAGGCAAAGGAGCATTACACTGCGTGCTCACAAGAAATAAATCAGTGGGCAAAAAGACTCGGTGAGATGAGAAATAGGGACAACTTCCACTAGGTCATCGTTACACCTCTTATCACTTACATTGGACCAAAATATAGTGCAAGCTAAACTTAATAAAATTATAAGAAGATAAAAATTATAAAATTTAGTTTAAACTTTTAATGAAAATAATTATATTTGGTTGAGTAATTGTATGAACCTCATTCAATCCACCAATGTTTAGGTGAATCTCAAATATATTAGTTTGCTCTTGAGTGTAGAGATGTACCATATCTACAAGGTTCTTCTGTCATCCTGCTTAGAAGAGAAAATTCAATGAAATCACAAGATTATTAAATTAATGAACATGTATTCTAACAACACTTACGATTTCTTAGATTTTGTTGATAGATAAATCTTATGTGGCTCATATTTATACACATATTATAACTCTTAGTACTACATGACTTTGATTCATTAAGATTTTTGTATGATATTGTCCTTGTGTTTCCCAAAAATCTACTCACAAAATTTGTCAATTTGAACTCATAAATTCCATAAGAATGGTTGTAGATTGGCTAAGTAGAATGTTTTTGGATCATATGAAGATCTAATTCCTAAGTGTAATGTTTTAATTATTATTAATGGCCTAATACTACAATGACATGTGAATAAAGAAGATGTTATGTTTATGATTATTTACACATCCATCTTGAATTATTATATACAACCAACTTAACTCTTAATGATCTATAATCAAAATGAAAAAAAAAATGATATTGAGGCTTATTAATGCATGTTGGGTCTACAAATCTCTTAGCTTCTATTTCATATTTTTACGAAGCACTTTGGGCCTCGGTTGGGAAAGCATTATTTGACTGTTTGAGCACTATGGATAATTTCAAGCAATTCAAGAATAAATTTATAATATTATCACAAATTGAAAAATTAATATTTATATGAGAATCAGCTTTAATATATAATTAAAATGTTTGAGATATGCCACTCCATAATGGCCGTTATATTCCCCTTATATGGAGGGATATGATATTTTTGAATTTTATTGTCATTTATGATCTTAACAAAACGAATTCTTGTTTAAAATTTTCAAAACTCATTTAACAATTATATTTTTGAGCTTATCATTAAAAAAATTAAATATTCTTTTTTCAAAAAAATGATGTTAAATTTGAAATTAGACCAATTTATCATTTTTTATTATTATTAGTAATTTATCAATATATTAATCCTTAATAAAAAATTTATTTATTTAAACATTTATTCATGCTAATCTATCTATAAGAGATTATATTTTATCTTTTCCTTACAGTTATTTTGATTATAATCATTATATGGCAGGTTCTTTGGCTGCAGATTACTCAGAGAAGGAAACTTGGTAGGATGGAATGGGGACTTCAACCGGAATGTTTTTTATGAGATTAAATGGTTGCGTTAATTTTTCATTTCTTTTCCATCTTTGCTTTATCAAAATAAATTTACTTTCCATTCACAGCTCCTTTCCACTCATAACTCCTTATATTTCATCAATTTCCTCTTGAGGCCAGGCATGGCAGGAATGCATTTTCCTACGTGAATGAAAGGAACAGAGGTTCAAAATATTAGATGGTGTGGATCTTTTCTTTATCATATTTGACTTTACTTTATATATATATATTAAATTTAGCCTTTAATGAAATAAAAAGTAGATAAATAGAGTTAATTTTCAAGCCGCAGCAATACTATAAATTGATATATGAGCCTCCCTTATATCATATACTAGAATAAATGAACATAAGAATTTCTCTCTCTTTGAACCACGATGAAGAAACTCACTAAAATTTTTTTGTGGCAACCCCAGCCCTACCGAGGAACTGCAATTGGAACAATTGGAGCAGTCGGAACAATTGGAACAATTGGAACAAGATCAATCATCAAGTGAAGATTTGAATGTTCGATTGAAAATCCTTTGGAGCAGCCTTATTTGTCAGGGTATAATATGGAAGTGCATCGTATCAGGCTGCGTGAGAATGTTTTATGGGTCAGGGAGACTCGCTTTTTAGCTCATGGCAACTCACATAGTATCATGATATGCTTTAACAATGCTTTAACAAAGATGGCGCTGAAAATAGATGGTGAGACCTTCAACAATTTGAAAAATATAATTGATAATCGAGGGAATGTCGAGCTTAACATTGATGGACTGGTTGTTGACTTTGTGTGGAATTTTACTAACATTCCAATGAAATTTTCATTCTATACAAGAAAGTTTCCATCCAATAATACAAGATGCTAGTAGCGATCTAGTGGCTACAATGCGATGGCATTGATCTTTGAAATAGATTCTCAAGCAAAGTTTTGGGAGACCATGTATGCTGTTTATTTGGTGGAGATCTTGGGGACTAAGAGTAGCTTAATTTTATTTTAAAATTTAGTTATTAATAATGTATGAGATTATATGAAAATGATCCTAAGGTATTTATATGATTAAAGTGGAAGACAAATGATTATAATTGAATGATATTTGATCAAAAATCATTAAAAAAAGGTCTAAATTTGACTTGGGAAAATTGAAGTTTTAAAGGCTATTGATCAAATATTCTTCATTTTAATCATTTATCTTATGTTTTCTTATAGAATAAAATCAGTTTTCACAAAATTAAGTGAAATTAATGATGTTTTAGTTATTTGAGTTTCTAGAATTGGCTATTTCATTAGTGGTAATGATTGTACTTATAATGTAATAAAGAAATTGTAATCAATCTATGAATTTCAGGATTAATTAAATTTATATAATTTTCAATGTATTGTTGAATATGTAGATCATAAACTATTTTGGTTTAACATTTTATTATTTGTTCTAATTTGTTAAAAAGGTATTCCCATGCAGTTCTATATTATTAAATTTTAGAAAATTTTAAATAATATGATATGAAAAAGAGTTTCATATAAATTATTTTTATAATGCATTTTTCAACAAAATATTATTATTTTCCCATGCCCCTTCAAAAATAATATTATTTTAGTTGCTCTGAGAAAATTATTCTAAGTTAGCTACTACTTACATGATCATTTTCAAAGAACACTATCTGTTTTAATAATAGTAGACTTTTTTTTTCATTTGGTCTATGTTATAAGAAAATTAATAAGCTTACACGATACATTTTTTTTTTTTTTGGATATTTGAGCAAATTAATTTGCAAACTCATACACACCACTACATATGCAAGTAGGTGTGCAATCAGTTCAAACCAATCAAAACCGTCGATGTTATTTGGTCATTTGGTTGGTTTAAATCTCTTTGGTTTTAGTTGTAAATGCCTAGTTATTCGATTTTCGGTTTTTGGTTCGATTTTTTTTTAAAAGATTGGATAAACCGAATAAACCGAATAAACCAAAATTAGTTAAAATGTCAAATATAAATGTATAATTTTGATTGTAAATGCTTAATTATTTGTATAGATTTATAGATTTCTACTTGACGAAGAAATTTTTAATATATAAAATTTATTAGATTATTTTAATTAATTAGTTCATTAAAAATATTTTTATTTTATATGCTATTGATTTAATCAGAACCGAACCGGTTTGGTTAGTTTTATTTTATATATGTTATTTGGATGGTTGGTTATTTTAAATTATTTGGTTTGGTTTGTTGGTTTAACAAAAAAATTCAACAACCGAATCTCACCTATGTAGGACTTGAACCTAGGATCTCTTGGTTGAAAACCAAAGCTCTTAACATCTAGGCTAAAGTGTCTTGCATGCTTACTCAATACATGTGATAATTAAAAGAAAAATAAGTGCTATGTTGGATATGAAGCTATCTGTGGAGATGTTTGAACTTTACTTTTAGGATTTACGAGATCACGACAGGATCTAGAACTGTTGAAGTAAAGTAGGTGAAGATAAAAAGGGAATATATGTATATATACATATACATATAATTTCGTATATATACTCTCCAATTCACTCTCCGAGCTCCCAACAACCTTCTCGTAGGGAAGCTCATCTTAGTCTGGGGTCATTCAATTTGTCTAACACTCAATTACTGTTGATGCCTTTATTCAAGTTGTTTGTGGCAACTAGACAAAGCTTGTAAATCTAGCAATTCAAGTTCTAACCATATGAACTGTCATAATCTTGAACTCATTCTAATTAATCCAGCATAGGATAAGTTGATTACAGCTTTTATATCCTTTTCCATGTATGGCATTCAAGATATCCCTGGATTTCTTGTGCTGGGAGCAACATTACGGATGACATTTGTTTCCTACTGGAGATTGAAGAAGTACGATCTCTAGATCATTCATTTTATTTGATTAGAATGAAGGGATATGATCGAGTCAAATTGCCAAAAGTTTGATATCCCTTCACCCATTATTTTAATCTGAACTATCCGATCTTTAACAACGGGAAAGATTTATTCTATAATTTTTCCTTCACAGTTTAGCTTTAATCAGTCTTTAGATATGCACCACATGTAATGTGTGTGTCACTTCAATATCATGAATGTCAAAATATTAGTAGAGTTAAAATAAATTAAAAACATAATTTTAAAATTTTAAAAAATAACTAATATAAAAAAAATCTAAGCAAATATGATTAAACCCTCTTCGGCTAAATTTTTTCAAATTATTTTGTAAAATAAAATCTCTAAATTTTTTCAAATAATTTTGAAGTAATTAATCAATAATGTTCACTATATAGATCATCTTTTAGGACAACGAGATATATTAATATTATTTATGATAATGAGTGATGAAATCGACAAAAGTCAATATCAATGTCAAAAGCAAACATTAGCTTTATATGTGATGCAATTTTTTTTTTTTTTGTTATTTGGAATTAAAGTAAATAAATATTTTTTAATAAGTGATGAGTTTTTAATATTCTAATTTTCTTTTAAAATAAATATTTTAACCCTAACCAGGCCGTCACTTAGCACAGATTCTATCATCTAATATTCTCCATCATGTGCAATAGACAGAAGGAAAGTCGAAGGTTCTTCAATAAGAATGCATTTGTGAGAATGCAATGAGAAAGTGAGTGTAATCTCTAAAGAAAGCACATAGCCTGATTTATCCCAGCATCGGATCTCTTATATTCTATGTTTTCTCATAACTCAAATTGATTTCTATGCACAGCTCTTCCCACTCACAAATCCTTTAGATTCTTCAATTTCCTCTTCCGCAGCAATGCATCTCTCGTTGTTGGGTACTAAGGAGCAGAGCATCAAACGTTAAACTCCTATCTTTTTAGATTCAATTTATATGCTATAATTTCTTTTTTTATTTAAATTTCATTTTAATCCACTAAAATAAAATAAAAAACAAATGTGTTTATCAAAATAGGTTACAACTTTATAAAGCAATATTCTAATGTTTGCTTACGGCATGCATAAGAAAAAAATATGAGACGTTTCTCTCTCTTCATCCACAATGAATAAAATCATCAAAATTTGTCATCATCACTATGACACGTTAGAACAAACTCAAAGTCTTTTTCAAGATCGGCTATGGAGCCTCAATTAGGGTTATCTATGGTGCCTCAATTGATTACAATCGAATTTGTGGGAATAGTAAAATATTCAAGTTTTCGGATTTCATGAAGTACAATAATATTTGGTGGTGTGATGATTTACATAGCATTATGATAAGCTTCATCATAATGAGATAAATGAAGCTAATGTATTGGTTAAGATGTTCAAATAATGTTCGATTTAAAGCTTGAGTATGGCTCAATTTAAAGTTCCTTGGAGGCTTAATATAAGGCTCGATATGAAGCTATTAATATTTAATAAATTAAATCATTAATTAATAATATTTAAAATTAAAAAAATAATTTAAATCTTATGACTTGATGAGGTGCTCATTTATGAGCTTGATATAGCTCATTTAACAAGTTAATAAGCTACTCAATGAGCTGGCTCATTAATGGGCTCATTTATAAGCTTGATAAGGCTTATTTGGATAACAAATAAAAAGCTCAATAGTATGTCTTATTAATTGGCTAGTAATGCCTAAAATTGAGTTGATCATTTGAGACTTAACAAGCCCACTTTAATAAGGTTAGATGAGTTGCACATTTAAGAGCTCTATAACCATCAAAATAAATTAAGCAACAAACAAATAAGATGAATTTTAAATTAATTGGGCTTGAACATTATCTCAAAAGCTCAAATTGAGCTCAACCGAACTTAAATGGGTTTTGATAAATGAGCTCAAGTTCGAACAACCTCTTTCTCTCAATTGATTCATTTGTAGTCTTACTTGGAGCCTTAATGTAGCTTAATTTTTATTTAATAGGCATATTTGATGATGAAGTATGAGATAATAAAATAAACTTCTAATATGCTTTTATGTTAAAGATGTAATATAAATGATTAAAGTAGAAAATCTTAGAAGAAAGTTGAATGTGTATTATTGATCAAGTATCCTTCTCTTCCATCATTTATCTTATATATTTCACAAAAAGTATCGTTTTTATTAAGGTTAGGTGAAAACTAGTGGAATTTTAGTTATTTCATTGATTGTATAGAGTGCTTCTTTGCTAGGCTTTAACTCCATAAATAAACATATGAGCTTCTCATGCATTAGAAGAAATAAAAATAAAAAATAATTTATGAGGTGAAGACAATGTGGCAATTTCTAAGAATAAGTACTATCGATTTACACAATATTTTTCATATAAAACTCTACTGATTATGTATGCTCATAACATTAAGAAAAAAACTAATGGTATTTTAGTTATCTGCTTTCTAGTATTCAATGTATGTTGAATTAGTTTCTTCATGATAATATGCAAATAATAATAATAATTAATTTGTCGTTTTAATGATTATATGACTTTTAATGTATTTTTGTGCATCTACAATTTATATGTGTGTGTTTGTGTGTGTGTTTGTCTATATATATATATATATAGGTGTTGATGTATCTATATAATATGAAGAATCCTGAAAGCTGAGTTTGTGCGCTCACCTTACCCCTACTTAATAAATAAATAAGCACGCCTAATGAAAATGCCACTTAAGGGCTCTTTGGGATCATTTTTTATTTTTGTTTATATTTATATTTTATTGAATAAAATAGATTTAGTGATAATTATTATTTAAAAATATATAAAATATATAAAAATTATTTTGGAATATTTTAAAATAAAAATATAAAAACACAAAAAATTATAGCAAATAAATATATTTTTTAAAAATAATATAAAAATAAAAATAAATTCAAAACAAAATTGCTCACAAAGAGACAAAGAGTCCCTGACAATTTTAAAATCACTTGACGGCACTGAACATGACAATATTATTACAATTTAAGAGATGCTTGGAATCAATTTTATTTTATTTTAAAATAAAATATATTTGATAATAATAATTATTTAAAAGATTTTGAATATTTTAAGATAATTTTAATTATTATTAAAAATTAAAAAATAAAAATATTTAAAACACACTAGATAAATATATTTTTAAAATATAAAAGAATAAAAAAAAACACAAATAAAATTGATTTCAAACAAACCCTATGTTTCCATGATTTTTAGAGCTTTATCTGTTTATAATATCAAATGATGCATCTCTTTCTAAATTACAAATAAGTCCTATGTGAAAATCTTGTTATCGTATTGCTTGACTAAATATAATTATAATTAACAGAATTTAAATATGTACTATTGGCCAAATATCATTTTTTTAATCATTTATCTTATATTTTTGACACAATTATTTTTTTTCGGATAAGATTAAGTGAAATTGATGATATTGCAGTAATTAAATTTCTAGTATTGAATTCTTTAGTGGTAATGATTGTAATAATTTATTTATTTTTATAATAATAAAGTAAAGTATTGATTGATTTGTGAATCTGATGGTTAATTGGCATTATAAAATTTTGTTGATCTATTGTGATACATCTTGGTGACTCAAAATCCAAATTTGATGACCTTTGATATAACAATAAATCAGATCACATTAAAATTCAAAATCTTGATCGACGATCTTCGTCATTACGTTTAGAAATCGAATTGGTCAGAATATAAATTTTCGATCAGCGATTTTAATTTTGTTAATGTCGCGTTATCTTGTCGAATATTCTGACGGTATCCAACCTATTCGAAATTATATGTCGTTAAAAACATCAATCTATCAAATGAGAATTTGCTGATTGAACAAATCTATACAAAAAATTGGACGATAATGCACATTTGAGCCAAAATGATCCATTTGGCGTCGACAACAACTTAAATATCGAATAACAGGATTGATATATATATATATATATATATATATATATAACATATAAATATATATATATATACATATATACATATATATATATATATACATATATATACATATACATATATACATATATGTATACATATATACATATATACATATATACATATACATATATACATATATACATATATAAATATATACATATACATATATAGACATACATATATACATATATATATATATATACATGTATACATATACATATATACATATATATATATATATATATATATATAGATATATATATTAACTATATGATTTTGTCGGCATAAAATTCATGTTAAGATAGATTAAGTACTTAGAAAAATTAACTAAACCTATTTGTAACCTAAGTCCCTCAAATCGACCCATCAATTATCTAATTTTGCTTCCGTTGTTAATGATTCTTGATTGTTGGTGGGGATTTCAATATGGTCCTTTCTTTGAAAGAAAGGAAAGGGAGTTCTTTGCCGAATTTATTATTTTTAGATTATATTTTAATTAACTTTTTAATTAATTAAATTTTACTATTAAGTATTTATTTGAGGTTCATTAGATTTAAAGATAATATTATTTTTTTAAGAGTCCTAAATGTTAATTGAACCGGCATGAGAAGCTACTCCTCCCTATCTCGTTCGGCTTTCTTCACCGTTCCCTCTTAAGAACTACTCCCGCTCTCGGCCAATCCTACTTCAAACCGAAGGGTTCTTCCTGTTCGCTCTGCTGCTTCAAACCATAAGATTTCCTCTTTCCATTTTCCTATTCCCCTCCTTCTCCGATCATTTCTCCCTTCTGATCGGATGAACAGAGTTTAACAGAGGAAACTGTAAGCATTCCCCTTTCCATTTTCCTATTACCCTCCCTCCTCCTTCAATCATTTCTCCCTTTCCTTCTTGAACCTCCTCTGGCCAAAAATCCTTCCTCCATTCACCTCATTCACTTGAGGTTGATAAAACCACTTAAATGAGGCGATTTTGCCTTTCTGCTTTTGATTCCTCTCTAATGGGCCTTATGTATTACTCTTTCGACCTTTCCTTTTGCCACAGTTGAGAAGGAACACCATCATCAGACGAGTTCATCTCTCGATCTTCAGCTTTTTCTTTTCATTCCCTTCCTTTCTTTGAATTTACCACTCCAGCAAACTTCTTATATTATTGAGTTTAGATGCCAAGATTTATCTTTGTGGTTGGTGGTAAATGTATAAAGAAATATGCTAATATAAGTATATATGGTAGTGCTTCTTTATGTAGGTTTGAAGGCTCTTCGTATCGAGACATAGATAGAAATTGGCCAAGTATTCAAACACCAACATTGTCGTGCATCAGGCTGAAGGCCTCCAAAACTGTTATATCCTATCTTTGGAATCTTAGAAATTTCGCCAAATTTTTGGACTTAATAAACAAAAAAGAGAATGACTTAACATTAAGTTAAATATAAAATATAAAGTTCTAAAATGATGAATTTATAATTAAATTTGAAGGAGCTTAATAAATACTAATACCATATAAGAGTGAATCAAGTAAAAATGGGCTCCATTCACTTAGTTTACCATCAAATGAATGCTTGAGTATGTTGCATTATATGTTGAAACAAATGAAGATATTCAAATCAAATGCAAGTGAAGTTTGAGGAGGCTGATAATAAACTCACAAGGGACTCATGATAAATCTGAAGTTTAGTGTCTTTTAAATAAATATGAAATTTGATGTAGAGTTAAGAATAAATCGAGATTGGATTAATAGCTCTTACATGAATATGGATGTGAATATATAGTTAATAAACATGAATACGGCTAAAGCAATAAATATTAGTATAACTTATTAAAAGTGATTTAAATTGAACATAATCAAGCTTGGAGAACGAATATGAAATTCAATAACTCACCTATGAGAAAATCTAGATTTCGATATTTCATCAGCTAACATGAACAAGATTTATCATTGATTATTCCAAATATCAAATTATTGAATAATAACAAGCATTACAAAGATGTTCAATTAACAAATGAATTATAGTTTAATTCACACTAAGCAAGTTGAAAAGTATCGAGAAAGTTTAAGTGAGACACGAAGAATTTGATACATAGTCAATAATCATGAATATAATTCTTACAATGTGTCACTTTAAATGATCTAAGTGAAAATATAATTGGATTATAATCAAAGTCACAAGACACTTATGTCAAGCTTGATAGCTAACATTCAAATATAAATGCAATTCAAGCATGAATTAAGCAACAAGGCTTATATTTAATAAGCTAAGTTAAAAAAAAGGTAGAATAGCTTGTTTATGGGTGAGAATGAAAGTTGAACATGATGATTAACAGAGATGTAAAATTTTATGAATGTGCATAAGCTAAATAGCCTTTTTATTTTGCTATAAAATTAAATATAAGTGAAGATGCAATTTTTGAATTAGAAATATAAAGTTGAAATATATGCCAATATTTGCAACACATCATATTAAAAAAGGCATTAATTAAGGCTTCAATTAAATTCTTACACATATTAGTAGGATTAAAACTCAAATTCAATGCTTTAAAATTACATAGTATTCTTAAAATACACGCATGGGCCACACCTATGCGGATGCTTAAATTTATTGTCTGAGGATGCTACGCGGGTTTCTTCCTGGTTTGGTCTTTAGGATCAGGTCCATGTTAACAAAACCTAAAAATCCAATAATAATATTATAAGAAATTCAACTTAGAGAAGCATCTAAGAAGTTAATTCTATCATATGACAGTAGATGTGATTCTTTATTATTAAACTAATAGAGTTGACAAGATCTTAAACAATACATCTACCCTAATGATGGTTGTGTTGAATGATGATTTCAACTAGAGGGGATACTTCCATAAAAAAAAGGTGATTTTAGTTTCAAATTAAACTAACTCAAATTAACTGTCAAATCAAATGTGAATTCAAATACGTCATTAAGCTACAAATGTCTAAATGAAATTCAATCTCTAAAAACTTAAAGCAAAATCTAACCTAATCCACCTTCCGCAAAAGTTTATTGGAGGTGACAAATTAAGAAAACTCTAGCTCACAAATGAACTAATGTTAAATCAAGTATTCTACTATGTTTACTCTCAATCAATCTCACGCCAGTAAGGACGTGGCCCATGTCCTCTAACTACGTGGCTTGGCAGTAGGCTCCACATATGATGTAGTTACGACCAGAGTCCTCTGATCGGGTGTTTACCGCCAAATGGAACCATTATATTAGGATCATGACCGTATCCCATATGCTCTCCAATGGCTCTGCCTTTTGAGTTGTGAATCATAGGGTACACGTGAAAGGGAAAAATGTCCTCTGTTAGCTAAGGTAGACTTAAGCATATCTCCTTAGACAAACACCACCCTAGGTCTACAAGGATTTCTTAGATGACGTAACCCATGTGTTGCTAATAATGATCCTTTAGTCAGGTTGGGTCGACTACCTCCTCTGATTAAGTAGTCTAGGGACCGCGATAGCCCGGGATGATGAAACTATGGAATCTAGATCGAGGACGTCATCATTCTCCCAACCATCCACTTTAAGTTAAAATGATGAATTTCATAAATTTTAAATTTTAAACTTCACATGCTGCTACTATATGCGACGCATTTAGTGATAAAATGACTAGCTTTAATCGAAAGTTCTCTCACTCTTATTGAGAGAGATAATTAACTATAAGGGCTTGCACCTATAGGAAACCTGGAACCAGATCTAAATGCCTTACAAAATGAGGGTGAAATCTCTTGGTTGTGTCTTATCTACTATTCCATCTACCTTCTGAAAATTACATCGACACTTTAAATCATACTCTTTTCATTCACTAGAGGTCTGCAACAAATTTTGGTGCCCATAGATTTATGGCGACTTCGCTGGGGATAGTATTCTCTTACCATCTTTGGCTAGTCATATACGTGATATAGTAACAACCAAATATTTGAAAATTCAAAAAAAATGTTTATTTAAATGTGTAATAAATTTGAATTATTAATGTATGAGGCTTTATGTCAATGAATTATTCTATAGAGTATATCTTTATTATTATGTTTTTTGTAGTACCTCTGCATTTTTGAAAGTATGAGGTAAAATAATAATTATTAATTACTAATTACTAATTATTAATTACTAATATCCATCTTTCACTTTTACAGAATGGATTTATAGAGCACTCCTTTTACTGTTCATCCAGGGCGTGGTTCATCAACACATGAGATGTTAGAGCTACCATTCAATTTTGTAGCTTGAATATTCCTGCTATTATAGCTGCAACTCTTAAAGTACCCACCTGTGGTGCACTCGTTCGAGGCCATGCTGGAAGGCCTTAGTTTACTGGAGCTCACACTCATCATGCTCGCCACTAACTTAGCAACCAACCACTATTAAGGAGTTTTCCCGACAAAGAACTTCAATTTTTGAAATACTAGGTCAATCTGAAGCCCCTGTAACAAAGAGAACCGTCATTAGACATGTTGTATCTTTGATGCCTCATGGTAAAATTGCTTGACCGATTGAACCTTTTGTACCAGGAAAATATGATTATGAAGCTTCCTCATTAGGAAGCAAATTAACCAGAAGACAAAGAAGAAGAAGAAGAAGAAATATTGAGTTGGGAGCTTAGTAGATCCTACTTGAACGACCCATTGAATAAACAATATTACCATGAGAAGTGAGTATTCTTACCCATAACAACTTTGATAATCTAAAATGGGTAAAAAAGAATAGCTCTACTGGTGAGGTGAAGCGATCTAGACTTGATACGATCCATCACCGTAGAGGAGACAACCTGAAACATTGTCCACTAGAATACACAACGTTCTTAAAGTAGCCAAGGACAGAGGCTTAATGAAAAGAAAGTTTCAAAGGCCCGCAGTGATTGGAAATACTGAAGCCCCACCAAGGAGGTTTCCATCTCTTATGGTAACTAGTCATTGAGCCAATTATGCTTTGCATGGTGAGCATCGGAGCGTGACACTTGGATTGCGTGTCCAAGAATCTACTGTTGAAAGGTCCAAACAAAAGGGTAAACAGGTATGGAGGCCAAGGCCCCTAATGAAATCTTGAAGAAAGAAAGAGGTGTGATATCTAATGCACATATTCAAAAATCCACCTCAAAAATAACTCATCATAAGTGGATACCTAAAAGAAGGGATATCAATAAAAGACAAGATGGTACTTTGGAGAATCCTCAGTATCATGATCGATTCACCCACAAGAGAAGGTTGACTTTGATCGTAGTCCTTTAATGGAAAAAGTGTTTATTCTATACACTAAATCAAAGATCCACTGAAAATGTCGATCATAAATTCATGTGCAAAAAGAAGGTGATGAAAAGGACATTATGGAAGTGGAAGTCGCCTATATGGTCAGGGATATAGATGAACTTTCTGCTCAATACCATCAACAGAAATATGGATCCAAGGAACTTGAATCTGAATTCAACGTTTATGAAGAAGCGCCTTCATAGAAGCAAGTAGAAGATGGATCTTCAATCTCTTCTAAAGAGGAAGAAGAAGAAGATCAAAATGAAAAGGAAGTTATGGGAGTTGAAGCAGTTTATATGGTTGAACTAGGAAATGATCAACCTGGTATATACTTTTACAGTTAACATCATCGTTTAGCCCCAACAATAGCTATCCCTCCAAATACACAAGGAGAAGGACAGCCAAGTTCTTCCCCTAAAAATAAGTAGAGAGTAGAACAACAAAAAGAAATAGAGGAAGAAGAAGAGCCTGTATGGATTGACACCGTGATGCTAGCTAGAGAGCAAAGAAAAATGCAGCATCAAAAGGAAGACAAAGATAAAAAATTACACAACTTGGTACCAAGATGAATGACATGATGGTACAAATGAATATCATAATGGGCATGTTGTAGAATAATATCATATTAAATGTAGAACATATTTTGTCTACTAATCAACAAGTAGCTAATAATACAATCTCTATACCACCAGTCGCTCTAATACTACAAGCTCCCAAAGTACATGATATGCCTGAAGGGAGGAGTGAGCTTAATCAATTAGCTCTTCAACCTATAATTAAGAATGTGGCTAGTGCACCAAGAATAGTAATAACTACTTCATTGGAAATAATAATTAATAAAAAGATAAAGACAATTATAGTTTTAGAGTAGGCTAAAAAGTTGGTGAGTAAGGGTTGCCTTTACCTAGTTGAATATGATCAAGTGTCATAAAGGTTACTCGATCAAAATTTAATATTTTCAGAGGGTATGGTAATCCAAAATATAGCCCAATTCAAGGCTACTTGTGGTAACATTGGAATGATGCCGCTCTTCTAGTTTGTCCACCAGTCTCAACTGCTTTCGAGTTGTACACAGAATTGTCGAATGATCCAATCAAAACTTTCACTGAGACAGAGACAATGTTCATGAAAAGGTTTGCTAGTACAACCGAAAAGATAATGATCGCTGACCTTGCCTTGTTAAAAAAGAGAAAAGATGAGTTAGTGATAAAATTCCTAACTCTTTGGCATAACCTAAGCATGAAATGTGAATAAAAATTGGAGAAAGAACATGTGATCCAACTGTTAATGGGCAATATGGATGATAAAATGACACCATATTTATGTATGGTGTCGATTACAACATTCCAGGACTTGCTTGAAAGGGTAGCCAAATTTAAAAAGCTAAATCGCTCTAAGTCTTAAATCTATACAGATAAATTAAAGAGAAATAAACCTTCAGACTCAAGAAAAACTGAAACTAATGCCACTTCTTATAGCTTAAGTGGTGAAAAATGAGTAAGTTATAATGTAGATAAAGGAAAACAGCCAATGTACAATGTTGATAAGGGAAAGAAGCTTGTCCATTCTAATCCATAGCCAAAATTAGTATTGTGAGGCAATGATAAACCTCAGACTTTTCTAGGTGATGGAGAGTGTCCAAAATAAGTAACAAGAGATGATTAGTGAATGAGGCCATCTCTTAAGGAAAAGTTGAACAAAGAACATTCCTTTAGAAGGGACAGTGTGGCTAAATTATTTTGATAAATAGTCAAAGCTAGTCTACAATTACAAAAAATTAAATGGCCTAAAGAATCTGATCAAGTAAATAATCCAAATTACTGTCCCTATCATCGGATGATCATCCATCATATTAAAGATTGTTATGTCTTCAAAGATTGGCTAGAAAGGAAGTATCGACGAGGTGAATTTACATTATCTGATAGTGTTCTAGTCAACCCAAAAAGAGGGTCTACAAGGATGATTATGTCCTCTTCTGTATCATTAGTTAAAGACAAAAAGATGAAAAAATTAGTTTAGATTGAAGAATGGGAAACAATAGTCTCCAAGAAGACCGTGAAAATGTTGAAGCAACTAAAAGGTGCACCTAGTGTTAAGTGGAAATCACCACTTGAACCTATATTGGACTTAAAAGAGATGCCTAAATCAAGTATTCGGGCTTCTCAGTGACATTTCGATAAGGCTACTTCATCACAGCATGAAGAACAGTCTACTAAACGTAGGCCTCATAAATTAAAGAAGCCAGCTAAGAAAAAGAAGAGCAAGAAGAAGACTATAACTCAAAAGATTATTAATAATTTAGAGGAGTATCACCAGCCAACAAGACAACCATTTAGGCTTGCAGACTTTATGCCTAAACTTCATATTGTTGAATGGGATGAAGAAGATAATGGTGAATCTTGTCCAATAGAGACATGCCGAATCATTTATGTGATACTAGATGTTCATCAGCATCATTCACTCCAAAATATCTAGGGTAGTCAGATAGACTCGACCAACCCATCAAAATTCTTATTAGGAAAGCAAGAAGAGCCCGAGGGGTTAACATCTGAATCATCAAAAAGAAAATAGTTCAGATGAAGATTTATATTTTTCTGATGGAGAAGAGTCAGACTCATTGATATCATCACGTATGAAATGTATGAAGTTGAAAAATGAGTCTAGCCCTTTTGGTCAATCCTCCAAAATAAAAAGTGAATTTGAAGAAAGTACCTCTTCAAAAGAATCTGAGCAAGATAAGGTGATTCAAGTTCAATTGAGAAGCGGTAAAGTCTTACCACCATCATCAAAGAAGGGGAATTCAAATAATGTGAAAGGAAAATAAATCGAAGTCAATGAAGATATCATTCCTAAAAATTCCTACAATAAAGCCTAAATCAAGTGAAAAGATAGATTATAATATTCTATCACATCTGAGAAAGATCCCTGTACAACTGAGTGTGTATGAGGCTCTCTTAATGCTAAAAAGCCTCTGAGAAACTTTGACACAGGCCCTCTGAGATCCGGAGAGTTATGAAGCTTACTTTGCCAAAAAATGTAATACGGAATCATTACTAACTCAAGATCTCCCAATAGTTATATTTTTTTGAAGAAGATCTTATGTTGAAAATAGCATATCACAATCATCCTCTATATGTTACCTCGAGAGTGGCATCATCAATCAATACTAATTGATCCGTCCGTCTATCAATCTTATGAGTATAAAAGTATTAAGAGGATTATCATTTGATATCCAACATCTTGGGAGGGATAAGTTCATTGTTCATGGTTTCAATGAGAAAGGGCAGAAAACCCTAGGTTCTTTTATTCTCCCACTCAATTTTCAGAATTTGTATACAGAAGCCAAGTTTCATATAATCGATGCTGATATATCTTTTAGAGCTCTCTTAAGTCGACCATGGCTGCATGAGTATGGTATGGTCCCGTCAAGTATGCATCAGTGCATGTAGTACCTAAAAGATGGAAAAAAGTTTAGAATTCTTAGTAACCTACAACCATTATCCATCCATGAAGCAAAGATTTATGAAGATTCAAAATATTTTATTCTTAAAGAGCCTAAGCCAACAAAGCCTCTTGAGTTAGTAGCATCCACTTCAAGAACTAAAAAGCAACTTCATAAGGTGAAAGAGAAGAAGCAAAAAAAAAAGAAGGCAATGATGACTCTCCCTAAAGCACTTGATTTTACACATAAATCAAGAAGATTAGTTCCTCACATGGGAAGTGACACACAAGAAGAAGAAAATATTTCTATCAAACCTAAGAGAACTTATAAACTTTCAAGAAAGGCAAAGTATAAAATAAGTGATTTCAATTCTGACTATGATTTTGAATCTACTTATGGAAATATAGTTCAGATGGTCACATCAAGAAGGATAACTCTTTTAGTAGTGTTAGAGAAATCCTTCAAAATTATACCCATCCCACAGAAGTACTTCAAAGAAATCACTCCACTAGAGATTCATAACATTGAAGAATTGATAACATTCTATGTGTCACTATTGAGTGAGAGTGGCAGAATAGTAACTCTATTTTACAAATCTGAAGTATCCTAGCCTCGCAATTTTGATCGGCCTACTCAACATGAAAATTTTAATGAGAATGTGGCAACATGAATACCAATATACTATCCACAGAAATTGCGAGAATGATGCATAAGCTTGAAATTCATATTGGAACTACTAAACATATAACTCAAATATTTAACAGTATGTGGATCCAAGGAAGTCCTCAAGCAACATGAAGAAGTGATAAGTTTATCACTAAAGGTCTTGAGTTCATCCATAAATTTTATCAAAATAAAGTTTATTATAATGTAATAGAAGCTGAGATCAAAACTAATAGTGATGAAGAAGATGATCTCTATGAAATTCTTCTTACAAATAATGAAGAAGTAAAAGCCAAGCCTACACCTGAAGAACTCGAAGATGGTGGACAAATGACTACTATGAATGAAGAAACATCAACCTAGGAGTTGAGGATGATCCCGTCCAACTTTCGTTAGTGCCCTTCTACCTAATGAGAAAGTTGAAGAGCTAAAAATACTACTTTGTGAATTCAGGATTATTTTTCCTGGACACATTCTGAAATGCCTGGCTTATCCCCTAATATAGTAGTTCATAAACTTGCCATTAAACTAGATGCGATGGCTATTAAGCAAACTCCTAGGAGAATGAGATTGGAGATTGAAGAATAGGTAATTACAAAAAATAAGAAGCTAATCAAAGCAGGCTTCATCCGAGAGGAGAAGTATGTAGATTGGAATGCCAACATTATCCTAGTTAGAAAGAAGAATGGTCAAATCCGTGTCTACATTGACTTTCGGGACCTAAATAAGGCGTACCCAAAAGATGACTGTGGTGTTTATTTTTTTCGGGATGAGGGTTAGGACACCATGTAGATCCAGATGTACTTAGTGATCGGGTATGATATTGTGGAATGATGTACTACCTTGAGAGATAGAAGTCACCATCCTATAATGGACCTGATCACCTAATAATGATTCCTAAGGACAATGGCTCTTCGAATGTACAAGAGATCTTTCCCCTACTTTACATGAAAAAGTAAAGTAGGGTTTACTTTAAATCGAGTTCGTTAAGTTCCTATGGAGGCAAGCCCCCATAGTTAATTACATCATAAGGAATGAGATTCTTTAAGAATACTCTCAATTATGGTAAATGATCATTGTCTCAAAAGATTTCAAAGATAGAACTATCAACAAATTGGTTATTTTGGGAAAATCAAGTGGGATTGATCAAAAGGAGGGAGTTATTATCAAATGAAAGGGGGATGAGTAGGGAATGCTCATGATACTAGAAAACCTAGTGAGCATCCCAAACAATCTTATGGTTGGGTTTTATATTTTTGAAATTAAGGAGAATTATTTATTTGGATTAAATTTTTATTTGAAATCTAGGATATACAATCCCACAACACAAGATTTCAGAAATGCCTGAGAGGTGAGGATTTATGCTTGTAGCCTGTAAATAGAAATATCGACCTCATATCCTAAATCTAGAGAGCTTTGGAGTGGGCCAAGACATGACCTAAATCTAAGGAGAAAAATGGGTACATGGTTTACTTCCACGGAGGATAAACCACCATGTTGGACTTAAATCACCCTGGGGTGCCAACTAACTTCTCTTATGATTTTAAATACATGTAGGCAAGTCTTATGCTTTACAAGATAGTTAGGCTGCTATTTATTTAGAAAAGAGGCTAAATTCTTAAACACACTCCCTAAAAGACTAGATCATGAAGCGTGTGAGTAATGACTTAATGTAATGCAAATTTTGTTAATTTTATTTTAATTTTTAGATTTTTTTATTTGACAAAGGCTATGGGATTTCATAGAAAATTAATTATGGGCCAAAATTAGAAATAATGAGGTATGTTTCCACCATGGCTCTCAAATGTTAAGCTATTTTTTCTAGCAAAGGTGGAAACCCTCCATTAGCAAGAGTGAAGTAATATGTTTTATGCATGATGTGGGGCATACAACATCCAGCTAAGGGGTTGCTAAATCTTTTATTATCTTGATTATGTCCTAAGTTTAGGTGAGGTTATGAGTTACTTAATTTAACTTTTAGTTGATTAATTGGATAGAAAATTTATTTTTCCTAAGAGCCTAATCGCATCCAGGCCATTCATCAAACAATAAAGAAACTAGAAAAATCATGCCATCCTAATTGCTCAATCATAAACAAAACATCAATCAATTTATAAAATTTGCGCAAAAGAATAAAAGGCCGATGTGATCGGGCTTCACCGCAGAAGCCCAAAAAAAAGGGTAGCCAAGCTCTATCCTTATACAACCGGATTACAAATGAATTATTACAATTTAGAAGGAATTTATGTTATGGAGTTATTCATTCTTTATTTCTTCATTTCTTCTTTTCTTCTTTTCTTCTTTTCTATCTTTCTTCATTCCTTTTGTTCCTTTGGCTTGATTGAAATATGGTTGCTCCAAAGACATCACATGGTATTTAAGAGTTGGTCATATGACCAATGTGCATCCTAATCCCCCATAACATTCATTCCAAATCTTAATTGCAAAAATTATATCAAAATGAGAATGATAAATTTAACTAAACCTGTAAAATAGAAATTAGTTAAACATATCACACAACCCAAGCAGTTATATGAATAAATTGGACTTAGCACCACACACATGGGTAACCAAGCCCACCTGTCCTAGTTTGGATCATGCTTAGGAGTATAAGCAACCTGCACAACAAAAGCATTTATATTTTTATTACATTGCCTCTTAAGCAAAATCCACTATAGAAGACATGATTAGGCTAAGATCGCCCTACCATCCAGTCTATGCACATACACTCTAACATCCAATCTAAAAATATTATATCACAAAATAAAATCAGGCATCAAACCATGCATCGCCCTAACATAGAGATAGAAATGGTGACTTAGCCTAATGTGTGTGCCATTTAAGGCTTGTGTGGCATGTCTTAGCTAGGCTTTAAGATTAAAATTTTCTAAGTGTAAAGGATTCAATTTAGAGGATGGTTTCATTTTAAGTGATTTAGTTGATCTGTGAATTTTATTTGATGATTTGATTTGGTTTGAATGAACCTACATATAGTTACTAAATGTTGTAAAGAGAAGAAAAGTGAAGAGAACTTTTTTTTCATCCCTACCTTAAGTAATTCCTAAGGTTGATTCATTAATGATTTTCCTTTAGTGAATGTTTTATTATGTATTTTTATTTAATCCTAAGTTTAAATTTACTCTAAATAGTCTTATTCAATAAGAAATGCCTCATAGGATTAATTGGGGTGAATTATTATCACATAACACACACCCATTTATTTCTTTCCACCGTGTATACCATGCATATGAATGATCCTAAGCATAGCTATACATGCAATGTAAATTTTTGCACACTTTGATGATGAATACTAAGAGACATGATTTGGAAATTTGAATATCCCATGAATGCATGTTTTTATTATATAGAAAAGAAGGACTCTTTTATCTATTAATCAAATGCACATCCATATGTATAAGATTGAGAGTACACCATTATTTTTTTACACGTGCATAAGGTATAAGACCTACTTAAAGCTACTTAAAGCCTCGCAGCCCCAGGATGTCCAAACTAATATACCACTTTTCTTAAATACATGTAAATGTACAAAAGAAAGCAAATGGAAAAATATTATGTTTGATTAAGTTATATAATTTAGATGTGTAAATGTGAAGATCCTTCTTAAGTCATAATATAGAAATGCATAGGAATAAATTTAAGCAAGTGTTTTGTTCTTTTCAAAGGAACTATACACTTTACAAATCTATTCAAATCCATGTTAAGAAAAGACACATCTTATGCCATAATCAATGCAAGCTTACAAGTACTTATAAGTAGCATCACTTTATAATCTTTAATTTATAAGTTTTGAATAATTTTTGATGAGTGATAATAATCATTTATATTCTTAACTTTAGCAAAACATACAAATTGACATAAAGGAAACATTTTTTTATTTGATTTTTTCAAAAGAAATGAATGCATGATTTCATATGAAAATAATATTTAACATGCTTGAAAAGAAATAAAGGGATGTAAACATGACTTCATTCACCTAATTACTAAGGACAATCATATAAAATGTGATTATTTAAAATGAATCAAAACTCTTTAAAGAGATTTTTATTTTTTTGGATTTGATTTGACTTAGAAAATGTGAAGAGGGTTTTCTGGTCCTAATCTATTTCCCACATGTGTGAATCAATTTAGTTTAATTTTAGAATAATTAAGTTGATTTTATATTTTGGTTAGGTTAAGGTGTGAATTAAATCCATTTATTACCCCTTATCTATACCACTTTAACATAAGTATTCAAGTAATCATGAGCCAAGATATGATATGCAACCATATGGAATTTGAATTAGCAAATGCACCTAGGAAATAAAGGGGCCTAATGCAATTGGCTCATAATTATTGATTAATTAAGCTAAATGGTTTAATTAAGTACTTTCATAACCATCCTACACATATAGTTTGACTATAATTTCCTTTGAAGCCTCTTAGGTTATTGAACACCCAAGAATCTACCCAAGAAGTAAGTGATTAAGTTTTGGAATGATTTAGTTTTGAGTTTGGTTAATTAAACCATTAATAAAGTGATTAAGTCATTGATTAACTTGCAAATTAATTAAGTGTTTTCCAAATGAAATGAACTTAGGGGAAAAGATTGGAAAAGAAATTCTAATCTAATTCCCTAAGTCCATTCACTAATTCATGATGATTAGTAAGCTAAATTAATGGATTTATCACTATTTAATAGGTTAATTAATCACTTAATTAATTAAGAGTGATTAAGGGTGAATCAAGCAATTTCTCTAATTAATCCAATAATAAATTCCAAGAAAATCATGGAGAAGGTCATCCCACCATAATCAACCCTAGGAAGTGTGGTGAAATTTTTATATTTCTAAAGAAAAAATATACTTCCATCTTCACTCTATGCGGGAATAGAGTGAAGATAATAATATACATATACTTTTTATGCAATTTTGACATATTGTAGATCCATAGATGTTCTTGTTGAGGGTGATCAGGTATGACATTGAGGAGAGGTGTACTATCTTAAAAGATAGAAGTCGCCACCCTACAATGGACATAATCACCTCAACAAGGACTCTTAAGGACAATGGGTCTACGTATGTACCAAAGATTCTTCTCCTCCTTTACATGGAAAAGTAAAGTAGGGTTTATTTTAAATCGGGTTCATTAAGTTCTAAAGCCCCATAGTTAATTACACCCCAAAGAATGAGATCCCTTAGGAATACTCTTGATTAAGGTAAATGATCATTGTCTCCAAAGATTTCAATAAGTAGGACTATCAATCGATTAGTTTATTTTGGAAGATCAAATGAGATTGATCAAATAGAGAGAGAGTTATTTATTGAAGCCAAAGGAAGATAAGTAGGAGATATGATGCTAAGAAACCTAGCAAAGCATATCAAACTATCATGGTTGGGTTTACATTTTGAAATTAATTTAATTTATTTGTTGAATTTTTCATTAGAAATTTAGGCTTATGATTCCACAATATAAGATTTTGAAGAGGTGAGGATTTATGCTTATGGCCCATGGAAGGGAGAAGCAACCTCAAAACATAAATCTAGGGAGCTTTGGTGAGGGCCAAAAGCATAACCTAAATCTATGGTGAAAATGGGTATTTGATTTGCCTCCATAAGAGAGGACAAACTAGTCGACTGCTTGGACTTATAATCGCTTGGGGGTGGCCGACAATTAGCTCCTCCTACGATTTTAAATTCATGTAGGCAAGTCATATGCTTTATGCAAGATAGCCATGTTATTATTTATTTAGAAAGAGACTAAGTCTTTAAAATCACTCCCTAAAGAGACTAGATCATGTAAGAGTATGCTTCAAATGACCTAAATCTAATGCAAATCATATTACATTTTATTTTAATTTTTGGACAATCATTTGACTCAGGCTTATAGGATTCATATGCCTAATGCATGAGAAGTAAGATTATTGGCCAAAATCAGCAAGAAGGGAGTAGGTGTGTTTCCACCATGGCTCTCAAAGATCAAACCAAGTTTTTCTGAAAAAGGTGAAAGCCCTCCAATAAAAAGTGAAAATAATATGCATTTGTGCATGATGTTACAAAATAAATACTCATCTGGGTTGGTTGCTAATTCTTTTATCATGATTTAAGCTTTAGGTGAGGTTATGAGTTCTTTATTTTTAATTTCAAATTATTAAATTTGGTAGAAGATTTATTTTTTTTTCCTAATAGCCTAATCCACATCTAGGCCATACATCAAGCAAGGAAGAAACTAGGAAAAAGATGCCATCTTAATGCAAAAGCTAAACAAATCATCAATCAATTTATAAAGCTAACGAAAATAATAAGAGGCCATTTGTGGTCGAGCACCACAGCACAATCCAAAAAACAAATTAAGCAGCCAAGTTCTACCCTTATACAACCCAGATTACAAATGAATTAAGTACAATTGAGCAAGGAATTCAATGTTGTGGGGGTCTTCAAGCTTCATCTCTTCATTCTTCTTTTCTTCTTTTCTCCTTTCTTCTTTGGTTCTTTCTTTTAGATGATTAGAAGGTGGTTGCTCCAAAGGCTTCATATGATACATAAGGTGTAATCTTATGACCAATGCTCATCTTAATTCCTATAACAATTATTTCAAAATCCTAATTGCAAAAATTACATGAAAAGGAAAAGTAAATCTAGCTAACACGTGCAAAATAGAGATTAACTAAACAAACCACACAAATCCCAATCATGTATATTGGACTTATCACCCCACACACTAAGTCCACTAACCTATTGGATTATGATTAGAGGTATAAGCTACACAACAAAAGCATTTATATTTTTATTTATTACAATACCTCTTAAGCATAATCCCCTACATAAAATAATGATTAGACTAAATCAATCTATCATTCAGTTTATGCACATTCACCCTAACATTTAGACTAAAACATATATCACTGAATAAAAGTGAACATCAAACCATGCACCGCCCTAACCTAAAGCTAGAAGTGGTGACCTAGTCTAAAGTGTGTGCTTTTAAGATCTGTGTGGTATACTTAGCTATGACTTTAAGTTAGAATTTTTTAAGTGTGAAGAAAGTTCAACTTAGAAGAGGGTTTCATTTAAGTGGTTTAGTTGTTTTGGGTTGATTTTATTTTATGTTTTGATTGGGTTCAAGTGAATCTTACAATTAATTACTAAGTTGTAAAGAGAGGGAAAGAGAAGAGAACTTCTCTTTCCTTCCCTAACCTAAGTAGTTTCTAAAGTGGATTCATATTTTAGTTTTATTTAGTGAATATTTTATTATATGTTTTAATTAATCCTAATTTTAAATGAACTCAAAACAAACCAATTCAAAAAGAAAAGTATTTTAATATTAAATAAAGTGAGTTAATATCACAAAACACACACTTCATTTCTTTCCCAACATGTATAACATACATATGAATGAGTCCTAAGCATATCTATACATAACAAATGGGAATATTTAGCATACTTTATGATGCATGCTAAATAATTTATTTAAGAAAATTTGAATGCTTATGATACATGATTTTCATTAAGTAGAAAAAGGGTCTCTTATCCAATTTCATGCACATATGAATGTATGAAGGCATAAGTGAAAATGACTATTGTTAATCAAGACCTACTTAGGCTACTTAAAGCCTCACAACCCTAGTGTTGTCCAAACTAAGATACCACTTTCCTTAAATACAAGCGCATGCACAAAAGAAATAAATGGGAAAGAAAGAATGCAATAGTTGGTATTTATTTTATTTTGGTTTGTTTATGCAAATTATATATGTAAGTGTAGGTGTCCTTCTTAAGTCATAGCATAGGAATGAATATGAAATGGAATTAGGCAAGATTGTGTTTATTTTCTAACTATACACTTTGCCAAATCATTCAAAACTATACCAAAAGAGAGGAGAAGGAACTACACTCAATATCCTTATATTTTACTTAGATGCTTATAAGTAAGATATAAAGTACACTTCAATTTTAATAATTTATTCATATATTTTGAAAATAATTTGGATTTAATAGTGATAATAGGCACTCATATTCTTAGTTTAGCCAAAACATGCAATTTGACATAAAAGAAATATTTTCATTTTAAATTTGATTTTTGAAAAGCATGAATGTATAAAATCATATGACACAGACATTTAGCAAGTTAGGAAAGAACTAAAGTAATGAAAGCATATAAACACATTCCCCTTAATTAATTCTTAAAGACAATCTTATGAAATAAGAAAGCTTAAAGAAAATCAAAGTTTGTTTAATGTGATTTTTGTTTGATTTTGAGTTTGATTTAATTTGGAAAATGTGTGGTGAGTTTGTTGCTCCCAACCCATTACCACATGTGTTTGATATTTTTGTTCAATTTTTATGTGATTAGATTTAATTTATATTTTGATTAGGTTAAGGTATGAATTAAGCACATTAATTACTTTTTTAATTAACTTAGCATAGTTAATCAAATAATTATGAGCCAATGAGATGATATAAAATCACACAAGGAATTTAAATCAACAATGCACTTAGGAGGAAAAGGGCCTAATGCAATTTAGCTCATGATTAATGATTAATTAAGCTAAGGGGGTTTAACTTAAGTAATTTCAAAATACTCCTTTCACATATGAGTTGAATTTTAGTTTCCTTACTTGTACTTAAGCTATTGAACACCTAAGCATCTACCCAAGAAGGATTAATTAAGTTTTGGAAAGTTTTAGAATTTTATGAAATTAATTAAGGGGCTAATTAGTGAATTTACCTTTATTTAAGATTAGATTAAAGAATAAAAGGGGTTTAAAGAATATCTTAAGGAGAGTATCCCAAAATTATTCCCTAAACCTCATATTCACTCAATACTTAATTGGCTCAATCAGAGGGTCAAATCACTAATTATACCCTTAATTAAGTCTAATTATATTAAGGGAGTGATTAAGAAATGAACTAGTAATTACCTTAATTAAGGCACCAATAAATCCCAAAAAAATTAGAGGAGGCAGAAGACATCCCTCTAATTACACCCAAGAAATTTGGGTTTAATCACTGGATTAATTAGAGAGTAATTAGCAAATTACATTCCCAATAAAATCAAAATTTAGAGAAAAGAACTATTCAAAATTAATCAAAATCATATTTAAAATATTCTACGTTCAATTATCTTTCTAGTGCAATTTATTTCATATTTTTTTTATTTTTCTATGTTGAGATATGAATTTTAGAAGCTTAGGTGATTAATTAGAATTATTTAAATCTCTAATTAAATCATTAATCCCACGGTGCCACGCATGCGATGCGCAGCGCTTTACACATCGTAGTGACCGATGCTTAACCCATCACATCATAGTGCCATGTGGCGGCTGTTCGTTCTTTCTCATCGCCATCCATCATGATCAGGCCAAGATTAAAGCTGTGGATTTGAGGAAGAAAAATAAATATATTACGCATTTTAATCTCACCCATCCATCCAAAATGCATGGATGGACGGCCAGAGATCCATCCTTATAATTCCCTGCGGGAAAGGGGATCCGTCCATCTTCTAGGCCATGATTCAATCCTAGCTCAGATTGGGCTAGAATTTGGCCCATACCTTCATCATGCATCCTAGATCACATCTAATGGTCAAAATCCCATGCCATGAAAATTTCTTTCACAAAGTTCCAAACCACATCAATTTAAGCTCAAAAATGGCTAACCTCAAAGTGATCACGTTCGATTCCCTTAGAGAAGCTTTGTATGGTTGAGACGATGCTTTGCTAAAAGTTTGAGGGGTTGAGGTTGAGTAACTTCCCCTATGGACCAACTCCTCCTCCAATTGACCTCGACTTTGGTCTAGAACACTCTTCTTCTACCTTTGGAGTTTGGGAAAGTGTTTGGGTGAGTTTGATTGAGCTCACTGGAGCTTACAAAGGGATTGCAATGATTTTGAGGGTGGAGTAAGTTGGCAATCAGGCCGAGCTCCCCTATTTTTAATGTATGAAAACCGAGAAGATGAACATTCAATCTCCCTCTAGGAAGCTTAGGATCACTTGCAAATGGCTCCTCTAGCTTTTTAACAATCACTCAATCGACAATGGCTCCTTGGAATGAGAGTGAATTAAGGGGAGTATATCTCCCCTTTGGAAATCAAATGGGCAAGGAGAAGCCATTTTGATCAATTTCTGATTCAAAGGATTTTTTAGGCTATTTAAGATGTTGTTGAATTCGATTTTGGCCAAGGAGTGGAATGGTGAAGTGACCATGTGCTTCAATTGAGTGGGAAGAAGTTTGCCATGTGGACATTTCCATGCACATAGTTGGTTTGGCCATTAGGTTGGGTTTGGCTGACCCAAACCCATTGGGTTAGGTGCACTACACTTCCTAGTGTGTTTACTGATCCACTAAGAGAGTGTCACGTGAGTATGAAGAGGATTTGACTAAATTCCAAGTGGAATTGGCCAAAATTTACCCTATGGCCTAGGGGTAAAATGATCATTTGGCTGATTTTGAATTTGTGTAAGTTTGGTATGTTGAGAAAATAGGTTTGGCCAAGTTTCATTAGATTTGGAGTTCATTTGGTATGGTTTGGCTCATATTGACCCATTTAGGTCAAAATGGGTCAACTTGGTCAAGTTGACCAATTGGTCAAATTGGTCAATTAAGTTCATATATGACCATTTGGAATGTTTTGGTGCCTTTGGTTTGATTCAATTTGGTTTAGATTTGAATTTGGTTCATATGATTTCATTTAGGTCAAATGGGTCAAGTTGACCAATTTGACCCATTTGACCTATTTGAGCTAGGTCATGGGTAGGTTTAGGTTTGGTTAGTCATATGAAGTGGATTGGTATCTTTGTTTCCAATCAAATTTTGGTTAAGTTTGAATTTGGCTCAATATGACCCTTTAGGTCAAGTTGGGTTTAAGGTCAATTGGCCTAGGTTAGGTCTAGTTGGCCAATTGAGGCTTTGGTCAAGTTAAACAAGTGATTTAGAATGAACTTGACCCATTGGTTTCAATCAATTTAGCTTAGATCAAGTTTTGACACATTTTGATTTTTTTAGGTCAAGTTGGGTCAACTTGGGTCAAGTGGCCAATTGGGCTAGGTTAGGCTCAAATGTTTACTTGGTCAAGTTCAAACATTGGTCATGAATTAACTTAGATTAATGGTTTCAATCAATTTGGCCTATGGTGGATTTTGGCTAGATTGGGTTTCATTTTGGCTAAGTGTTATCTTGGTCAACCCTTAGGTTTGACTTTGTTTGACCTAATTTGAGTGATTGATCATCTCATGATGATTGTTGATCATGATGAGAGGCTTAGGAGAGTTTGATTCAATCCAATTTGGTTAGGATTAGAATTTGGCTCATGGGTACTTTAGGTCACTTTGGGTCAAGTGAACCTAAGTGGGTCAAATGGCTTGGTCAAAGCTTGATTTAAGTTTGATTGAACTTACATTTGAACTTCTGATTAAAATATAAATCCATTTGCAAGTGGTTTAAAGTCAAATGGGTTTTGATTCATTTGACAATTTCAAGTTCAAAGGGTGAACATAAAATGGATTTTGGCTTGATTGTTTATTTGAGTTTTAATTTGGTGATTCAAGTTTGTATTTATATTTGGTTTCATGATTGAAGTATTGATTGAATCATGAAAAAAAATAAAGAGTTTGGCTTGATTTGAAGTTGATTTGGCTAAGTTCAAGAATTGGACTTGAAAGACTTAGATTTTGATTGAATTTAAACTTGAATTTTGGATTTACTTTGGTTGTTTGATTTATATTTATATATGTGAATATAAATGAGAATAAAAAATGAGTCATGAGAAAATTTCATGATTTTGAAGTGATTTGAAGATGATCTAGGCTAAGTCCTTAAGATGGAAATTAAGGACTAAAAGATTTTGAATTTGGAATTATAACTTGGAATTGAATCATGGATTTCAACCATGGATTTCAATCATGTGGCATTGATTTGAGTTTGGAGAAAATCAATCGGCTAGAATTGATTTAGGTTTGATGTTGATTTGATTTAGAGTTTGACTTAAGGAAAGAAGGAGAGTGGTTCAAGTTATAAGGAGATTTTCCTAACACCCCAAGGCATGACCTACTCCTATGGCTAACTCTAAGTCTCAAGGGTTAGGTTGAGTGTCCACCTAATCACTAGGCGTGTCTTAGGACTAAGGATCTCTTAAAGTCTAAGAGGAGTCCTATGTTTATGGAGGGTTGAGAACTTATTCTAAAAATGAGGTCAACAGGAATTAATTGCTGAAGTAATTAAGAAGTAATTAGCATAATTAAATTTTTACTAAAACCCAAATTGAGTGAAAGCTACTATTCAAAATTAATTGATCTTAATTTTATATTATTTCTAACTGAATTATCTTTAAAATGAACTTAAGTTTGTATTTTTTGGATTTTCTATATTTAGTTATGAATTTTGAAAGTTTCAGCATTAAAATTGAATTAATTAGAGCTAATTAACCCCCTAATCCCATCGTGGCACATGGTGGCTGATGCAGTATGCTTTTCACGTGGCGTGATGGGATAGGTTATTTAAGTTATCACATCTGCTGTCGAGTGAGCTAGAGGCGAACGCACTTTCTCCACGGGCCATCCGATCTAAGATTAGATGACCACAATTAATCCTACAGTTTAGGCTAAAATTAGAGAGGCATCTATCATGATTTAATCACAACCGTCTGTTCCAATCATGCGGAACGAATGGTGTGTGATCTATCTCCTCCGGTGAGAGATGGATGTCCATTGATTATCGCTGATCTCGAAGCTAACCCAGCGGATAGAGTTCAAACTCACCCCACATCTTGGGATGCACAAGAAAGTGATTCAAGTCAAGATCTAATGATTATAATTCACAAAAGGACCAAGCAATTTTTATTTTAGGATCGATTTTGAACAATACCTCAGGGCTATCAACAACACTTCCAATGGAGGAGGTAGCTTCATCTGGTAGAGACGAAGCCCTGTTGAATGTATCAAGCTTTGATTTGAAGTGGATTGCTCGGTTGGTCAAGCTCCCCTTCAATGGAAATCGGCTTTGATCAAAGTCCTCCTTCTCGTGGCTTGGTGGCTTGGGAAATAACTCGATTGAGCTTGATGAGGTCCCTTGATGGTGCTTGCAAGAGTAATTTGGATTTGATGGAGAGTTGAGTGAGTTGTAATTTTGATTGGCCTCTTCTTAGGCTTGAGTAAAAGAGGGAGAAAATGGGGATAGCTCATGAATGATTGCCAAGGCTTGGAGAAGCTTGCTTTTTATTCTTAGAGCTCAATCAAATTCAATCCTCTTCATTTGAGTGGGAATGAGGGGGAGTATATCTTCCCCTCCTTGGATCAGATGATGAAGACTAGAAATGTTATTTTTTTTATTAATGGAGGAGATTGGCTGATCGGTTTGGGATGTTTGGCATCCCATGTGATTCATTTTAGGTAGTGGAGGGAAAGAGAGTGAGTGCCCATGTGCTAGGTGAGTGTACGGGGTGATCCAAGTGGTCAATTTCCATTGGAGGGGTTGGTTTGGCCTTGGGTTGGGTCATGGCTGACTCAAACCCATTGGGTCATGTTCACCACCCTCTTTGGTATCCATGTGGACTACCAGGAGGATGATAAGTGGCATTGAGAAAGAATTGACCAAATTCCAAGTGGATTGGCCATATGTTACCCTTTGACCCTAGGGTAAAATGGTCATTTAGTCTTACTTTTGGTTTGGGCAGATTTGAAATGATTTAAAAATAGGTTGGGCCAAATTTTAAGAGATTTGAAGTTCATTTGGTTTGAATTAGTTCAATTTGACCCATTTAGGTCAAGTTGGGTCAATTTGGGTTAAGTTGACCAATTGGTCAAATTGGGTCAAACCATGGGTTAGGTCAAGTTTAAATGATCATTTAGAGCCTATGGGTATTATTGGTTTGGTTCAATTTGATTTATATTTAGTTTTGATTCATTTAGGTTCATTAAGGTTAATTGGGTTAAGTTGACCAATTTGACCCATTTGACCCAATTAGGTTAGGTCGTGGGTTGGGCTTGGTTTGATCATATGAAATGTATTGCAAGCTTTGGTTTCAATTAATTTTGGTTTGGTTTGATTTCAAGTTGATTTGATCTTTCACGTCAAGTTGGGTTCATGATCAATTAAGCTAGGTTGCGTCTAGTTGGCCAATTAAAGTTTTCAAAGTTCAATAAGTGATTTAGAATGAATTTGGCCCATTGGTTGCAATCAATTTGGCTTAGATCAAGATTTGACCTATTTTGACTTTTTAGGTTAATTTGGATCAACTTGGGTCAAGTGGCCAATTAGGTTTGGTTTGGCTCAATTGATGGCTTCATCATGTTTAATCATTGGTTAAGGATTGGTTTAGATCATTGGTTTCAATTAATTTGGCTTATGGTAGATTTTGGCTAGTTTGGGTTTCATTTGTTGGCGGTTGACTTGGTCAAAGGCTAGTTTGACTTGGTTTGACCCAAATTGAGTGGTTGATCATCCTAGGATGATTGTTGCTGATAATCCGAGGCTTAGATGGGCTTAGTTCAATCCCATTTGGGTTGGATTAGAATTTGGCTAAAAAAGGTCCTTTAGGTAACTTTAGGTCAAGTGAGCCTAAATGAGTCAATTGACATGATCAAAGCTTGATTCAAGTTTGGTTGAACTCATATATGGACTTATGATGGAAATATAAATCCAATTGCTAGTGACTTAGAGTTAAATAGGTTTTGGTTCTATGGTGAAATATTTAAAAATTTCTAAAATATATACTTCCATCTTCAATCTATGCAGAATAAAATGAAGACAAAAATATACTCTTTTGCATTTGGACACATAGATCTAGATATTCTTATTAAGGTGATCAGGTATAACATTGAGGAGAGGTGTACTATCTTAAAAGATAGAACTCATCACCCTATAATGGGCCTAATCACCTCAATAAGGACTCCTAAGGACAATGGGTCTGCATATGTACCAGAGATTCTTCCCCTACTTTAGATGAAAAAGTACAGTAGAGTTTATTTCAAATTGGGTTCATTAAATTTCCTATGGAGGCAAGCCCCCATAGTTAATTATATCTTAAGGAATGAGATTCTTTAAGAATACTCTCGATTAAAGTAAATGATCATTGTCTCTAAAAATTTTGAAAAGTAGGACTATCAATCGATTAGTTTATTTTTTAAAATTCTAGTGGGATTGATCAGGAGGAGGGAGTTCTTATTGAAGCCAAACGAAAACAAGTAGGGGATGTTTAAGATACTAGGAAGCCTAGTAAGCACCCCAAACTACCCTATGGTTGGGCTATACATTTTGAAAATTTGAATTAATTTATTTGAGTTGAATTTTTTATTAGAATGCTAAGGCTTACAATTTCATAGTACAAGAATATAGAAATGCTTAAGAGGTGAAGATTTATACTTATGGCTCAAGGGAAAGCAACCTCTAACCTAAATCTAGGGAGCTTTGGAGAGGGCCAAAGGCATGACTAAATCTAAGAAAATGGGTATTTGGTTTACCTCCACAAGAGAGGATAAACCACATAATGTTGGACTTACAATCACTGGGTGGCCACCAACTAACTCCTCCTATGATTTTAAATTCATGTAGGCAAGTCATATGTTTATGCAAGATAACAAGGTTGTTATTTATTTTAGAAAGAGACTAAGTCCTTAAACTCACTTCCTAAGAGACTAGATCAAGTAAGGGCATGAAAAATGACCTAGATCTAATGTAAAACATATTACATTTTTTACTTTTAGTTTTGGACAATCATTTGACTCATGCTTATAGGATTCATATGTCTAATGCATGAGAAAATAAAATATGAGCTAAAATCAGTGAGAAGGGGAGGTATGTTTCCACCATGGCTCTCAAAGGTTAAGCCAAATTCTCTGGCAAAGGTGGAAGCACTCAATCAAGAGTGGAATAATATGCTTTTATGCATGATATTAGAAAAGAAATCCATCCAAGGGGTTGCTAATTCTTTTATCTTGATTTTAGCAAGCTTTAGAGGTTATGAGGGTCTTCATTTCTTCTTTCTTCTTTCTTCTTCTTCTTTCTTCTTTTGGTCTCATCTTTTGGATGGTTGGAAGGTTGCTCTAAAGGCTTCACATGATACATAAGATGTAATCTTATGACCAATGCTCATCCTAATCCCCCATAACATTCATTCAAAAATCCTAATTGCAAAAATTACATAGAGAGGAAAAGTAAATCTAACTAACACCTGCAAAATAAAGATTAGCTAAACAAACCATACAAATCTCAAGCATGTATATTTGACTTAGCACCCCATACATGGGTAACCAAGGCCACCTGGCCTATTGTATTATGCTTGGGGGGAATCGCACAACAAAAAGCATTTATATTTTTATTACAACGCCCCTTAAGGACAATCCCCTACATAAGATAATGGTTTGACTAAGATCGCCTTACCATTCATTTTACGCACATTCACCCTAACATCCAGACTAGAAATAATACATCACAAAATAAAAGCAAGCATCAAACCATGCACCACCCTGACCTAAAGCTAGAAATGGTGACTTAGTCTAATGTGTGTGCTTTAAAAGGTTTCTGTTGTATGCATAGCTATGGCTTTAAGGCTTAGATTTTCTAAGTGTGAAAATGTTCAACTTAGATGGGTGGTTCCATTTAAGTGCTTAGTTGATTTAGGTTGATTTTATTTTTATATTTTGATTTGGTTTAAGTGAATCTTACAATTAATTATAGAGTAATAAAGAAGAAAAGAGAAGAGAACTCCTCTTTCCTTCCCCACCTTAAGTAATTTCTAAAGTGGATTCATATTTGATCTTGTTTAGTGAATGTTTTATTAGATGTTTTGATTAATCCTAAGTTTAGATCTACCCTAAACAAATCAAAAGAAAGGCATTTTAAGATTAAGTAAAGTGAACTAATATCACAAAACATACATCACTTCATCTCTTTCCCAATATGCATAACATGCATATGAATGAATTCTAAGCATATATATACATACAAATGGAAATGTTTAGCACACTTTATGATGAATGCTAAGAAATGTTACTTAAGAAAATTGGAATACTTTATGATGCATGATTTTCATTAAGTGGAAAAGAGGGGTTTCTTTTATCCATTATTCACATGCACATGTGTTTGTAAGAAAGGCATAAGTGAGTATGACACCGTTGTTAGCACCAAGGGTGTAAGGTATAAGACCTACTTAGGGTTACTTAAAGCCTCGCAATATCGCCGTTGTCCAGACTAATATATCACTTTCCTTAAATACAAACACATGTATAAAAAAGAAATGAATGGAGAAAGAAAGATGCAAAAGTTTGAATTTGTTTGTTTATTTTGTTTATGCAATTTATATGTACAAGTGTGGATGTCCTTCTTAGGTAATAGCATAAGCAAGTGTTGTGTTCTTTTCAAATGAACTATACACTTTGCCAAATCCTATTCAAAACTATGCTAAAAGAAAAGAGAAGGAAAGCCACACTTTGCACATCTTCATATTTATATCCACATGGAAGCTTATAAATAATTATAAGTAGCACACTTTTAGTTTTAGGTGTTTGATTTATAAAGTTTGAAAATAGTTTTTGATTTAGTAGTGATAATAGCAATTCATATATTTTATTTAGCCAAAACATGCAATTTGACATAAAGAAAACATTCCATTTTTAATTTGATTTTAGAAAAAGTATGAATGCAATTTCATATGACATACACATTTAGCATGCTAGGAAAGAAATAAAGTGATGAAAGCAATGTAAGATCATTCACCCCAATTTATTCTAAAGACAATCTTAAGAAATAAGAAAGTTCAAAGTGAACCAAAATTTGTTTAATGTGATTTTGTTATGAATTTGCTTTATGTTTGATTTGGGAAATTTAAAAGAATGTTCTTTGGTCCCACCCCCATTTCCCCACATCCGAGTTAATTTAGTTTGTTCTTAGGTTTATTAGGTGATTTTTATACTTTATTTAGGTTAAGGTGTGAAATAAGTGTGTTAATTACTCCTTACCTACACCACTTTAGCATACTTAATCAAATAATTATGAGCAAATGATATGACATTAAATGACACAAGGAATTTAAATCAGCAATGCACCTAAGACGAAAAGGGCCTAATGCATTTGGCTCATGTTTAATGATAAATTAAGCTAAGAGGTTTAAGTTAAGTAATTTCATAATCCTTCTCACATATGTGAATTGGATTTTAATTTTCTTAATGTACAAGGTTATTGAACAACTAAGCATCTACCCAAAGTGAATTGATTAAGTTCTAGAAGGTTTTAGAATTTTATCAAATTAGTTAGGTAGGTAATTAGTGGATTAACCCTTAATTGATTTTGGATTAAGGAAGAAAGAATGGGTTTAAGGAATAGCTTAGGAAAAATATCCCAAAATTATTTCCTAAACCTCCTATTCATTTAAAGAAACTTTAATTAACTCAATCAAGGATTTAAACCACTAATTACACACTTAATTAATTATTACATTAAGAGGGTAATTAGAAATTAATCTAGCAATTCCTCTAATTAAATCATTAATAAATCTCAAGAAAACTAGGGGTGATAGAAGTCATCCCACTAATCATACACAAGAGGTTTGAAATTAATCAGTGGGTTAATTAAAGAGTAATTAAGAAAATTAAATTCCCAATAAAATCCAAATCTAGAAAATAGCACTTTTCAAAATCCATTGAAATTAAATTTATAATATTCTAGATGTAAATACCTTTCATATGCAATTTATTTCACATTTGTTTTATTTTTCTACACATAGATATGAATATTTGAAGTTTCCATGCTTAATTAAATAATTAAATAGCCTAATTATGTGACTAATCCTGTTGGTGCCACATGGAGGCTGACACAGCACGTGCTTTCCTTGTGGTACGATGGAATTGTCACTTAAGTTGTCACATCATAGTGCCACATCGGCGGTGTGATTTCTCGCCCATCCATCGATCGATGGCGAGGTTAGATCCACAATTCTTAAGGGATAATTTGTGGATCCTGCATGTTTTAATCATGGCCGTCCATCCAAAATGCATGGATGGATGGCCCATGATTCTTCCTTGAGATCGCCCGTGGGAGATGGCCACCATCCATCTTCAATGGCATGATCTGAGCTCAATTGAGCTCAGATTGATCTCAAATTCAACCCACACCATCACCATGCAAAGGAAATCACATCTAACTGCTAGATTCTCATGAGATAAAACTTCACTTCATAAAGGTCGAGACCATTGATAAATTGAGCTCAGTTTAATGGCTTATCTCACCGGAGGCTATCACCGACGCTCAATTCCCTTGGAGAAGCTTTGTGTAGTGGAGGCGAACCTTTGTTGAAGTTTTGAGGTTTTTAAAATTGGGTAGATCCTTCTAGAGGTCAACTTCACCTTCACTTGAGCTTAATATTGGTCAAGAGTACTCCTCCCTTAACTTAGGAACTTCAATGAAGTTTGGAGTGAGTTCGATTTGATCCTCTAAGGGTGCTCAAAGGAGGAATTGGCTTGGTATTGAGTGTGGAGTAAGTTGGATTTTCGCTTGAGTTCCCCTATTTTTGGTTTGAGAAACTGAGAAATGGAGAAGTTCAAGTTGCCGAAGAGAGCTTGGGGAGAGTTCCAAATGCTTGCTCGGCTTCCTAAGTTCAATCAAGTATGCTAGAATGAAATTCAAGTGAAATTAGGGGAGTATATCTTCAGAACAATCTCGTGAAGGAGCTTCCCATTTTGATCCAATTGACCACCTTGAGTGGGTTTATTAGGATGTTAGAGGTGTCCTTGCATTCAGTTTGGGAGTGGAGTAGTGGAACTCCAATGTGCTTAAATCAAGTGAAAGAGGGATTAATTTCATGCAAGTGGTCGATTTTAGCCTTAGGTTGGGTTGGTCTGGCCTAAACCCATTGGGTTAGGTGCACCACATTCACTAGTGTCCACTTGGTCCACTATGAGGGTGTCAAGTGCTCATGAAGAGGATTTGACCAAACTCCAAGTGAATTTGGCCAAAATTTACCCTATGGCCTAGGGGTAGAATGGTCACTTGGCTTGGGTTTCTATTTGAATATATTTGGTTGTTGACCTCATTTTTAGAATGAGCTCTCAACCCTTCCATCTTAGACATAGGACTTCTCTTAGAATTTAAGAGTTCCTTAGTCTTAAGACACATCTAGTGGTTAGGTGGACACTCAACCTAGCCCTAGAGACCTAGAAGAGTTAGCCATAGGAATAGGTCATGCCTTAGGGGTGTTAGGAAAATTTGCTTACCCTTAGCTTGAACCATTCCTCACCTTCCTTTCTTCAAGACAAACTCCAAATCAATCTTATTTAACTTTCTTCAAACTCAAATCAACTCCATATGATTGAAATCCATGATTGAAATCTATGTATGAAATTCCTGAGTTCAAATTCTTCTTAAGTCCTTAATTTTCCTCTTAAGGACTTAGCACAAATCATGTTCAAATCAATTCAAACTCATGGGATTTTCTCATAACTCATTTATATTCTTATTTATAGTCACATATATAAATGAAATATAAATATAAATCAATCAAATCAAATCCAAAAATTAAATTTAAAATTTAAAATTCTTCTTAAGTCCTTAATTTCTTAACCTAAATCATGATCAAACTAATTCAAACTCATGAGATTTTCATAAATTTATATTCTCATTAATATTCACATATATAAATGAAATATAAATATAAATCAGTTAAAATAAATTCACAAATTCAAATCCTGCTCAAAATTTCATATGTCCTTTAAATTCTCATTTAATGGACTTAGGATCATGAGAAAATCACTTCAAATCCTTGAAATTTTCTCTTAATCCATTTATATTCTCATTTATATTCACATAAATAAATGAAATATAAATTCAAACAATCAAAACCAATTCCAAAAATCAAACTCAAATCCATTCAAAATCCAACCTAAGCCTTTCAAGTCAAAATCTTAAACTTAGCCAAATCAACTTCAAGTTAAGCCAAACACTTGATTTTACTTCATGATTCAATCAACCCTACAATCATGAATCTAAATATAAATACAAACTTTAATCATCAAACCAAAATTTCAAAAATGAAACCCCAAATCTATTCATGTTCTTCCTTTGAATATGAAATTATCAAATGAATCAAAACCCATTTGACTTCAAACCACTTGCAAATGGATTTATATTTCAATCATAAGTCCATATACAAGTTCAATAAAACTCAAATCAAGCTTTGACCAAGCCATTTGACCCACCTAGGCTCACTTGACCCAAAGTGAATTAAAATACCCTTATGAGCCAAATTCTAATCCAAACCAAATTGGATTGAATCAAACTCACCTATGCCTCTCATCATGATCAACAATCATCATGATGATAAATCAACCAAATTGGGTCAAACAAAGTCAACTTTCAATTTTTATAATTGATTCATATATTTTGAAAATAATTTGAATTTAATAGTGATAATAGCCACTCATATACATGCAATTTGACATAAAGTGAATATTTTCATTTTAAATTTGATTTTGAAAATCATAGATGCATGAAACCACATGACATACATATTTAACATGTTAAAAGAACTAAAGCAATGAAATTATGTAAACACGTTCACTTTAATTATATCCTAAAGACAATCTTATGAAATAAGAAAGTTTAAAGTAAATCAAAGTTCATTTAGTATGATTTTTGTTTGATTTTGAATTTGATTTAATTTTGAAAATGTAGATTGAGTTTTCTATCCTAACCCATTCCACATGTGTTTTTCCATTTTTTTTAATTTTAGATGATTAGATTCATTTTTGATTTTGATTAGGTTAAGGTATGAATTAAGCGTTAATTAACCCTTACCTACAACACTTTAGCATAGTTAACCAAATAATTATAAGCCAATGAGATGACATAAAACCTCACAAGGAATTTAAATTTGTAATGCAATTAGGAAGAAAGGACCTAATGTAATTTGGCTTATGATTAATAGTTAATTAAGCTAAGGGTTTAACATAATTTCAAAACACCCTCACATATGAGTTGAGTTTTGATTTTCTTAATCGAACTTAGGCTTTGAACACCTAAGCATCTACCCAAAGTAGATTAATTAAGTTATGGAAAGTTTTAGAAATTTTTAGAAATTAATTAAGAGGGTAATTAGTGAATTAGCTCTTAATTAAAAGAGAATTAAGAAAGAAAAGAGGTTTAGGAATAGCTTGGGGAAATGCCCCAAAATATTCTCTAAGCCTCCTATTCAATGTATCAAACCTTAATCAACTTCAAGAAATTAAAACACTAATCAAACTTTTAATTAATTATTATTAAGGGGTAATTAGCAAATGCATTTGCAATTCCCCAAATTAAGCCATTAATAAATCCCAAGAAAATTAGGGGAGGCAAATGTCATCCCCCAAAATATACCCAAGAGGTTTGAGATTAATCAGTATTAATTAAGGATAAATCTCTATTAAAACCAAAATCGAGAAAGATACAATTCAAAATCTATTAAAACCAATTTTAGAATATTCTAGATTGAATTATCATTCAATGGCAATTTACTTCATATTTTTTTAATTTTTCTTTGAAGAGATAAATTTTTGATGTTTAGAGGATTAATTAGAATTAATTAAAACTTAATTAAATCTTTTAATCCACAGCATGACACACGACAGCTGAGTCAAACGCACTAGGGAGCGGCCACTTAAACGAACCATCACCGAGTGGTGGCGGAGGTACACGATTTTACATCCACATTCGATCAAGGATCGAATGGACAAGAATTAACCCAAAGTTTTAAAAGGATAAATAGGATTTAAAAATGTGTATTTAATCTCAGCCGTCCATCCAAAATGCGTGGATGGATGGCCAGGGATCTATTCCTACCAAAGCCTATGATCCATGGGGACCGTCCATTTTCTAGAGCTTTGATAGCCGATTGAGCTGATTAGGATGAAACTTTTTCACACCATCTAACACTAATGGCAATCCTATACAATAACCAAAATTTCATACCATTACACTTTCTTTCACAAAGGACTAGCACACCTTAAGTCTAGTGATCAAAAAATGCCATACCTCGCTGGAAGTGATCACCGGCGCTTGATTCCCTTGGAGGAGCTTCATATGGTTGAGACGAAGCTCTGGTGGAATAATTAGCTCCTGAGGTTGAGTAGCTTGCTCTATAGACCAACCCCTCCTTAGTACTTTTGTGGTTTTGATCTAGGTGAGCCTTTCCTTACCTTTGGAACTTGAGAGAGAGCTTAGGCAAGCTCGATTTGATCCTTTGGTGAAGTATGTAAAGGGAATTGAGTTGAATTATAGTGTGAAGAAGTATGGAAATCAATGGATTCCCCTATTTTCTCTTGAAGAAAATTGAGAGAATGGATAATTTTAAATCCCTTCAGAGCTTAGGATCACTCTAAGATGGCTCCTCTAACTCTTTAACTCAATCGAAGTGAGCATCAAAATTGAAGTGAATTAGGAGAGTATATCTCCCCATGGAAATCAAGCGGAAGCTCTCTTGCCATTTTGATCCAATTGCCAAGATTGAAAAGGTCGACTAGAAGTTTGCACATGGTGGTTTATGAGGGATTGGTATCCTCCCATGTGCATCAAATTGAGTGGAAGGAAGTTTTTTATTTGGCCAATTTAAGCCATGTGCTCAGTTTTGCCCTTGGGTCCATTTTGGCTGGCCCAAAATCATTGGGTTTGGTGCACCATTCTCCATAAGGTTTACTTGACATATTAAGAAGGTATCAAATAGATATGAAGAGGGCTTGACCAAATTCCCCATGGATTTGACCAAAATTTGTTCTATGGCCTAGGGGTAGAATGGTCATTTGGCTGATTTTGAATTTAAATATGTTGGGTATGTTGAGAAAATAGGTTTGGCATTTGATTGGTTTGGCTTCATTTTGACCCATTTAGGTCAAAATGGGTCAACTTGGGTCAAGTTGACCAATTGGTCAAATTGGGTCAAACCAAGGGTTAGGTCAAGTTCATATGAATATTTGAAATGTTTTGATCAATTGGATCAAAATGACAAGCTCCCTCACGGCCATCCGATTGCTCAATGGGGAGATATACTCCCCCTAATTTCACTTGAATTTCATTCTAGCACACTCGATTGAACTCAGGGAAGCCAGAGCAAGCATTTGAAACTCTCCCCAAGCTCTCTCAAGCTACTTGAACTTCTCCATTTCTCAATTTCTCAAATTGAAAATAGGGGAACTCAAGCTGAAATCCAACTTACTCCACATTCAATACCAAGCCAATTCCTCCTTTGAGCACCCTCAGAGGATCAAATTGAACTCACTCCAAACTTCATTGAAGTTCCTAAGTTAAGGGAGGAGTACTCTTGACCAAGACCAAGCTCAAGTGAAGGTGAAGTTGGCCTCTAGAAGGATCTACCCAATTTCAAAAACCTCAAAACTTCAACAAAGCTTCGTCTCCACTAGACGAAGCTTGTCCAAGGGAATCGAGCACCGGTGATAGCCTCCAATGAGGTAAGCCATTAAACCGAGCTCAATTTATCCATGGTCTGGTTCTTTGTGAAGTGAAGTTCTATATCATGAGAATCTAGATGTTATATGTGATTTCCTTTGCATGGTGATGAATTTGAGATCAATCCAGCTCAATCAAGCTCGGATCATGGAAGATGGATGGCCATCTCCCACATGCGATCTTAGGGAAGAATCATGGGCCATCCATCTGTGCATTTTGGATGGATGACCATGATTAAAACATGTAGGATCCATAGATTATCCCTTAAGAATCGTGGACTAACCTCAGCCGTCTGATCCTTGATCGGACGGACGAGGAGAAATCTTGTAGCGCCACCGCTGATGCGATGCTATGATGTGACAACTTAAGTGACTATTCCCATCACGCCATGTGGAAAGTGCATGCCGCGTCAGCCTCCACGTGGCGCCAATGGTATTAGTCACAAAATTAAGCTATTTAATTATCAAATTAAGCATGAAAACTTCAAGTATTCATATCTATGTGTAGAAAAATTAGAAAAATGTGAAATAAAATGCATATGGAAGGTATTTACATCTAGAATATTATAAAATTGATTTCAAATTTTGAAAAGTGTTATTTTCTATATTTGATTTTATTGATAATTTAATTTTAATTACTCTCTAATAACCCACTGATTAATTCCAAACCTCTTGTGTATGATTAGTTGGATGACTTATGTCTCCCCTAATTTTCTTTGGATTTATTGATGGTTTAATTAGAGAAATTTCTAGATTATTTTCTAATTACCCTCTTAATGTAATTAAGCCTAATTAAGTGTGTAATTAGTGGTTTAATCCTTGATTGAGTTAATAAAGGTTTTTTAAATGAATAGGAGGTTTAGGAAATATTGGGATATTTTTCCTAAGCTATTCCATAAACCCATTTCTTCCTTAATCCAAAATCAATTAAGGGATAATCCACTAATTACCTACCTAATTAGTTTGATAAAATTCTAAAACATTCTAGAACTTAATCAATTCACTTTGGGTAGATGCTTAGGTGTTCAATAACCTAAGTACATTAAGGAAATTAAAATCCAACTCACATGTGTGAGAAGGATTATGAAATTACTTAACTTAAACCCCTTAGCTTAATTTATCATTAATCATGAGCCAAATGCATTAGGCCCTTTTCTTCTTAGGTGCATTGTTGATTTAAATTCCTTATGTCATTTTATGTCATACCATTTGCTCATAATTATTTGATTAAGTATGCTAAGGTGGTGTAGGTAAGGGGTAATTAACACACTTAATTCATACCTTAACCTAAATAAAGGATAAAAATCACCTAATGAACCTAAGAACAAACTTAATTAACTCAGATGTGGGGGAAATGGGGTAGGACCAGCAAGCATTCTTTTACATTTTCCAAATCAAACATAAAGCAAATTCATAACAAAAAATCACATTAAACAAACTTTGATTCAATTTGAACTTTCTTATTTCTTAGGATTGTCTTTAGGAATAAATTAGGGTGAATGAATTTACATTGCTTTCATCACTTTATTTCTTTCCTAGCATGCTAAATGTGTATGTCATATGAAATTTATGCATTCATACTTTTTCTAAATCAAATTAGAAATGGAATGTTTTATTTATGTCAAATTGCATGCTTTTTAAAGTAAAAAAAATATATGAATGGCTATTATCACTACTAAATTAAAAACTATTTTCAAAATTTATAAATCAAACACCTAAAACTGAAAGTGTGCTACTAATAATTATTTATAAGCTTGCATGTGGATATAAATATGAAGATGTGCAAAGTGTGGCTTTCCTTCTCTTTTCTCTTAGCATAATTTTGAATAGGATTTGGCAAATTGTATAGTTCATTTGAAAAGAATACAACACTTGCCTAACCCATTCCTATCCATTCCTATGCTATTGCTTAAGAAGGACATCCACACTTGTACATATAAATTGCATAAACAAAATAAACAAACAAATACAAACTTTTTGCATCTTTCTTTCTCCATTCATTTCTTTTGTACATGTCTTGTATTTAAGGAAAGTGGTATATTAGTGTGGATAACTATGGGATTGCGAAGCAGTAAGTAGCCCTAAGTAGGTTTTGTACCTTACACCCCTAGCGCTAATAACAGTGTCGTTCTCACTTATGCCATTCATACATACACATGTGCATGTGAATAATGGATAAAAGAAACCCCTCTCTTCCACTTAATGAAAATCATGCATCAAAAAGCATTCCAATTTTCTTAAGTAACATTTCTTACATTCATCATAAAGTGTGCTAAATATTTTCATTTGTATGTATAGATATGCTTAGATTCATTCATATGCATGTTATGCATGTTGGAAAGAGATGATGTGTGTTTTGTGATTTTAGTTCACTTTACTTAATCTTAAAATACCTTTCTTTTGGATAGGTTAGTTTAGGATAGATTTAAACTTAGGAATAATTAAAATATGTAATAAAACATTCACTAAATAAGATCAAATATGAATCCACTTTAGAAATTACTTAAGATAAGGAAGGAAAGAGGAGTTCTCTTCTCTTTTTTTCTCTTTACAACTATAATTAATTGTAAGATTAACTTAAACCAAATCAAAATATAAAAATAAAATCAACCTAGATCAACTAAGCACTTAAATGGAACCACCCATCTAAGTTGAACATCTTCACTCTTAGAAAATTTAAGCCAAAGCCATCTAAGCATACCACACAAACTTTTAAAACACACATTATACTAAATCACCATTTCTAACTTAATATAGGAGGTGCATGGTCGATGCTTACTTTTATTTTATGATGTATTATTTCTAGTCTGGATGTTAGGGTGAATGTGCGCAAAATGAATGGTAAGGCAATTTTAGTCAAACCATTGTCTTCTGCAGGGGATTGTCCTTAAGAGGCATTGTAATAAAAATATAAATGCTTTTGTTGTGTAGGTGTTTATTCTCTTAAGCATAATACAATAGGCCAGGTGGACTTGGTTACCCATGTGTGGATTGCAAAGTCCAATATACATGCTTGGATTTGTATGGTTTGTTTAGGTCTATTTTTTGGTGTTAATTAGATTTACTTTTCCCTCTATGTAATTTTGCAATTTGGGTTTTAAAATGAATGTTATGGGGGATTAGGATGAGCATTGGTCATAAGATTGCATCTTATGTATCATGAAGCCTTGAGCAACCACCTTCCAACTATCCAAAGAAGAAACCAAAAGAAGAAAGAAGAAAGAAGAAAATAAAAATGAAGACCCCCATAACATGAATTTCCTTACTTGATTGTAAATTAATTCATTTGTAATCTGAGTTGTATAAATGTAGAGCTTGGCTAATTTATTTGTGGTGTGTTACCACAAATGGCCTTTTATTCTTTTGTGTTAGCTTTATAAAATGTTTGATTTTTTATTTAGTTTATGCATTAAGATGACATGTTTTTATAGTTTCTTCCTTGCTTGATATATGGCCTGGATGACGATTAGGCTCATAGGGGAAAATAAATCTTCTACCAAACTAAACAACTCAAAATTAAAAAAAACAACTCATAACTTCACCTAAAGCTTAGGCTAAAAATCAAGGTAAAAGAATTAATAACCCCTTAGCTGGATGAGTATTTTTTTTCTAATATCATGCATAAAAGCATATTGTTCCACTCTTGATTGGAGGGCTACCACCTTTGTGAGAACTTAGCTTAACCTTTGAGAGCCATGGTGGAAATATACCTCCCCCTTCTTGTTGATTTTGGCCCATAATCTAATTTCTCATGCATTAGGCATATGAATCCTATAAGCATGAGTCAAATGATTGTCCAAAAATAAAAGTAAAAATGTAATATATTTTGCATTAGATCTAAGTCATTTTTCATGCCTTTGCTTGATCTAGACTCTTAGGGAGTGAGTTTAAGGACTCTCTTTCTAAAACAAATAATAATCTTGCTATCTGCATAAACATATGACTTGCCTACATGAATTTAAATCATAGGAGGAGTTAGCTGGCTGCCACTCTAGGTGGTTATAAGTCCAACAATCAGGTGGTTTATTCTCTCTTGTGGAAGTAAACCATACACCCATTTTTGCCTTAGATTTAGGTCGTGCTTTGGCCCTCTAAAGCTCCCTAGATTTAGGTTCTCGAGATTTCTTCACCCCTTTGCGAGCCATAAGTATAAATCCTCACCTCTTAGGAATTTCTATAGCCTTGTACTATGGAATTGTAAGCCCTAGCATTCTAGAAAAAATTCAACTCAAACAAATTAATTCAAATTTTCAAAATGTAAAGCTCAGGGTAGTTTGAGAAGCTTATTAGGCTTCCTAGTATCTTAAGCATCCCCTACTTATTTCCATTTGGCTTTGATAAGAACTCCCTCCTCTTGATCGATCCCACTTGACTTTCCAAAAATAAACCAATCGATTTATAGTCCTACTTTTTCGAAATCTTTGGAGACAACGATCATTTACCTTAATCTAGAGTATTCTTAAAGAATCTCATTCCTTAAGATGTAATTTAACTATCGGGGATTGCCTCCATAGGAAATTTAATGAACCCAATTTGAAATAAACTATACTTAACTTTTCCATTTAAAGTAGGGAAAGAATTTCTGGTACATGTGCAGACTCATTATCCTTAGGAGTCCTTATTGAGGTGATTAGGTACATTGTAGGGTGGCAACTTCTATATTTTGAGATAATACACCTCTTCTCAGTGTCATACCCGATCACCCTATTAAGAACATCTGCAGATCTACGTGATGTCCAAATTCAAAAGAGTATATTTTTGTCTTCATTTTATTCGCATAGATTGAAGATGGAAGTATATATTTTAGAAATTTTAAATATTTCGCCACAGAACCAAAATCCATTTGACTCTAAGTTACTTGCAATTGGATTTATATTTCCATCATAAGTCCATATATGAGTTCAATCAAACTTGAATCAAGCCTTGATCAAGTCAATTGACCCATTTAGGCTCACTTGACCAAAGTGACCTAAAGGACCTTTTTGAGCCAAATTCTAATCCAACCTAAATTGGATTGAACTAAGCACATCTAAGCCTCACATTGTGAGCAACAATCATCTAGGATGATCAACCACTCAAATTGGGTTAAACCAAGTCAAACCTAGCCTTCAATAAGTCAACACTTAGCCCAAATGAAACCCAAACCGCCCAAAATCTACCATAAGCCAAATTGATTGAAACCATTGATCTAAACTAATTCTTAATCAATGATTGAACATGAAGCCATCAATTGAGCCAAACCAAGCCTAATTTCAACCCAAGTTGACCCAAATTGACCTAAAAAGTCAAAATAGGTCAAATCTTGATCTAAGCCAAATTGAGTGCAACCAATGGGTCAAATTCATTCTAAATCACTTGTTAAACTTGACCAAAGCTTCAAACTAGATGCAACCTAGCTCAATTGACCATGAACCCAACCCGTGGAAAGGTCAAATCAACTTAAAATCAAACCAAAATAAAATTGATTGAAACCAAAGCTTGTAATACATTTTAAATGATCAACCAAGCCTAAAACAACCCATGACCTAACCAATTGGGTCAAATGGGTCAAATTGGTCAACTTAACCCAATTGACCTAAATGAACCTAAATGAACCGAAATTAAATTTAAACCAAATTGAACCAAACCAATAATACCCATAGGCTCTAAATGATCATTTGAACTTGACCTAACCCATGGTTTGACCCAATTTGACCAATTGGTCAACCTACCCCAAATTGACCCAACTTGACCTAAATGAGTCAAATTGAACTTATTCAAACCAAATGAACTCCAAATCACTTGAAATTTGGCCCAACCTATTTTTGAATCATTTCAAATCTTCCCATATCAAAAGTAAGGCCAAATGACCATTTTACCCTCGGGTCAAAGGGTAACCTATGGCCAAATCCACTTGGAATTTGGCCAATTCTTTCTCAAGGCCACTTATCATCCTCCTAGTGGTCCACATGGAGACCACAGAGAGTGGTGAACATGACCCAATGGTTTTGAGTAAGCCATGACCCAACCCAAGGCCAAACTGACCCTCCAATGGGAATTGACCACTTGGATCAACCCGTACACTCACCTAGCACATGGGCACTCACTCTCCTTCCTCCACTACCTAAAATAAAACACATGGGATGTTAAACAACCAAAACGAGAATCTCCTCCAAGATCAAAATGACATTTCTAGTCTTCACTGTCGATCCAATGGGGAGATATACTCCCCTCATTCCCCTCAAATGAAGAGGACTGAATTTGATTGAGCTCTAAGAATAGAAAGAAAGCTTCTCAAGCCTGGTAAGCATTCCGAAGCTCTCCCATTTTCTCCCTCTCGGCTCAAGAGGGAGGCCAATCCAAATTCCAACTCACTCAACTCCATCAAATCCAAACTACTCTTGCAAGCACCATCAAGGGGCCTCATCAAGCTCAATCAGTTATTTTCCAAATCACCAAGCCATGGGAAGAAGGACTTTGATCAAAGCTAATTTCCATTGAAGGGGAGCTTGACCAACCAAGCAATCCACTTCAAATCAAAGCTTGATACCTTCAACAGGGCTTCATCTCTACTAGACGAAGCTACCTCTCTGTTGGAAGTGCTGGTGATAGCCTCCGATGAGGTATTATTCCAAATTGATCCTATGATAAAAATTGCTTGGTCCTTTATGAAGGGAATTGTAATCCCATTAGATCTTGACTATTGAATCACTTGCTTGTGCTTCCTCGAAGGTGTGGGGTGAGTTTGAACTTTATCCGAGCTCAGGTGAGCTAGTATCGAGCGATAATCAATGGATGACATCCATTCCGCATGATTGGAATAGGCGGTTGTGATTAAATCATGATAGATCCTCTCTAATTTTAGCCTAAAGGGATTAATTGTTGTCCAATCTTAGATTGGATGGCCCATGGAGAAAGCGATCTCGACGTAGATGTGTCAACTTAAATAACCTATCCCATCGCACATGGAAAGCACGTCGCATCACCATGTGCCACACGTGATTAGAGGTTAATTAGCTCTAATTAATCCATTTTTAATGAAACTTTAAAATTCATAAATAAATATAGAAAATTCTAAAAAATATAAACTTAAGTTCATTTTAAAGATAATTCGAAGAATAATATAAAATTAAGATCAATTGATTTTGAATAGTAACTTGCACTCAATTTGGATTTTATTAGAATATAATTATGCTAATTACTTTAATTACTTTAGCAATTAATTCCAAACTTTATCTCGATCTCATTTTTAGAATAAGTTCTCAACCCCTCCATCTTAGACAAAGGACTCCTCTTAGACTTTAATAGATCCTTAGTCCTAAGTCACATCTAGTGATTAGGTGGACACTCTACCTAACCTTAGAGACTTAGAAGAGTTAGCCATGAGGAGGTCATACCCAGGGGTGTTAGGAAAATCACACATAGCTAAACCAATCTCTTTACTTCTTTCCTTCAAGTCAAATTACAAATCAAATCAACATCAAACCTAAATCAATTCTATCCCAATTGATTTTCTCCAAACTCAAATCAATTCACATGATTGAAATCATGGTTGAAATCCATGATTCACCCAAGTTGAAATTCCAAATTCAAAACCTTTCTAAGTCCCTAATTTCCATCTTAAGGACTTAGCCTAAATCATCTTAAAATCACTTCAAACTCATGAAATTTTCTCGTGACTCATTTATATTCTCATTTATATTCACATATATAAATGAAATATAAAATCAAATCAATCAAACTAAATTCAAAATTCAAGTGCAAATTCAATCAAACTCTAACCTAAGCCTTTCAAGTCCAATTCCTGAACTTAGCCAAATCAACTTCAAATCAAGTCAACTCTTAATTTATTTTCATGATTCAATCAATCCTTCAATCATGAACCCAAATATAAATACAAACTTCAATCACAAACTCAATTCAAAAAATCAAGCCAAAATTTATTTCATGTTCACCCATTGAACTTGAAATTGTCAAATGAATCAAAACTCATTTGACTTCAAACTACTTGCAAATGGATTTATATTTTAATCATAAGTTCATATGTAAGTTCAATCAAACTCAAATCAAGCTTTGACCAAGCCATTTGACCCACTTAGGTTCACTTGACCCAAAGTGACCTTATGAGCCAAATTCTAATCCTAACCAAATTGGATTGAATCAAACTCACCTAAGCCTCTCATCATGATCAACAATCATCATGAGATGATCAATAACTCAAATTGGGCCAAAATCCACCATAGTCCAAATTGATTGAAACCATTAATCTAAGTTCATTCATGACAATGTTTGAACTTGACCAAGTCAACATTTGAGCCTAACCTAGCCCAATTGGCCACTTGACCCAACTGACCCAACTTGACCTAAAAATTAAAATGTGTCAAAACTTGATCTAACCTAAATTTATTGAAACCAATGGGTCAAGTTCATTCTAAATCACTTGTTTAACTTGACAAAAGCCTCAATTGGCCAACTAGACCTAACTAGCTCAATTGACCTTAAACCCAACTTGACCTAAAGGGTCATATTGAGCCAAATTCTTAACCAAAATTGATTGAAAACAAAGATACCAATCCACTTCATATAAGTAACCAAACCTAAACCTACCCATGACCTAGTTCAAATAAGTCAAATGGGTCAAATTGGTCAACTTGACCCATTTAACCTAAATGAAATCATATGAACCAAATTCAAACCTAAACCAAATTGAATCAAAACAAAGCCACCAAAATATTCCAAATGGTCATCTAAACTTAACCAAACCCTTAGTTTGACCTAATTTCACCAATTGGCCAACTTGATCCTAGTTTACCCATTTTGACCTAAATGGGTCAATAAAACAAACCATACCAAATGAACTCCAAATCCAATGAAACTTGGCAAAACCTATTTTCTGCATACCAAACATACCTAAATTCAAAATCAGCCAAATGATCATTTTACCCCTAGGCCATAGGGTAAATGTTGGCCAATTCCACTTGGAATTTGGTCAAATCCTCTTCACACTCACTTGGCACTCTTTTATTGGATCAAGTGAATACTAGGGAGTGTAGTGCACCTAACCCAATGGATTTGGGTCAGCCAAACCCAACCTAATGGCCAATTGACCATGTGCATGGAAATGACCACATGTCAAACCTCTTTCCACTCAATTGAAGCACATGGCCACTTTACCATTCCACTCTGAATTCAAGGACATCTTAAATAGCCAACAAACCCTTTGAATCGTAATTGATCAAAAATGGCTTTGACGTCTGATTGCCAAGGGGAGATATACTAATTCACTCTCATTCCAAGGAGCCATTATGGATTGAGTGGAAGCCAAAGGAGCCATTTGCAAGTGATCCTAAGCTGAGGGAGATTGAACGTTCATCTTCTTGATTTTCATACATTGAAAATAGGGAGCTCGCCTTGATTGCCAACTTACTCCACACTCAAAATCAGTGCAACCCCTTTTGCAAGCTCCATCAGTGAGCTCAATCAAACTCACCCAAACTCTTTCCTAAGCTCCAAAAGGTAGAGGAGAAGTGTTCTATACCAAAGCTGAGCTCAATTGGAGGAGGAGTTGGTCTATAGGAGAAGTTACTCATCCTCAACCCCTCAAACTTTCAGCAAAGCTTCATCTCAATTAATTCTTCTTGGGTGGATTCTTAGGTGATCAAGAGCCTAAGTACAATTAAGGAAATTAAAATTCAACTCATATGTGTGAGGAGTGTTTTAAAATTACTTAAGTTAAACCATTTAGCTTAATTAATCAATAATCATGAGCTAAATTGCATTAGGCCCTTTTCCTCCTAGGTGCATTGCTGATTTAAATTCCTTGTGTGGTTTTATATCATCTCATTGGCTCATAATTATTTTATTAACTATGCTAAGGTGGTGTAGGTAAGGGGTAATTAATATGCTTAATTCATACCTTAACCTAATCAAAATATACAATAAATCTAATCACCTAAAAATTGAACAAAAATATCAAACACATGTGGGAATAGGTTAGGAATAGCAAACTCACCACACATTTTCCAAATTAAATCAAACTCAAAATCAAACAAAAATCACATTAAACAAACTTTGATTTTCTTTAAGCTTTCTTATTTCATAAGATTATCTTTAGAATTAATTAAGGTGAATGTGTTTACATTCATTACATAATTCTTTCCTAACATGCTAAATTTATGTGTCATATGATTTTATACATTCATGCTTTTCAAAATCAAATTTAAAATGAAAATATTTCCTTTATGTCAAATTGCATATTTTGGCTAAAGTAAGAATATGAGTGCCTATTATCACTATTAAATCCAAATTATTTTTAAAATATATGAATCAATTATCAAAACGAAAGTGTGTTACTTATATCTTACTTATAATCTTGCATCTAAGTAAAATATAAGCATGTGTTGAGTGTAGTTTTCCTTCTCCTCTCTTTTGGTATAGTTTTGAATAAGATTTGGCAAAATGTATAGTTCATTTGAAAATAACATAATAATTGCCTAATTCCATTTCATATGCTATGACTTAAGAAGGACACCTACACTTACATATATAAATTGCATAAACAAACCAAGATAAAATAAATACCAACTTTTGCATTCTTTCTTTTCCATTTATTTCTTTTGTACATGTGCTCGTATTTAAGAAAAGTGATATCTTAGCCTGGACAACCCCAGGGTTGTGAGGCTCTAAGTAGCCATAAGCAGGTCTTGTACCTTATACCCCTAGTTAATAATAGCATCATACTCACTTATGCCTTTCATACATTCATATGTGCATGTGAAAATTGGATAAAGTATGTTAAACATTCCCATTTGGTATGTATATATATGGTTAACAATAGACAACCTTTTTCTACTTAATGAAAATCATGCATCATAAGCATTCAAATTTTCTTAAATAGACTATTTAGCATGCATAAAAAGTATGCTAAACATTCCCATTTGTATGTATAGATATGCTTAGCATTCATTCATATGCATGTTATACATATTGGGAAAGAAATGAAGTGATATGTGTTTTGTGATATTAACTCACTTTATTTAATCTTAAAATGCCTTTCTTTTTGAATATGTTTGTTTAGAGTTCATCTAAACTTAGGATTAATTAAAACACATAATAAAACATTCACTAAAAAAACTAAAACATGATTCCACTTTAGAAACTACTTAGGTTAGGGAAGGAAAGAGAAGATCTCTTCTCTTTCCCTCTCTTACAACTTAGTAATTAATTATAGATTCACTTGAACCCAATCAAAACATAAAATAAAATCAACCCAAATAGCTAAACCACTTAAATGAAACCCTCCTCTAAGTTGAACATTCTTCACACTTAGAAAAGTCTAACTTAAAGCCATAGCTAAGCATACCACACAGACCTAAAAAGCACACACTTTAGACTAGATCACCACTTCTAGCTTTAGGTTAGGGTAGTGCATGGTTTGATGTTCACTTTTATTTTGTGATATATGTTTTAGTCTGAATGTTAAGGTGAATGTGCATAGAATGAATGATAGGATGATTTAGTCTAATCATTATTTTCTACAGGGGATTGTACTTAAGGGGCGTTGTAATAAATAAAAATATAAATACTTTTGTTGTCCAGGTGCTTATACCTCTAAGCATAATCCAATAGGTAAACTTAGTCACCCATGTGTGGGGGTGATAAGTTCAATATACATTTTTGGGATTTTTGTGATTTGTTTAGCTAATCTCTATTTTGTACGTGTTAGCTAGATTTACTTTTCCTTTTCATGTAATTTTTGTAATTATGATTTTAGAATAATTGTTATGGGGATTAAGATGATCATTGGTCATAAGATTACATCTTATGTACCATATGAAGCCTTTGGAGCAACCACCTTCTAACCATCTAAAAGAAAGAACCAAAGAAGAAAGAAGAAAACATGAAAAGAAGAATGAAGAGATGAAGCTTGAAGACCCCCACAACATTGAATTTCTTGCTTAATTGTACTTAATTCATTTGTAATCCAGGTTGATAAGGGTAGAGCTCAGCTGCTCAATTTATTTTTGAGTTTGTGCAGTGGTGCCTAACCACAAATAGCCTCTTATTCTTTTCGTTAGCTTTATAAATTGATTGATAATTTATTTAGCTTGTGCATTAAGATGACATCTTTTTCCTAGTTTCTTCCTTGCTTAATGTATGGCCTAGATGTAGATTAGGCTCTTAGAAAAAAAATAAATCTTCTACCAAATTTAATAATTCAGAATTAAAAATAAAGAACTCATAACCTCACCTAAAGCTTAGGCTAAAATCAAGATAAAAGAATTAGCAACCCCTTAGCTGGATGAGTATTTATTTTGTAACATCATGCACAAATGCATATTATTTTCACTCTTGATTGGAGGGCTTCCACCTTTTCCAAAAAAACTTGTCTTGACCTTTGAGAGCCATGGTGGTAACACACCTCCTCCCTTCTCACTGATTTTGGCCAATAATCTCATGCATTAGGCATATGAATCCTATAAGCCTGAGTCAAATGATTGTTCAAAAATTAAAATAAAATGTAATATGATTTGCATTAGATTTCAACCATTTGAAGCATACCCTTACATGATCTAGTCTCTTAGGGAGTGAGTTTAAAGACTTAGTCTATTTCTAAATAAATAACAACCTATCTATCTTGCATAAAGCATATGACTTGCCTACATGAATTTAAAATCATAAGAGGAGTTAGTTTTTGGCCACCCCCGGGCAATTGTAAGTTCAAGCAGTCGGGTGATTTTTCCTCTCTTGTGGAGGCAAACTAAATATCCATTTTTGTCTTAGATTTAGGCTGTTCTTTTGGCCCTCACTAAAGCTCCATAAATTTATGTTTTGAGGTTGCTTCTCCCTTCCATGGGCCATAAGCATAAATCCTCACCTCTTAGGCATTTTCAAAATCTTATATTGTGGAATCATAAGCCCTAAATTTCTAATGAAAAATTCAACGCAAATAAATTAAATCAATTTCAAAATTGTAAACCCAACCATAGGATAATTTGATATACTTGCTAGGTTTCCTAGCATCATCGATTCCTACTTATCTTCCTTTGGCTTCAATAAATAACTCTCTCTCTCTCTCTCTCTCTCTCTCTCTCTTTGATCAATCCTATTTGATCTTCCAAAATAAACTAATCGATTGATAGTCCTACTTATTAAAATCTTTGGAGACAATGATCATTTACCTTAATCGAGAGTATTCCTAAGGGATCTCATTCCTTATGATGTAATTAACTATGGGGGATTTCTCCTATAGGGAACTTAATGAACCCAATTTAAAATAAACCCTACTTTACTTTTTCATGTAAAGTAGGGGAAGAATCTCTGGTACATATGCAGACCCATTATACTTAGGAGTCTTTGTTGAGGTGATTAGGTCCATTGTAGGGTTGTGACTTCTATCTTTCGAGATAGTACACCTCTCCTCAATATCGTACCCGATCACCCTCAATAAGAACATATGCGGATCTACGTGGTTTCAAAATTGCATAAAAAGAAGATGTATATTTCTATCTTCACTTTATTCCGCATAAAGTGAAGATGGAAGTATATTTTTTCTTTAGAAATATTAAAATTTCACCACACTTCCTAGGGATGATTAGTGGGATGACCTCTGCCTCCCATGATTTTCTTGGAATTTATTGTTGGATTAATTAGGGGAATTGCTTGATTCACCCTTAATCACTCTCTTAATTAATTAAGTGATTAATTAACCTATTAAACAATGATAAATCCATTAATTAAGCTTGCTAATCATCATGAATCAGCGAATGGACTTAGGGAATGAGATTAGAATTTCATTTCGAAATCTTTTTCCCTAAGTTCATTTCATTTGGAAAACACTAATTTGCAAGTTAATCAATGACTTAATCACTTTATCAATGGCTTAATTAACCAAACTCAAAACCAAATCATTCCAGAACTTAATCACTTAATTCTTGGGTAGATTCTTGGTGTTCAATAACCTAAGAGTCTTCAAAGGAAATTATAATCAAACTATGGTTATGAAAGTACTTAATTAAACCATTTAGCCTAATTGCATTTGGACCCTATATATGATTCAAATTCCATGTGGTGGCATATCATATGTTGGCTCATGATTACTTGAATAATTTTATTAAAGTGGTATATATAAGGGGTAATTAATGGATTTAATTCATATCTTAACCTAACCAAAATATAAACTCAACCTAATTATTCTAAAATTAAACTAAATTGATTCACACATGTGGGAAATAGATTAGGACCAGCAAACCCTCTTCACATTTTCTAAGTCAAATCAAATCCAAAAAAAAGAAAAATCTCTTTAAAGAATTTTGATTCATTTTAAGTAATCCCATTTTATATGATTGTCCTTAGGAAGTAATTAGGGTGAATGAAGTCATGTGCTTACATCCCTTTATTTCTTTCCAAGCATGTTATATATTATTTGCCATATGAAATCATGTATTCATTTCTTTTAAAAATCAAATAAAGAAAATGTTTCCTTTATGTCAAATTGCATGTTTTTACTAAATAAGAAATAATTATTATTATTAAAAAAAAATTATTTTCAAAACTTATAAATTAAAGATTATGAAGTGATGCTATTATACTATAAGTAGCATGTGATTATATAAGATATGTCTTAACATGGATTTAATAGATTTGCAAAGTGTATAGTTCCTTTAAAAAGAACAAAACACTTGCTTAAATCTATTCCTATGCATTTCTATATTATGACTTAAGAAGGATCTTCAGATTTACACATGTAAATTGTATAACTAAATCAAACATAATCTTTTGTCATTTGCTTTCTTTTGTACATTTACATGTATTTAAGAAAAGTGGTATATTAGTCTGGACATCCTGGGGCTGTGAGGCTTTAAGTAGCCTTAAGTAGGTCTTGTACATTATGCCCCTGGTGTAAAAAATAATGGCATCATACTCACTTATATTTTATATATATATGGATGTGCATTTGATTAATAAATAAAAGAGTCCTTCTTTTCTATACAATAAAAACATGCATTCATGGGATATTCAAATTTCCAAATCATGTCTCTTAGCATTCATCATCAAAGTGTGTGAAAATTTACATTGCATGTATAGCTATGCTTAGGATCATTCATATGCATGGTATACACATTGGAAAGAAATAAATGGGTGTGTGTTATATGATAATAATTCATCCCAATTAATCCTATGAGGCCTTTCTTATTGAATAAGACTATTTAGAGTAAATCTAAACTTAGGATTAAATAAAAAGACATAATAAAACATTCACTAAAGGAAAATCATTAATGAATCTACCTTTAAAATTACTTAAGGTAGGGATGAAAAAGAAGTTCTCTTCTCTTATCTTCTCTTTACAACATTTAGTAACTAAATGTAGGTTCATTCAAACCAAATCAAATCATCAAATAAAAGTGAAAAATTAACTAAATCACTTAAAATGAAACCCACCCTCTTGAATCCTTCACACTTAGAAAATTTCAACCTTAAAGCCTAGCTAAGACATGACACACAAGCCTTAAATGACACACACATTAGGCTAAGTCACCATTTGTAGCTCTATGTTAGAGAGATGCATGGTTTGATGCCTGATTTTATTTTGTGATATAATATTTTTAGACTGGATGTTAGGGTGTATGTGCATAGACTGGATGGTAGGGCTGTCTTAACCTAATCATATCTTCTATAGTGGATTGTGCTTAAGGAGCAATGTAATAAAAATATAAATTCTTTTGATGTTCATGTTGCTTATACCCCTAAGCATGATCTAAACTAGGACAGGTGGGTTTGGTTACCCATGTGTGGTGTGTCAAGTCCAATTTATTCATATAATTGCTTGGGTTGTGTGATATGTTTAGCTAAATTTCTGTTTTGCAGGTTTAGTTAAATTTATCTTTCTCATTTTGATGTAATTTTTGCAATTAAGATTTGGAATGAATGTTATGGGGGATTAGGATGCACATTGGTCATAAGACCAAGTCTTATGTACCATGTGATGTATTTGGAGCAACCATATTCCAATCAAGCCAAAGAAGAAGGAATGAAGAAAGAAAGAAATGAAGAAAGAAAGAAATGAGGAAAAGAAGAAATGAAGAAATAAGGAATGAATACCCCCATAACATAAATTCCATCTAAATTATAATTATTTATTTGTAATCCGGGTTGTATATGGGTAGAGCTAGGCTACCCTTTTTTTTGGGCTTATGCGGTGAAGCCCGACCACATCGGTCTTTTATTCTTTTGTGCCAAATTTATAAATTGATTGATGTTTTTTTATGATTGGGCAATTAGGATGGCATGATTTCCTAGTTTCTTTATTATTTGATGAATGGTTTGGATGTGATTAGGCTCTTAGGGAAAAATAAATTTTCTATCCAATTAATAAACTAAAAATTAAAATTAAATAACTCATAATCTCACATAAAGCTTAGGACATAAATCAAGATAATAAATGATTTAGCAAACCCTTAGCTAGATATTGTATATCTCACATCATGCATAAAATATATTATTTCACTCTTGCTAATGGAGGGCTTCCACCTTTGCTAGAGAAAATGGCTTGACCTTTGAGAGTCATGGTGGAAACACACCTCATTCTTTTTAATTTTGGTCCATAATTAATCTTCTATGAAATTCCATAGCCTGTGCCAAATAAAAATATCTAATAATCAAAATAAAACTTAACAAAATTTGCATTAGATTAAGTTATTACTCATACCCTTCATGATCTAGTCTCTTAGGGAGTGTGTTTAAGAATTTAGTCTCTTTTCTAAATAAATAACGACCTAGCTATCTTGTAAAGCATAAGACTTTCCTACATGTATTTAAAATCATAGGAGAAGTTAATTGGTTGCCACCCCCAAGTGGTTGTATGCCTAACAATCGGGCGGTTTATCCTCTATTGTGAAAGTAAACCATGTACCCATTTTTCTCCTTAGATTTAGGGCATGCCTTAGCCCTCTCCAAATCTCCCTAGATTTAAGATATGAGGTCGCTATTTTCCTTTGCGGGCAATAGGCATAAATCCTCGCCTCTTAGGCATTTCTAATCTTGTGTTGTAGAATTGTATGTTCTAGATTTCTAATAAAATTTAATCCAAATAAATAATTCTCCTTAATTTCAAAATATAAAACCCAACCATAAGATTATTTGGGATGCTCACTAAGTTTTCTAGTATCATGAGTATTCCCTACTCATGCCCCTTTCGTTTTAATAATAACTCCCTCTTTTTGATCAATCCCACTTGATTTTCCCAAAATAACCAATTTGTTGATAGTTTTATCTTTGAAATATTTTGAGACAATGATCATTTACCTTAATCAAGAGTATTATTAAAGAATCTCATTCCTTATGATGTAATTAACTATGGGGGATTGCCTTCATAGAGAACTTAACTTACCCAATTTAAAGTAAACCCTACTTTACTTTTTCATGTAAAGTAGACAAAAGATCTCTGGTACATTCGAAGACTCATTGTCCTTAGGAATCCTTATTAGGTGATCAGGTCCATTATAGGATGGTAATTTCTATCTCTCAAGATAGTACATCTTTCCTCAATGTTGTACTCGATCACCCTAATAAGTACATCTACGGATCTACATGGTGTCCTAACCCTCATCCCAAAAAAAATAAACACCATAGTAATCTTTTGGGTATGCCTTATTTAGTCCCGGAAGTCAATGCAGACATGGATTTGTCCATTCTTTTTCTAACTAGGACAATGTTGACATTCCAATATGCATACTTATCCTCTCGAATGAAGCTTGCTTCGATCAGCTTCTTAGTTTCTGCAATTACCTATTCTTCAATCTCTAATCTCATTCTCCTAGGAGTTTGCTTAACAACCGTCGCATCTAGTTTAATGGTAAGTTTATGAACTGCTACATCAGCGGATAAGCTAAGCATTTCAGAATACGTCCATGCAAAATAATCCCTGAATTCATAAAGTAGTAGTTTTAGCTCTTCAACTTTCACATTAGGTAGAAGGGAACTAACAAAAGTTAGACGGGGATCATCCTCAGCTCCTAGATTGATTTTTCTTAGTTCATCCATAGTAATCATTTGTCCGCCATCTTCGAGTTCTTCAAGTGCAGGCTTGGCTTTTACTTCTTCATTGTTTGTAAGAAGAACTTCATAGAGATCATCTTCTTCATCACTATTAATTTCGATCTCAGCTTCTATTACATTATAACAAACTTTAGTTTGATGAAATTTGTGGATGAACTCAAGAACTTTAGTGATAAACTTAGCGCTTCTTCATGTTTCTTGAGGACTTCTTTGGCTTCACATACTGTTAAAGATTCAATATGAATTTCAAGCTATTGCACCATTCTTCGCAATTTCTATGGATAGTATATTAGTATTCTTATTGGCACTATCTCATCAAAATTTTCATGTTGAGTAGGCCGATCAAAATTGTGAGGCTGAGATACTTTATATTTATAAAATAGAGTTACTATTCTACCACTCTCACTCAATGGTGAAACATAGAATGTTATCAATTCTTCAATGTTATGAATTTCTAGTGGATTGATTTCCTTGAAGTACTTCTGAGGGATGGTATAATTTTGAAGAAGTCCTCTAACACTAGCAAATGAGTTATCCTTCTTAATGTGATCACCTGAACTCTATTTCCATAAGTAGATTCAAAATCATAGTTAGAAATAGAGTCACTTATTTCATACTTTTTCTTTCTTGAAAGTTTATAAGTTCTCTTAGGTTTGATAGAAATATTTTCTTATTCTTGTGTGTCACTTCCATGTAAGGAACTTATCTTCTTATTTTAGGTGTAAAATCAAGTGCTTTAGGGAGAGTCGGCATTGCCTTCTATATTTCTTTTTGCTTATGCTCTTTCACCTTATGAAGTTGATTTTCAGTTCTTGAAGTGGATGCTATTACCTCAAAAGGCTTTGTTGGCTTAGGCTCTTCAGGGATAAAATATTTTGAATCTTCATAAATCTTTGCTTCATGGAAAGATAATGGTTGTAGGTTACCAAGAATTATAAACTTTTCTCCATATTTTAGGTACTTCATACACTAATGCATAGTTGACGGGACCATATCATACTCATGCAGCCATGGCTGACCCAAGAGAGCTCTAAAAGATGTATCAGCATCGATTACATGAAACTTGGCTTCTGTATACAAATCTAAAAACTTGAGTGGGAGAATAAAAGAAGCCAGGGTTTTCTGCCCTTTCTCATTGAAACCATGAACAATCAACTTATCCCTCCCAAGATGTTGGATATCAAGTGATAATCCTCTTAATACTTTTATACTCATAAGATTGATAGAAGAACCCGGATCAATTAGTATTTGGCTGATCAGGATGTCATCACTCTCTGAGGTAACATATAGAGGACGGTTGTGATATGCTATTCTCAACATAAGATCTTCTTCATAAAATATAATTATTGGGAGATATTGAGTTAGTAATGATTAAGTCATACTTTCTTTGGCAAAGTAAGCTTTATAACTCTCTGGATCTTTAAGGGCCTGTATCAAAGTTTCTCAGAGGTCTTTTGACATTAAGAGAGCCTCATACACACTGCCAGGATCTTTCTCGATGTGATAGAATATTATAATCATCTTTTTCTTGATTTAAGCTTTATTCTAGGATTTTAGGAATGATATCTTCATTGACTTGATTTGTTTGACTTTCTTTCTTTATTTGAATTCCCCTTCTTTGATGATGGTGGTAAGACTTACCACTCAATTGAACTTGAATCACCTTGTCTTGCTCAAATTCTTCTAAAGAGATAGTTTCTTCAACTTCACTTCTTATTCTGGAGGATTGACTAAAAGGGCTAGACTTATTTTTTAACTTTATAAATTTCATACGTGATGATATCGATGAGTTCGACTCTTTCCATCGGAAAACATAAATCTTCATCCAACTATTATATGAGTCATTAAACAAAATTTAGATGTTAACTCCTTAGTCTTTTCTTGCATTCCTGATAAAAATTTTGATGGGTTGGCCGAGTCTATCTGACTACCCTGGACATTTTGGAGTGACTGTTGTTGAAGAACATTTGATATCACATAAATGATTCAGCATGTCTCTATTGGAGAAGATTCACCATTATCTTCTTCATCCAATTCAATAATATGAAGTTTAGGCATAAAGTCTGCAAGCCTAAATAGTTATCTTGTCGGCTGGGGATACTCCTCTAAATTATTAATAATCTTTTTAGTTATAGTCTTCTTCTTGCTCTTCTTTTTCTTAGTTGTCTTCTTTGATTTATGAGGCCTACATTTAGTAGACTGCTCCTCATGTTGTGATGAAGTAACCTTATCAAAATGCCACTGAGAAGCCAAAATACTTGGTTTAGGCATCTCTTTTAAGTCTAATATAGGTTCAAGTGGTGATTTCCACTTAACACTAGGGACACCTTTTAGCTGCTTCAACATTTTTATGGTCTTCTTGGTTCCCATTCTTCATTCTGAACTAATTTTTTCATCTTTTATATTTAATGGATGATACAGAAGTGGACATAATCATCCTTGTAGACTCTCTTTTCAGATTGGCTAAAACACTATCAGATAATGTAAATTCACCTCATCAATACTTCCTTTCTATCTAATCTTTGAAGACATAATAATCATCAATATGATGGTTGATCATCCGATGATAGGGACAGTAATTTAGATTATTTACTTGATCAGCTTCTTTAGGCCATTTAATTTTTAGTAATTGTAGAATGGCTTTGACTGTTTATCAAAATAATTTAGACACACTGTCCCTTCTAAAGGAATATGCTTTGTTCACCTTTTCCTTAAGAGATGACTGCATTCACTAACCATCTCTTGTTGCTTATTTTGGACTCTCTCCACCACCTGGAAAAGTCTGAGGTTTATCATTGCCTCCCAATACTAATTTTGGCTGTAAATTAGAATGGACAAGCTTCTTTCCGTTATTGTCATTGCACATTGGCTATTTTCCTTTATTTATATTATAGATTACTCATTTCTCACCACTTGAGCTATAGGAAGCATCATTAGTTTCATTTCTTCTTGAATCTGAAGGTTTATTTCTCTTTGATTTATCTATATAGATTTTAGACTTAGGGCAATTTAGCTTTTTAAATTTGGCCACCCTATCAAGCAAGTCATTGAATATTGCAATTGACGTCATACATAAAAATGATGTCATTTTATCATCCATATTGTCCATTAATAGTTGGATCACATGTTCTTTCTCCAATTATTATTCACATTTCATGCTTAGGTTACACCAACGAGTTATAAATTTTATCACTGACTCATCTTTTTTTTTAACAAGGCAACAAAGCGATTGTTATCTTTATGGTTGTACTAGCAAACCTTTTCACGAACATTGTCTCTATCTGGAAGGTTTTGATCGATCATTCACAATTGTACAATTTGAAAGCTGAGACTGTGCGCTAACAAACTAGCAGAAGAGTAGTGCATTGTTCCCTCCAGTGTTACCACAAGTAGCCTTGAATTGGGCTAGATGCTATTTTGGATTACCATACCCCATGAAAATATTGAATTTCGGTGCTGAGTAACCTTTCGGGTAAGACACTTGATCATATTCAACTGGGTAAAGGTGACCCTTACTCACCAACTTTTTAGCCTAGTCTAAAACTATAACTGCCTTTATCTTCTCATTAATTATTATTTCCAATTGATTAGTTGTTACTGTTCCTGGTGCATTAGCCACATTTTGAATTATAGGTTGAAGAGTTAGCTGATTGACTTCACTCCTCCCTTCGCATATCATGTAGGGAGCTTGTAGACGAGCGACCGGTGGGAGGTTGTATTATTAGCTACCTATTGATTAGCAGATGAAATAGGTTCTACATTTGATGTGATATTCTTCTGCAACATGCCCATCATGATATTCATTTGTACCATCATGTCATTCATCTTGGTACCAAGCTGTGTAATTTCTTTATCTTTGACTTTTGACATGTATTTCTTTGTTCTCTAGCCACAACATCAATCAATATAGGCTCTTCTTCTTCCTCTATTTCTTTTTATTGTTCTACTCTCTACTCATCTTTAGGGGAAGAACTTGACTGTCCTTCTCCTTGTGCATTTGAGGATAGCTATTTTGTGAATGACAAATAACCGTAAAAGCATATACCAGGCTGATCATTTCTTGGTTCAACCACATAAACTGCTTCAACTCTCATAACTTCATTTTCATTTTGATCTTCTTCTTCTTCCTCTTTAGAGAGATTGAAGATCCATCTTCTACTTGCTTCTATGAAGGCTTCTTCATAAACATCAATTCATATTCGTTCGATCCATATTGTTGTTGATGGTACCAAGCAGAAATTTCATCTATATCCCTGACCATATAGACGACTTCCACTTCCATAATGTCCTTTTCATCATCTTCTTTTTACACATGAATTTCTAATCGACGTTTCTAGTGGATCTCTAGTTTAGTGTACTGAACAAACACTTCTTCTATTAAAGGACTACGATCAATGTCAACCTTCTCTTGTGGGGGGTGAATCTGATTGATGATAGGATCCCCTAGAGGATTCTCCAAGGTGTCGACAATCATGTCTTTTATCAGTGATATCCCTTCTTTAGGTATCCACTTCTGATGAGTTTTTTTAGGTGAATTTTTGAATATGTGCATTAGATGTCACACCTCTTTCTTTCTTCAAGATTTCATTACGGGGCCTTGGCCTCCATACCTACTTACCCTTTCATTAGGATCTTTCGGTAGTGAATTCTTGGACACGCAATCCAAGTGTCACGCTCTGATGCTCACCATGCAAAGCATACTTGGCTCAATGACTAGTTATTATAAGAGATGGAAACCTCTTTGAGAGGCTTCGATTTCCAATCATTGGCCTTTGAAACTTTCTTTTCATTTCCTCCCCTTACTTTAAGGACATTGTGTATTCTAGCAATGTGTTTCAAGTTATCTCCTCTGCGGTGGTGGATGTTGTTGTTGTTAAGTCTAGAAAGACTGCTTCACCTCACCAGTAGGGCTATTATTTTTTACCCATTTTAGATTATCAAAATTGTTATGGGTAAGAAAACTCACTTCTGGTGGTAATATTATTTGTTCACTTGGTCATTCAAGTAGGATCTGCTAAGCTCCCAACTCAATATTTCTTCTTCTTCTTTGTCTTTTGGTTAATTTGCTTCCTAATGAGGAAGGTTCATAATCATGTTTTCCTAGTACGAAAGGTTTAATCGACGAAGCAATTGTACCATGAGGCATCAAAGATACAGTATGCCCAATGATGGTTCTTACGGGCTTGATTGACCTAGATTTCAAAAAATTGAAGTTCTCTGGTGGGAGAACTCCTTAATAGTGGTTGATTGCTGAGTTTGTTGGAGAGCATGATGAGTATGAGCTTCAGTAAACTAAGGCCTTCTAGCATGGCCTCAGACGAGTGCACCACTGTGTACTTAAGAGTTGCACTATAATAGCATAAAGTTACCAAATTGAATGGTAGCTCTAACATCTCATGTGTTGATGAACCACGCCCCAACTAAATAAAGTGAAAGGAGTGCTCTATAGATCCATTCAAAAAGTGAAAGATGGAGATTAGTAATTAGTAATTATTTTACCCCATACTCAAAATAATGTAGGTAAAAATAATAGTATAATAAAGATATATTCTATAAAATAATTCATTCGACATAGAGCCTCATATATAAATAATTCAAATTTATTACACATTTAAATAACCATTTTTTGTTTTGAATCTTCAAATAATTTTGTTGCTACTATATCACGTATATGACTAGCAAAAGATGAAAAGAGAAGCCTGTCCCCAGCGGTGTCGCTAGAAATCTGTGGGCACCAAAAATTCATCACTGACCTCTCGTGAATGAAGAGAGTATGATTTAAAGTGTCAATATAATTTTCAGAAGGTAGATGGAATAGTAGATAAGACACTACCTAGATATTTTGCCCTCATTTTGTGAGGACTTTAGATTTGGTTCCAGGTTTCCTCTAGGCATAAGCCCTTATAGTTAATTATCCCTCTCAATAAGTGAGAGAGAACTTTTGATTAAAGTTAGTCAATATATATCACCAATGTAATAGTAAGAAGATGTGAAGTTTAAAATTTAAAATTTATGAAATTCATCATTTTAAATTAAAGTGGATGGTTGGGAGAATGATGACGCGTTTGATCATCCCATAGTTTTTGTCATCCCGTGCTATCGCTCTCTAGTCTATTTAGTCGATGAGGTAGACCCAACTGAAGGATCCTTATCAGCAACACATGGGTTACGTCATCCAAGAAATCCTTGTACACTTGGGGTGGTGTTTTTCTAAGGAGACAGGCTTAAGTCTACCTTAGCTAATAGAGATTTTTTTGCCCTATCAGGTGTACCCTATGATTCATAACTCAAAGGTCAGAGCCATTGGGGAGCATACAGGCTACGGTCATGATCGTAATATAATAGTTCTATTTGGCGGCAATCACCCGATCAGAGGACTCTGGTCATAACTACATCATATGTAGAGTCTAAGCCAGTAGAGGGACATGGGCCACGCCCCATCGCCTGAGATTGATTGAGAGTGAATATAGAAGAATACTTGATTTGACATTAGGTCATTTGTGAGCTAGAGTTTTCTTAATTTGTCACCTCCGATAAACTATTGTGGAAGGTGGATTGGGTTAGATTTTGTTTTAAGTTTTTAGAGATTGAATTTCATTTAAACATTTATAGCTTAATGACGTATTTGAATTCACATTTGATTTGACACTTAATTTGAGTTAGTTTAATTTTAAATTAAAATAACATTTTTTTATGGAAGTATTTCCTCTAGTTGAAATCACCATTCAATACAGCCATCATCGGAGTAGATGTATTGTTTAAGATCATGTCGACTCTATTAGTTTAATAATAGAGAATCAGATCTACTGTCATATGATAGAATTAACTTCTCATATGTTTCACTAAGTTGAATTTCTTATAATATTATTATTGGATTTTTAGGTTTTGTTAACAGGAACCCGATACTAAGACCAAATTGAGAAAAAACCCACGCAGCATCCTCAGACACTAAATTTAAGCATTTTGCATAGTGTCGGGGCCCATGCGGATATTTTTTAAGAATACTTGCATAATTTTAAGGCATTGAATTTTGAGTTTTAATCCAACTTCATAATATGTGCAAGAGTTTAATTGAAGCCTTAATTAATGTCTTTTATTTGCTTGTACGATGTATTGCGAATCCGATGGCATATATTTCAACTTTATATTTCCAATTCAAAATATTGTAGCTTCACTTATATTTAATTTTATAGCAAAATAAAAAGGCTCTTTAGCTTATGCACAATGATAAAATTTTACATCTCTATTAATCATCATGTTCAACTTTCATTCTCACCCATAAACAAGCTATTATATCTTTTTCAACTTAGCTTACTAAATATAAGCCTTGTTGCTTAATTCACGCTTGAATTGCATTTGTATTTGAATGTTAGCTTCAAGCTTAATATAAGTGTCTTGTGA